>KK499804.1:254982-487987 GCA_000688715.1 Glossina pallidipes | reverse complement strand
GGAAACTGTTGTTTAAATGGTTTGCCATTCATTACTTATTAGCACCTTGGCTCTAATGCAGAAGTCTTAACGGCGGCTAGGATTGCATGACTAGTCAATCAGTCAAGTTGCTTTGAACGTGCAAAAAATTCATATATATACATATATATATACGTTTGTGCGTATGTATGTTCGTATGTATGTGTGTATGTATGTAGGTATGTAAACCTTCTTTTAATTAAAATAACAAATACAGCATATAAACGCAAAGCATATAAATCTCGGTGTCTACGTTAATGAAAACAACTCATCCTACCGAAAAAGCAACAATAACAATAATATAAAAAAAAAAAAAAAAAAAAAAAAAAAAAACGATCATAAAAAGAGCAACAACAAACTGACAATTCCACAATGTTGACATGTCTTATAACCATAAGCATAATATCTGCTTGTGTGTATATATGTATATATATATATTTCTGTCTGTCTGCGCCTGCCTGATTTAATAACAGTGTATTTGACTATTTACTTGTACGTCTGTATGGCTGTCTATTTGTCTATCTGTCTATGTATGCATGAAATTAACATTTTTTGTCATAATGAAAATGCTATACAACATATTTTTTTCGCTTTGTTTTTCGTCTTTTTTTATTTTTTTTTTTATTTTTTTATTTTAATACATACTTACCTATCTAGCAAGCGAAACATGTGTATTTTGTTTAACCCGACTCATCTGCTATTCCTTCTGATTCCTCTCTTTTCCTCTATAAATCTAGAGACTCTGTAGCAAACGTACATATATATATATATATATATATCTATATATCTATATATAAATAAATAAAACAATCTACATACAAATATATATTCAGGCATTGTAGCAAACCACAAAACGTTATTTGGTTATATAGCAGGCAGCAGTCTGGTGATGGCCCCTGTTTCGCTTTCCTCGAGCTTTTGCTATGGTTCGGTTGGGTTTGGTCTGGTCTTGTGTATAGCACGCACTCAGGCACATAAAACTAATACACACGCACTCTCTGTTATACACACACACACCACACATATATATATACACACATACACCTATACAAAATCGGCAAGAAGCTGTTTCTTGTCATGTTGGCTTGATGATGCCTGAACAACAACATCGCAAAATACTTGTACTTAGAGTAAAAGACATAAAGAACTTTTAAATTTTTCGTTTTTTATAAAAGAATCTACTAAAGAATCGACAATCGAGACTAAGGAAAAATAAGAAGAAGAAGAAGAAGAAGAGGAGGAAAAAAACTGAAAAATTGCAAAGATCACAATGTAACAAAATTGTGCAACAACAACAATAACAAGAGCTACACTTAACTTTTATAGAAAACTATTGTGCTACAGAGCACTCACTCACATATGCTCTCTTATATGGGGTCTTTATAAAATTATTATAGAGAAATGCAAACATTTTTCTTAAACCGGTTGTGAAACATTAACAACAACAAAAACAATCAGAAAAGAAAAAGAAAAAAATTTTTGTAAAAGTCTAAAATAAAACATAACAACGAACAATATCGGTATTCACTGTCCTTTTTGGTTTTCTTTGCTATTATTATTTTATCGAAAAAGAGAAGAGAAGATCGCTTGTCTAACATTTGTGTGACGTTACTATTAGAGTTCAAGCTTGTAGGCCGATCTAAATGGCAAATGGGTGAACTACCAATCTGCACTAAATACCAGAAATACGAAATATTATTGATACGCCTCAAGTCAGTCCATCTACGATCACCATCATTTATAGCATAATTAAAAAATAGTGAAGCCACGGTAGCGATTTTCGAACAGATCCAAAATTTGCAATAGATATCACGAGAAACGAGAACATGAATTGAAATTATCATTATACTATGCTCGACTCGTTCAGAACGTTCATTTTCGAAATCTTCAATGGACTCATTTTATGGGAATTCAAAATTTTCCCATCAAGTTTGTATACCGAAAGCTGATTACTATGCGTCGTATAATGACTTTTCCAAAATAAAGCGTAGTATGGGAAGAGGTCGCAAACATCTGCCGATCCACCAACCACTACTACTATAGATCTACGAACATAAAAATACATAGACAGATATCAGACAAGCAAGCCCAAGTTGATTCGACAAATGGTTGTTCTATCATATCTTAAATTCTTCTGAGTGTTACATCTACATCCGCACGGACTTAATGTATCCTACAACACAAGCACTGTAGGGTAAAGAAAAACTTAAAAGTTGAGATCGTTAAGCTTTCACGCGTGCATCGTCTCGGAGGGTGTGAGCAGACATTTCGGACAAATATCGTGTTATAAATCAATGTTTGAGTATATTAAACCCATCATCACAAATTCCAATGAAGATTTTCGTTGATCTTTCATGAATTAAACTACAGTTTCGATGGTATCTTCAGTTATCATAAATTTCGATTACTCAACAGTTGCACTATCGTGACCATTTACGTCTTCATCATCTCATTCTTAAGGTGCACAAATAACTCGTGGGTTTTGCTCTATACTAAGCGCACATCACCAAAGTTTTACCAACGTCGACACCTTCTTCCGATATTTAGTTCGGTTCGAAGTGATAAGTACATTATCACCTACAAAGCTTACGCTAGCTGTTTAACCAGTTCGCTGTCAGGATATTAAGAGAAAAACCTCCTTCACAGCCTAAGGTTTTTTCGTAAATATTTGACAGCAATTGGAATAGAGTTTACATGTATGTGTATTTGGAACATTCTAAAACATGCCTTAGTAAATTGTCCGAACACGTTTATCACATACGACTGTACGAAGTGGGGCTGTGTCACACACATGTGACGTTTGGCCACCAGTGACAGAAGCAGGACAGAACTTCAGCGAGCTATGTATATCTTTCACTCAGTCAGCGGGTAAAATATGACGTCACTGCAATCTCTCACTTTGCGAAAGTCCCGTTTCATTTCCAACACCATTTTCATAAACACCGGGATTTTATAGCTAAATTGATTTGGGAGCAACGCATAATAGTTAGAATGAAAACATTCCGAAGATGAAAGCTAAACATTTATTAAGTTTTTTGATATGTTACCTCAATATCTCTATGAAAACGCTTTAAATCGTGATATGTAGAAATAGGATAAGAAGTAAGTTTAGACAGTTGTATCGACTCCTAAACATAACAAACAAGGTTGAGCGGAGTGTAAGCCTGAAGATGAGAATATGTATGTGCACGATTCTGTCCACATCCTCACCAGCTGACCACTGGCCGGCTATAGGATAGGTATAGCGGATTCTTATGAAGCTGTACGGGGTGAGAGAGAGAAGAAAAACATGTACTGATGTATAGTCCGAAATACTAAGCAGGGAAAGTAGTGTAAATTATCGTACAGTACAGCCGATCTTTATCATTGTTTCTGCACACAGATATGTATATATATATATATATATATATATGTGAATATATATATAGTAAGTATCCCCTCTTCGTTCGAACTTCTTTTTCTAAAAAAGCAAGAAAAAAGAAGAAGAAAAATGTAATTGTATAAATTTCTACTAAGGCATGTTAGGACTTTAAAATATGGATGTACACACGTATTTATTGTACGTACGTATGCGTATACACTTAGATATAGCTAACATATGTTTATATATAATTATGTACATAAAACATACACACATATCTCAACGATACAAGACATGTGTAAGCAACATGTGTTCTTGTGTAGTTTGGTGTTTTTTTTTTTTTTTTTTTTTTGCTTTTTCGTCGACAAAATGCCAACACTTCAAAGCAGCCCCATGTTGTTTTATAGTCGCTAATATTTTTAGTTGGTTTCTTTGCGCTTTTGAGAGCATACTTATCCTCCTTTCTTGGTTGGGTTTGCTCCTCCTTTCAAAATAATATTTTCTTTTACTTTCCATTTTCAACAAAAAGTGTTCTTCAAGTTCTTTCTTTCTTACTCTACTTGTTGACTTTGTGAAGGAGTTTACCGAGGCACTTATGTGTATAAATTATAGGGTGTTGTTGGAAATGTTGAAAGCGTGCACACACACACACGCACACACACACACAACATATATGTATACATATATATATATATATTATATACATATGTGTACATGTGTATGTATGTGTGTGTATATATACATATATATATACACATGCTACATACACATAAAATATAAAAATGATTTTTCGAAAAAATTCTCTACCGATAAAATCCTTTTTGCCGCTCGTTTCTTTTCTTTTTCTATTTTGAATGAATTTTTCTTAATTTTTAATATAAAATTTTACTAATTTAAAAGAAATTTCTCTTATAATTAATTATTATACTTTGCAAAATATACGTAATTCACATATGAAACTTTATGCATAACTTAAGTGATTTAAATAAGTTTCTAAAGTTCTGCTCGCTACGCTCTTAACCCTCTCTCCAGTCGCATGAGCACTTACGATCATGACATCGATTGCAAAATCCTTACATAACATGTTGCGAACAATGGCAGATGAGGAAGAAATGTTCATTTAATTGATTGGATTTAGGTATAAAATTGTGTGGCTTTTGTTTCATTTTATAGAAACTGAGAGGCGGCGTAAATTTCTGTGAAATTTTTTTGCTTTAGATGCCATCTATGGGAATGACTATGGGAATGACATCTCCATGATAATGAATATTTCACCTAACTTGAAGTTTTCCCGAGAATAATATCCTTAAATAGTATTCTCTTCACTGTAGCTTGGAGTGGAGGATTAAATTGTGAACTTTCTGGAAGAAAATTGTTATGTCAGTAAAAAGTTGCCTTGAAAGAGAGCATTACCGCTTGTTTGTGGTCGTGCGGTCGAAGAGGTACTATTGCATTATTGAATTATTTGGTGAATCGGAAAGAAATTGCGTTTATTTCATTTTGTCGCAGATCAAAGTCGGTTTCTTTACAATGTATATATATATTCTGTCAAGAGCGGTAGAGTTCATTAGATTTAAAAACTCGGTGATCTCACGAATTATCATTCGGCGGTTCGCTTTCATCGATGCCTTTATTTTGTCTTCATCAATTCCTACTGGCCTTCTAGAAATGAAATTTTGCAAACAGGCTTTGGTACTTCCGGTGCTCTGCTCACTTATCGCCTCCCTACGCATCCAATAATTGCTTTCATGCTTGAACATCTTTTCGCTAGCAATAGAAGTAAAACTTTCCATGTTTGGTAAGGTATCGAACGAAAACCTTTGCTCAGAATCAAACAAAATTTTTCTCATACAAGCATCATGATATCAGATATCAAATATATACAGAGACATGAAGTGGGTCTTAAATGAGAGCTTGGCTGTGAAAAATTGTAATTAAATCCACTGTTGGAACAAACAGAACGAGATTCCGAAAATATGACGCATGTCGTTGTTCCAACTCTTCGCCTACTAACTAAACATTTTAATTCGTTTGCTAGCTTCGACTAATTCGCTACAGGACTCAACCGGCCTTAGCTGCCTTTACGCGGTTTCAAAATACCTGACAATAATTGCTGTGTTGTAGTGACTTGCAGAGAATGCGGGAGGCAAGGAACGACTACGGATTGTCTTTTTTTAAATACCTGGTCTCTAGTTCATTAATGCGGATAGCTTTTGTGAGAGAGTGGGAACTGACAAATGGTCCTCCGGAAGGGGCTTTCGTTTCGATATCTAAGCTCAATCGATGCTATAGACAACACGAAATTGATCCCACAAAGCTAAGCAAAGATATCGCTTTATATATATATTTTATGAAGGGATTGGATTACGGTACTTTTACTTGCTTTGAGCCCAATAATTAAAAGTAATCTAAGCAATTTGTTGTAATTCATACCGAGCAACGTGCGTAATGGGATCTGAATGCAAGATAGTTTATGGTTTTTCGTATGAATTTCAGTTTGAATTAAAAAATTATCCGATCAAGTGCATCTTCATTCTGTTTCTCGTACGCAACGTGATTGAAAGCTTACGGTATTTTTTTTTTTCTGTTTTCTTTTTTTGTTTGCTTATAATTAATTAATAATTATTAATTAACAGATTTTATCCACGAGCTCACAGAGAAAAGTTTTCATTTCATTAAAATTCATTGTAATTATCGCTGTAGTGTAACGTAATGTTGCTGAAGCTGATGTTGTCAGCATTAAAAAGCAGGCAGCAAGCAATTCTTTTTAATGCCTGCTATTAAGTGTCAAAAGAAAATTTATGTTTGCTTTCTGTGAATACAAAACGAAATGCAACAAGTTGCTGTAATCATGTGTTGGTGTCTAGTTGTTGTGTATTGTTGCAGCAATTTTCTGTTTATTAAGACATTTTATCATAATCTATTATTAAATGTAATTGAAAAGAAAAAAAAAGAACAACAACAAAGAGCGTGGAATAAAACCAAACAAAATTTATAGCAAAAAAATATTGATATTTAAGAAAAACAAAAATAAATAAATAAAAATAAAAACAATTTGTGAAAAATATTATTACTAAGGCAATGCAATTTAAGGAGTGCTCGGAAATGGAATAAGGAGTGTTTGCTCATTCATATCTGTTTCGATATATTTTATAGGTTAAAATAATTAAAGAAAAATTGTGTTGCCAAAGAAACAAAAATAATGCGAAAATTTTTCTTAAAATCTACTTGAAAAATTTCTAAGTAACCAGCATTATTGGCTCCATAATAGCATACGCAAGCTAATGTTATGTAAACTTTTTTAACACGTTCTCCCCCAACCTGCTTATAAGCAGATGTCACTAGCGCGTCATGTGCGCCGGTTTCGGCACAGGCTAACAAGCTTCAAATTATTTAACACTTTGTGTATTTATCAGAAATAATAAATGTATAATACACACACACACATATATATATATATATATATATATATATATATATATATATATTCCGATATGCCGCGTGCACCGTTGTTAGTAGACGTTGCGAAGCAATGTTGTAAACACTGCGTAAACATTGCGTAAAACGAGGATATCACTCAATAATTCTCCGGGCTACTATATATATAACAACACTGTCGACAGACTCATACGATTTCTGGATAGTAACAACGAAATGTGTCCTAATTTCGTGATATTCCGACCGTTAGTTTACAAGTTACAGTTGTTTAAGTGAGGCTACGTCTTTTGGTAGCTTCAGAAGGATTTCGTCGGTTCCTGTCCACTCAGCTGATTGCCGACTGCCGACTTGACTTTGAAGTGTAGTGAATCCATGTTTCGTCCATTGTCACATATTGCATTTTTATTTCGCCTAAACAGCACCAAACAGTGCTCTGAGTCATCAACACGTTCTTCTCAAACTAAGCAAAGGCGGGACGCATCCACTGCTCATGGACAAATGCTCATGCAAAATAATGAATACACTGTCTTTTTTAATATCATTCAGATGTCAGCTATCTGAAGCAACGTTGCTTTTCGTTTTTCCAAAACTATTTTATAGATTTTTCTAATGTTTTCTGGAACAACTGCCGATTTTTTAGTATTATTGACATTCATAGGACTTTGTTTAAAATTAGCAAACCGCCCGGAAACTTATTTTTTCGGCAGCGAGGAATCGCCATAATGTCTGGCCGCCAATCTTGGTAAACGTATTTTTTCTTGCAAACTAATCGTCTAATCGTCTAATCGTCAGCGTGTACTAAAAACGGTACACATAACAGAGAATATCTCAAATCAAATTATGTGCGATGTATAAAGCCTAGCAGGTGTTGGACAAAACTATACTTGCTTTGAGTTACGTATACAAAATTCCAAATGTTGAATTGATTGTAGAAACGCACTTCAGCGTGTACTGAAAACGGTACACATAGCAGGGAATATGCAAAAATTGTTTTCAACGAAAATGCCGGGTCCTATACCATTACTTCTGCCCGAATATTTTGTATACTTTGAGAGAACACTGATAACACTGATCTCATATGTATCTCGATATTATAATGTCTCGCGACATATAATGTCTTATGATTATGATCTTTTGCAACACCTACGACGAATCAAGTAAGAACAGAGTACACAGTTGGATGTAATCACATATTGCTAAGGGCGGAATTATTTTTATCCGTCAGTGGATAAAAACAATGCAAAAATAAGATATTCAGTGCAAGGCTAGAAGTTCAGGACATGGAACACTTCGATTATCATTCGATTGTTTGCGAGAATGTTCGTGAGTGTTCGTGAACACTTGATTTGAAAGAAGTTTAACTAAATCTAACTGGATGCAAAAAAGTTATCCCCAAATCTGTGCAAAGCATGCTTTTATTATCCAAATTTTATTGTCGAAAACAATCAAGCTGAACTTTTTTTTTTTTTGTAAATCCGATAAAAGTCGCTTTCATTGATTGTGAAAGCAAATCCCCGAAAGACTCGTACACGTAATAATTCACTGTGGACGTTTTAAGTAAATCTATCTATTGTCGTTGTTGTTGTTGTTTGTTGTGAAAAATAAACACCTTGAAAATGAGTTCTATTTGCTCGCCTTTACCCCCTACCTCGGAATGGCAAATAAAACCACGACTGAGCCTTCAAGTCAAATACGTGCATCTACAGTCAAATGACAGGCAGTACACACACACAGGCATTCATAGACTCAGTCAATCAATCAGTCAAGTCAGTCAAATAGTCTGTAACTCAGTCATATTTTTTTTTTTTTATTTTTGCTGTTCTTTTTCTTTCTTTTTTGTTTTGTTTCTTTTTCTTGACTATGTAGTTGACTGGTCCTCCAGTCTATATAGTGCTCGTTTACTTTACATTTATACATATTTCTATGTATATTGTGTTGTGTATATTCAGTAACTGTGGTTTTAACTCTTTTAACCATTGTTGGGTGCAACGAAACAACTGAAGCAAATTTCAGGCAGTAGTCGAAACAACAAAAACAACAATAGCAACAAGAAAATCAAGAAAAAACCTTTAGGGATTCATGATGTCGTTGTTGTTTGCGGCAGTATTGTCAGTCATTCAGTCATTCAGTCATTCAGTCACTCAACCAGCCAACCAGTCAACCAGTCAACCAGTCAAACAGCCGAGCAGCCAACCAGCTAGTCTCTTACTCAGTTTTAGCAAGAGGAAGAGACTTGCTTGAATGCTTGCTTGCTTGCACAAACAATTCAATGCAATTGCATGATGATACTGATGTTTCTGTTGGTGATGATGATTTAAAGTTTTTCTTTCGTAATTTCATGTTCATTTTTTATTATTATTATTATCTTTGTTTTTTTTGTTTTTTTTCGTTTTTTGGTTTTTGTTTTCTGTGCTTTATTTTTGGGGGTTTTCGGTTTTCAAATAACACAACTAAAAGAATGTTATGAGAGAAGAAGCGAGCGAATGAGAAAAGAGGAAAAAAAAAGCAAAGACCTCTTGCCTATGTAATCGTTGCATGATGTGTTGGGATTTAGTATAGTATTCTACGATTTTTTTTTTCTTTGTTTTTAATCTTTCTTTCTTCTTGCTTTTTCTGTTTTTTTTATTTTTTTTTTTCTTATTATTATTATTATTTTATAAAGTATTTTCTGTGTCTGCATCGATGTCTGCGCTACTGTTGTTCTTCATGCTGCTGATCGTAGTGTTTGTTATTAATTTAATTTTGTGGTTGTATTGCCACATATTCTGGCCAACCGTTATCATCATGCAATCATCAACATCGTCACAATAATATCGTTGTCATGCTCTTTGAGTTCACTTAAATTTCATTAAAAATATTTTTGGCAGGAATTGTTCTTTTTTTCTCTTTCTCCTTAGATTCTAGGTTTACGCAAATAAATAAAAGTTACGAAAGCAATTATTTTTATAAGCTTGGTCGCTACGTCGAACCACAACTCTTCTTTGATGCAATAGATCATCATTCTAATCTATTCTTGAATAGTTGTAGTGATGCAATCACTAAAGGGGCCACTCAATGCTAACATTATCATTCGGCCTTTGCCAGATCGTTCCAGATCGTGATTTGGGAAGAATTGCAAATAGGATATAAACCCTACATCAGGCATGGTAGAAGCGATATTAAGTTTACATGGATGCATGTGGCATGTGGAAGGAGGCAAATTTCCTTATTATAGAACCGGTTTAGAACCATTTTTTGATTCGATTTTACCTCGTCTGGTCGTTTAATGTCTGTCGATGTAATTTTGCGCCCAATCTATAGCTTGCTATTTTTGAGGTAGTGTGATGTAACTCACTACACTGGCGTCTCTTCGTCATTGACTGCAATAGGACCGCCACTCGCACTTGTGCCTTACATTTGAAAGAGTCGTGGGGTAAAATACAATTTGAAAATTTCAAAATTTCCTAACAAGGCCGTGCTTGCAATATGAAAATTTAGGAAGAATGGAGAAATTTTTTAAAGACCTTGGTTCGTTTCTAAGAAAGCTGAGCCTTTATATGCTAAAAAGTCACTTCGAATTACTGATTTGACATATACATTTACTATTCTAGGTGGTTGAATAGCTTAAGTATACTTCTTCGACTCACTCCCCACATAAGAACGCTTGTGGAAAGTAAGCGCTCAGTTTCATTTGTAGGCGCTTTCCTACGAACATAGGTGAAGAACAATATGATCTTTAGAAAGAAAATTAACTTTGTAAAATTTGGATCACGTTAGTTAACGGTTTGGGTGCCCTTCTATACAAGGACTCCCCTGAAAAGTATAGAAACGCGGTATAATTTTGGGCATTTTATCGCGAAAAAGTCAAAATCAATTGTTGTAATTTTTCCAATCAGACGGAGCAAGGCCTAGCTGCGATATTCTCAGCGCTTGTAGGAACCCTAACAGAGTACTTTAGTCCATTGATTGGTCCAATCTGGTAACCTGTTTCAGACGTCTATCGGCTATTTCTCGAATTATCCTCGCATGTGATTACAGTTGCGAGGCTTTCAGTCAAAAGATGTGTATCTAGATTCCGTTCGTACTTAAGAAATAAGCAGATTAGTCGGACTTTTATTTAATATTGCAATTTAAACGAATTAAGGTGCAATGAATGGTACGCATGAACAAAAACCATCGCCAACTATTTCAAATTGAGTTATAAAATATGTTGCACTCACCGAGTATTAAATGCATATCTGTTAACACATGGAAATCTGTTATCACATGGAAATAAATCCCGCCATCACTATGATGATATGACAGTGACGAGCTATAATACAATTACTGACCAAACAATTACTGTCCATAGTATGCTTTTTATCAATGTGCCTCACTTCTTGACGAAATGGACTCAGACATGAAATGAGAGAAATGAGCAAAAAAAAAAAAACAACAAGAACGCGCTTGAAAGAAAAAAAAAAAAAAAAAAAAAAGAGGGAAACACGAAATAAAAAGTTTAAATAATAAGTAAAACAAAAGTTTTCACAAATTACTTGCAATTCCAAAAAGTGTTTACTCCACAATCATGGGTTGCGCTATGCTTCAACGCATTCATGTATGAAATGTTCATTCATTCCTTTATTTATATGCATTTAATATATGTGTTCGCACTTAACGTGCATATATTTGTCTGTTTAATTAACCTTGAGTAAAAGTTTTCGTTGTTTACGATATATTTAGAAAAACGTGTTTACTTAAGCAGGCACTATTTACGTGTATCTCTCTCAAAATGAAAATAATAAAAAAATTAAAAAAAAAAAAAAAACAAAAACTTACACTTTAAAATGAAAGTTAAATTACCTGAACGTGGTAAAGCGGTTGGGTGATTTACTACATTTTACAAGGTCATCTATCACACACACACACACACACACACACACATATATATATATACACATACACGCATAAACATATATATATATATATGTATACATAAATACATTCATAAACATATATACATACATATGTACATACATAGATATATGCATATATAAACACGCACGTAACTCATACACATGCATGTAAAGAAATAAAACAGTTATTAAGCATAATGACAATGATAACAATGTTGCTGGGTTTTTATTTCATGCACACACTTAGAAACCAGCTTAAATTGTGACAACAGAGCTGTATCTTTCTCTCCATCCATCGCGCTAAACCTCTTTCCTCTTTCCCATTGCTTCTTCGTTCGCTAAGCACATAATAAGATATTAAAAGTAAATTATAACTAACTTTTGCCTTTTGTGTGGCTGTTGTTGTTGATAAAATGTTAAAGAGAAAAACTTGTAATTAAAAACCACGCACTAATGCTGAGATTACCGCATTAGAAAAAAAGCTAAAAGAAAGAAACAAAAAAACAAAAAAAAAAAAAAAAGGCGAGGAAAATTAACGCGCCAACGGCAACTGCATTTAAATAGACTGCCGCGCACAGTTAGTTTTTTTCTTTAAATCATTCAACTACATTCGACTTCTTATTACAGTCTTTATTATTTATGAAATGCACAACATTCAGGCGTAGAGGCAAACTTACTTTGCCCTTGCGTTTGTAACATTCAAAAATGATTACACATACACATGTATATGTTTGCATATATACATTGATGAAGAAAATTAGTTGGTTGAGATTGTTGGTCGAGTTAAACAACAACTCGCACAAGACTAGCATGGAAAGTTTCGGTCGTCGCAGTTTATATCGACAAGCGTCATGTAACACTCACCCACGTTCAATTTCAAAATTTCAAAATAGATTCGAATGTCTATGACATTTCTAATAACACTTTACGTAAGCATTTTTTGTATAAGTATCGCAACTCATGCCCGCTATAGGGGAGCATTGGAGTAGTCTTATCGCTTACATCCACTAAGTCTGTGAAGAAACGTATACATGATGCAGTACGCAAAAGAGCTTGGAATAGATTCTTTCCTCTTTTGTTATACCAACCATTTTAGAATCACTTTACAAATACATTTAAGCATGTCCGCCTGTCTGCAGGCCATCTGCGTATCTGACATTCGTTTATGTCGCAATTTTCTGATCTGTATATATGTCCTCTGAGATGAGACTTTGAACACTGGCATGCGTTAACTCATAAGATGGAAACTTTTGGGAGAAAGTTGCATTGGACCGTTGTTGCAGTTATTAGCTATATAAGGCCTGATTCCAGAAATGTCTTCATATGAAAAAAAACTAAGATTTTTAAAAATTTTCAAACAGAAATTTGCCCCGAAAATTTGGCCACGTTGGGGATCACTTATTTGAACTTGTCCCTTTTATTGGTATCGAGTAGTGATCGCACATATAAGTCTCAATTATCTAGATGTATCCTTCGGATTTCTCCCAATATAAAGATACCTTCGAAAGGTTAATTTTTATATGGCAACAATGCGCCCATTTGGATATTTCATGACGAAGGCAGGTAAACAAGTGTAGAACATTGCATTGCCGAGTCTGCTCGACTATAAAGTTTTAATTTGTTAGTTTGTTCTATATATTTATCGTTGTTGTCAAATTCTTAATTTTGGATTATTTTCGGTTAAGTGGTGCAGAATATTGAACAACTTGACTTTAACGTTTAAACTTGATTGACTTGCTTGTTGCTTGTTGTAAAGGAAGTGGAGGTGTAATAATTTCGCAATTGGATAAAGAACATTGTAACGTGTATGAGAATAAATTGAAAGTAAATTGAAATTAAAATTCAATCGCTTATTGCGGGGATCGGGACGATTTGTAGGGCCGGACGTCATCAAAAATGTTCTGAGGGGCATACAAGTAGCAGTGAAATCACCTCAATTGCCTGTACATTGTGGGCGTGCATGTAGGCACAAAACATACCTTTTTTCAACTTCGATTCTTAATCGATTAGGACATTTTTGTGTTAAGCTCCAGTTTTCTATTTTCTTAACTTTTGACTATGTGTCCGATTTCGAATAGATCCTGGGTCAAATTGAATCATTTTGGTAAGAATAGGTATATGTCGTCGACATTTCAAAAAATGTCCGTACGTAGAAGGCGGAAAAACACTGTCCATTGTAGGTGCTTTTAAAGGTGTTTGTATGTAAACAAAAGGCAACAAATTAATGCACGCTTTAGTTCTAATAGCAATGCCATTAATCAATATTCGTTTTCGTGTTGATTTGCCCAAAGTTCAACATTTGGAAGATCATCTCTACATCATAATATTGGTTGTTTCAGGTTATTCTGATTTTTGATTTCTCCGGTTACGAATTCTTCAGGCATTTCAGCTAAGGATTTCACTATAACGAAAGCACAATATATATGTGAGATGGTTGATTTTAAAATTCCTAGATGTCTTCTTAGCAGTTAGTATGAATTATTAAAGAAAATAAATAAAATGCTTAAACTTTTTCCTTTTTTTTTTTGCAGATCTTAACATAAATTACTCACGTATGAGGTAAGTTGTTAACTTTGATAAGATTTTAAAGAGGTGCTTCACTTTATTCTACCGTACATAAGTAACGTGTTACTAAGTTACTACGCGAAATTAAAGCGCCATCTGTCACTTGGTGTGTTTAAAAGTGTTGATAGTGCAAATCATGCTTTTTAGTGCCATGACGTTCTTTGCAAGTGAATAACAAGTAAAAGAAAAATTAGAGTCGGCTAAGACCGATTGTTGAATATCGTACACTACATTAAAAAATTTTACGCTCGCAATTTTGTGATCAAATATTGAAAATTATACCTTATACTGGATGGGCGATCTAAAACATGAGCTGCCACGGCCTAAATTTACAAATACCACTGTTCTCGTTAAAGATTTTATTATTTTCCATTATCTACCCTTTATGTATGGGTTGGTGGTCAAAAAGTAAGACGTATATTGTTCAGATAGGTATCGGGATAAATTTATATGTCAAGTACCTATTTTGTATCGACTTCGATTGCAAAATATACTTTTTCGATATGGAGGTTTACTTTTCTTCGGAATGGTTATGTTTGGAAAATTGAGCGGTGCGATCCACATATTTTCCCATCAATTTAGTATTATTCGGAGACTTACGTTGAAAAATTTGTGCGATTGTAAGTTTCATTTGCTGTGAGGATATTTTTGAAATAAGACGTCATATGCGTATGGACCGGGAAAATGTTTCGATCAGATTCATTTCGAAAAAGTCCCAGGCGTGTATTAAATTTCGTAGGGATATTTCGAAATTGATGACCTGAGGCTTGCATTTTTTTGGACAGATGGACAGATACGTCTAAATCGATTTAACAAATGATTTTGATTGGATCGGTATAATAAAAGATAAATTCATCTTAAACTCTTCTCGATGTTGCAGACATCCACACAAACCTGATATACATCATAGCATAAGTCGTGCAGAGTGTAAACATGTCAACGATAGCCATAAGTCGACCGGATTCTTTCATGTAAAAATGAAGGTAAATTTTTTATAAATTTTAAATAACTCTTTAGTTACGTGGAATGAAAAGGTATCGACAGCTTTATCGAAAATGCATTTTTGCCTTCTTTTTCTCATATTATGTATGATTTTTTCTTTTTTCTCTCCTCTTTTATTTTCTTAATTTATTAAATTCAATTTTCCAAACGAATACCTTGAGATTTCAATTTTACGTTTTTGGTTATTTGCTTTTCGTTGTTAGTTTTGTTACTGTTGTCGAATTAATTATATATTTTCACTTTTCATAACCATAAACTAACTTTTATTGCATTTCTTTCGTAAAAAAGAAAAATTGTTTACTTTGCTCTGATTTCTGAAGCAGTGAAAACTTATGAAAAATGATAGTGCTGGCATTAAAGAAAAAGTAATTAATTATTTAGAGCATAAAATGTATGCACACACGTATATATTAGATTGTCGGAAAAGCCCTAACATATTGTTACATAAAATGCTACTTCAATGCTACTTCACGTGCTATCCCCAATATTCTTTCAATTACGTTAGGCTTGCCAGTCGATTGCGAATAGCGTTTGACGTTATTTACAAAATAAACGGAACTGCTTGGACAATTCACGAATTAAACTTTGTTCAGAACACTTTTCGTATCTATATAATGTGGCCAAACATCCAGTGTGTGTCGCCTATGCATGTAACATAGCACGAGTGAAAAAGAAGTGGGGATAGGAAGTGCAGTTGCCGAAACTCAGTGGACGTATATGCGAGTTGACCGCCACGGCGTTTGCTATAGTTAGGATCATCATCGTACCCTATGTTTAGTGATATACGCGAACATCGATCGCGAACATTAATCGCGACTCTTATCCACTCGGCTATGCGGCAGCCCACGTCAAAGAAAAAAGCAGCTTTCTCTAGTTCAAAATCAACGCGACGCAATCAATTCTCTTAACAGAATCGTAAAGTCCTTTGATTGCTCCGTGCCACGTAACAAAGTGATCCCTTTAGACTTTATTTAATGTTCCTACTATAGATTCTTAAGAAATAGGAGACTTCGTACGTTCTCTTTCCCATCACATATTAGTTTTCTACCTCATGGCAAATATCCAGCGGAAAGAGTGTTACCCACAAAAATTGACATAAGATGAGTTGTGTAATATGTTCGTCATTCATTTTTCGAATTTTCGTCAAAAGGCATCTGTGAATTGCGAGATTAAAGTAAACCGTAAAAATATTCGCTTATTGATAAGGTGAAAAGAAAATAAAGTCTGCGGCCACGATTGTCGCATTCAACTTTCCCTGTCAAAATTGAACAAGGAAGACTCTAAACTTCAGCGCTAAGGTAAACGTAAGTTAATATGCATTCCTAGTTAAACATTAAGAGCCAACATAAGCAGGTGAACGTATACTCCGTGGATACTTTGCGAAAACGTTTTCACACTACATCTTTTGATCTCTATGGGAAATGTTCTTTAAATACTTAAGTCACTGAAGGAAAATCGCGACTTTTTTATAGACGTCGATTATAGCTCGATTGGCCTTTTCCTTACCAAAGTACAAGTGTAAGACAGACAGTAAGAAGATTCACTGTTTCCATCTTTCGTTTACCTCTTTCGGAATCTATTATTTCTTTTTAAATTGAAACGCTTACGACTATGAATTGTTAAATAGCTTGGCCTGAAAGGGGAATAAGGTGCGTTATAACTTTTTCGATAGGCCACTATACATATGTGATTGTTTTATTGCTAAATATCATTATTGGTAAAGTGCAGCACTGGTCTGTGCAAAGGGGGCAAATAACGATAAATAAAATTTCTCTATAAATTCTTAATAATTTCTTATTGAAAAGAGTTTTTCTGTCGTTCGAAGCTTTTTCTTACGAATTCTACAACGTAAGATATAATGTACATAGCACAGGATATTAATATGCACACATTTTCTTTGCTTTGTGAGTGCATGCAGACGGAGATAGTTCTTTCGGTATATGTCAGTCTATCAATATGCAAATGTAGCATATTCCTGCTGTAGCATTGCTATTGACATTCGCATGTCAACATATTCTTTAACATCAACATGTATATTTTATTTTTCTAAATTAATTTCCTGAACTGTCAATGTTTGCTTATCAGTTTCATATTTGCCTATACGATGATTTTAATTTAATGAATAATAAATAAAATTTTTCATATTTTCTTTCACATTCATTATGTCTAACAAGCAGAGGTCAACTTTGGTTTTTCTAACTAACTTGATTACGCTTCACATTGTTCCCCCGGATGCCCTATGCGTTCAACTTAGCTTTACTCTCATTTCTGGCTATCGTGAGAAACTCACACACACACACACACACACACACACACACGAAAGATATGCAATTCCTGCATATTCCGGTTTCAAACAAACATATGTATAATAAGTGAATTTCTCGCATCTAATGCATTTCGGAGAGGAATTCGAGAAAACGACAATTAAGGCAAAGTGTAAAGTATTTATCTCATTGTTGACGTGTACGTTGCCAGGAACGATTTTTATAATGACTGCCCTTTTTTGTTCGACACATATACGTAGAGCATTAGCATCGGTAATGACGGAAAACATATACAAGTTTTTGTTGGAGACAAACAGCAGAAGTCCGTGGTAATGATGTCAGAACAAATTGTATTTTTATAAACGAAGGGGTCTCTCTCTAAGAGCCGGGAAATTAGCCTATTCCTTCGCCTTCGTTTCATGCCATGGTTTGTATAGTCGGTGCTCTTGCCTGGGGTGTTGCCGAAGGAGTGTACACTCTGAGCTTAAGCTATTAAAGCGTATTGAAAACATATTTGGACCCATGGTACGTGAAGAAAATTGCGAAATCCTAGACTTAATCGTAGAAAACCATATCGAAGAGCGTAGCGGCATGGACAAGAAGAAAATGTTGTGGTTGAGTGGTATAAGAATTGGTTCGTGGTGGTAGAAACAAAAATTTTACACAGCAAGCTAGAATTAACTGGTTAAACGTTTTGGACCTGACCGCATATAGAGCCATCATGAGAAAGAGTGATTTTATATTCAAATGATGTAAAATTTGTGGTATTTTATGGCGACATAAAAGCAAAGGGACATGAATGTATTAGGCGAAGTGATCGAGGATATAGGTAAAGATTTTGATGCCCTACACCACAGGTAATAAAGCATATGTATGGACGTACGAAACACTCAGAAGAGTTCAAGATATTTTGATCAAATTTGACCCAAGCACGAACCCTATTGAAAATGGTGCAGTTCAGCCGAAACAGGTCTCTTTTTAAGATCGTAGTACATATAGGCGTTAGTGGACTAATGACTAATATTTTTATGACGAAAACTCAAAATGCAGTAATGTTGCCGGTTCCATCCTAATTACAGTTTATGGAATGAATTTTCTTATTTTCTGATTGAATCGCAATTTCGCCAAACCGATAGAACGGCCAAACTTAAACTTAATCGAATTTCCTGCTTAGGATAATTAAGAATACATAGCATAAACAATTTATTGGTTTTTCGATGGGTTACGCAATATGTGTAAATCAAATTTATATAAGTTTTGAACGGCCCATCCGCAGCACAGAGGGGAAAGTCGAATAAACGAATTGAAAATTTAGGAGAAAATACGGGTCGCTTCAGTGTCAAAATTCTAATTGATTTTTTGAAAAATATGTTTTTCTTTCGTTCGGGTAATAGGTTGCCCGTCCAATTCGTCTAATTGGAAGCAATTTTCGTTGCAGAAATTTTGAAAAAATGTACGATCACCTTAACAGCATTTTGTGATATCATAAATTTTCGTTTAACTAAGCGTGCAAAACGCGCGCATGCGTAAATTATTATTAACATTAATACTATTATTCATAATATATTATAAAGACTCTCCTAAGCAAACTAATTCATTAAAAGAAATGAATTAAAAACGAAAAAGGAAAAAATCGTTTACAGAACATTCGAGCATTTCTCATATTAAACGATGATATTTATTGTTTGAAAGAAAGTAGAAATGTGTTGGTATATATATATATATATATATACATATAGTATATAGTATATAGTATATATATATATATATATATATATATATATATATATATATATATATATATAATCGAAGAAATGTAGAGCAAATAAAAGAAAAAGTTACTTTACTCTACCGTTGTTATTGTTGTTTGTTGTTGTTACTGTAATGAAAGTAAACACATCAAATAAGTTTACAGATCGTTAGATTTGTGCAGGCGTACGTACGTATGTGTAAAGAAAAATATTTAGTAAGTTTTCAAAATTACTATAATTACCGCTTTTTTTGCGGTATTTATCAACTAAATATGCATATGTATATATATATATATATATATATATATATATGTATATATATAAGCTCGTACCATTATAGCGAGAAATTTCAATTGTAGACCGCTTAAAGAGACTCTGGCTAGACTCTAGTTTAATTTAGATTGAAATCAATACATATATATATATATATGTATATATATACATATATATATATATATATATATATATATATATATACATATATATATATATATATATATATATATATATATGTATATTTTAATTTAATAATTAAATTAAATAACAAAGATGAAGAAATTATGAAATGAATGGAATGAGGGTTTGAGGAATAAAATAATAACATTTATTATAAAGAGGAGGGTGGGGGGGGAGACTAACGATAAACAACGGCCAATAGGTTTCCTTGTTTATTACTTGATAACACGCAGATTTTAATACGAATGCAAATAGATCTGTCACTCTTCATAAATACTGGTAAGATGCCTTATATCACCATAAATTATATTATAATTGTTAATCTCTTTAATTTCACTCTCTGCTACGCCAACCAACACTTATCTCATTCATTGGCCATTATAAAGTTATCTTAACAACTATTGCGTCGTCTATATAGATAGAACTTAACAAAAAAAAAAAGAAGTAGGTTCACTATTACGTACCCTACACCTATCATGTAACCACTTTTCAAAATAAGACGTTATATGGAAAGTGGTTGAGAGAGTGGCACGATCCGAATCATTTTCAAGACCATTCCCCTCTAATCCAAAACACAAATGTCTCATAAACAGCGGCTTTTAATGCTGAATGCAAGCCAAAAATGGACAGACGAGCAAATGATCTTAGATCGACACACAAGTTGATTCTGTTATTCTGGCAGAGATCGGTACAATAAAAGGTAATTTTATCGCAAATCCTTCTGGATGTTAAATACATCCGCAAAAACTTAATTCGTCCTTATACCACAAGTGATGTATGAAAGTCGCATGTAGATGAATATTCAATACAAGATATCACAGAACGTAAAAAAAAGGGCGACTACAACGCCAACCGCGATCGCCCGGTATAAAGAGCTAGAGAATTTGAACAACATAACTTAGGCCGTTTAAGAAACAAAAAGAAAAAAAAGAATTGAAGAAAAAATCGCGTTGTTTTTCCGTATTTTACGGGATTTGATGAATGAGGCAAACGTCGTATGTCCATCATTCTATTATTTGATTCCCCTGAAGAATGATTGACAGTACATAGAGTCAAAATGGAAAGAGCTATCCGATCCACACTTTTGTGTGTTTCCCATAGATATCACTTAAAAAGGAAACAAGATTTGTTCCGACATTTTCATGGAAACCAAATCATCGAATATTGAAGGAACACCTGTTCTATTTTCCTGGCTGACATGCGATCTGTAGGCGAACATGTCGCCTGGAATGATATTCGAAATCTCGTTATGCCGAAATATAGATCTCGAAGAAGTTCTTCGCTTTGCTCGTTCCCTTATTATCAATTTAGAAAACATTAAACCGCTAAATCGTTCTGAGAGGCCTTAAGAAAAAAACAAATTTCGATATTCATCAGTCAAGTGTTTCCAGGTTCTATTTCTTGTAGAATGAAATGGATTAGGAAATCCGATATCTGAGTACCCCATGAACTGAATTCGAATCCTTGATGGATTAAGTATCAAATTTCAGTTTACAATCAACCATTTAAGTGACGTAATTGCTGGCAAGGAAACATGAATTGTCGGTCGTAAACGATCTTCTATGAAGAGCTGAAACCAAGCTTGGCCCCTGAAAAAACTGAGATCTTGTGTTCGGTGGAATATTGAAAGTGACCTGTTTGCCATGATTTGGCGAACAGATTAACTCTAAATTGTCGAAGCACATACAAATGGATATTTATTCCTATTCAATTCTTTTCCAAGTCCTTGTCCGATCGTGTAGCAAAGCCATGCCTAAGTCAGTGGCTTTTGCACAATTTATCGAATGAGAATGCACGCTGCAATGACGACAGTTTCTAATTTCATTTTTCAATCCTAATTTAAATACTGGACAGATTCCAACTAAAAAAAAAAAAAAAGAAAAAAAAATGAAAATGAAAATTAATCGTAATGAAAAAAAAACAAGATATAAATCGGATAGAAAAAAAGACCCACAAACCGGTTAATTGAATTAAATTAAAAATATTTACTTTTTTTTTTGTTTTTTTTTGTTTTTTTTTGTTTTTATTACTGACGTAAATATAAATCATTTGGCACAATGGCGATTAGCTTGTTTTGATAATGAACTATGGAGTAAGTATGAAAATTTTACATTATTTTTACTGCGATTAATTAAGTTTTTAAGTATTTCATAAAAAAAAGTAGGGCAATTAAATAATTTGTAATCCTATTACGTGTTATTTCGCTTTTACCAAAGCCTAATCATGTTTTGCAATTTTCAAGCATAGTTGACATGAAATGATGTGTTGACATACCCGTTTGCAAAGACTTACTTACTTACGTACATACTTACAGACCGCAGGCACACAAAGAATATCAGCTAAAGTGACTGACTTTACGCAAATTGAAATCTCATTGTATTGACTCGAAGTGAAATGAAAGTTAACCATACTCGCACACACACACATACGCGTGCGCGCGAGCACACCTACCATTATCTACTTTCGTATACATGCAACTGCTAATAAAATGGCCTTTGACTAGAATTAAATAAACAAGTGACTAAAAAAAAAATATATATAATAAATCAACCAAGGCATTCGTACAGACATAGAAAGCAAGAAGGAACGAAGGAAAGACAGAAACAGAAAGGTAAAAATACAGAAAGACAGAGAGAGAGAGAGAAAGAGAAAGAGTGGTTGAAGGCTTCATTGCACCTAAACACTTGGCCAAATGAATTCTTAAGGCTTCTTGCTTGTATTCATTTCTTGTTCTTTCTTTCTTCGCATTTTACATTACTTTCCTTTTCTTTCCTTCTATGCTAACTATACGGCTTCTCATACGGCTAACATATCAATATATAGCATATCAGTAGCATTATAAGAATAACTTAACCGGGGGTAATCGAAGAAGAAGAAGAAGAGATATCTTAGTTCTTAACACTCCCTTAAAAATGTTCTTTTCATTATAAATGACATTTTGTGCTGACAATTCCTCGAATTCTTGTTTATTACTTGGCATTAACTCTGCACCAAGTCGAATAGGTGCAGTAAATGTACATACGAACTGTAACTAAGTAAGACGAGCAAATTTATGTGGAAAGATCACAAAGTGCAAAATGTGTCAATGAAATGCTTCTCATTCGCCTGCTGTTAATTGTATGCCAATCAGTGTATAAATATTGGCAAAATTTACCTCTCGTTGTACGTAAACATTATAAGCAACTTAAGTCACTGCAAAGGCCATTTTGACATTTTCAATTGAATGCGATTTTAATTATAATATATCAGGAACAACATGCAAATGTTAATCAAAGACTTTTCCAGGATTTTGTTTTCAAGTATTTACGCGCCACGTATCAACTTAGTATCAACTTGTAATTGACTTTTTAATGTATTCTTTTAGTAGGCGCACAAGCATTGCCTAAACATGTGAAATTCACTTTTCCGGACATAGTCGCAGAGTCGTTTTCTTACACGTACTTTGAGTGTACTGGGTAAGTAGCAAATGGCGATAAACAAATTTGTCATTCTGCCAGTGTTCTGGAAGTGTTCATAAGTAATAAGCCCATTGGATACGGCAGGCAATGCAGATTAGAGGTAAACGAAAAGCTTTCTTCAAAATTGAGACTTGAAAGTTTTTTGTTGTTTTTGTTGTTTTTATTTTTCATTCTCAAAAACTATAGCATTCGAGCATTTTCATCTGATTGACTTGAAAGTTTCATTGCAAGTTTCAACATGAAATTCTCTTATTGACCTTCAATGGATTTTTCTTAAATAAAATTAAATTTGCCCATCCATCAATGACTGTTTGAACTAAAGGCCATTCATCTCACTTCATTCTGTTTTATAAATTAGATTTTTGAAAGCAGGCCATGCTATGTCCATTCGATTTGAAATCACATTTTCGAAAAAATATTAGTTTTCGGTTCCTGAGTAAAACTTAGGACCAGTGCGAGTACGGCAAGGAGATATCTTTCGCTTGTTGACACTGTTTTGCTTTTAGGAAATTAAAAAGAAACTCTTCCACATTTTAAAGTTCGTGCTTTCGTAATAGATCGTCCGGCAATTTCCTGCGGTTTTTCCCCGACACCAGGCTAAAATAACTTTTCCATGGAGCTAGATGGACGATAAAATTACGGACTAAGCGGACTTATATTTATTTTGCAAAAAAACCCTCGAAGTGATCGGTTGTGCTATATTAGTGAGACGTAAGTAAGACGTGGAAGATCAAAGTCAGCATTTAAGACAAGACATAAGAAGCACAGAGAGGGATATATTTGGTTCGTTTTTGCACAGATACTGTACAGATTTTGTGCATGGAAATTATTTCCCGTAGTTCACGAGTAACGAGCACAAAGCTATTTACTTTTGCTTTTGAAAACAGAGGTGCTTTCATCTTAACTTGTACTGCAAACGTATCCTTCGATCGATTTAACCTATTTTTAAAAACAACTTGCTTACAGGACTTTTTAACCGTTCTGCCAAATTTAAAGCCAATGCCTTCATGCTTGAAACCGAGAGGATTCGGATAAAAAATATTTCACATATAAGCGGACAGACAGACATCCTTTGTTTGATGTTGAATTGGAAGTTGAGTAAGAACATATACGCGGATATGTACGCATCGTGTAGGTTCAATCCTATGGTGCCGGAGGGCACGCGAAGTGAAGATCTAGTGTCTAATGTACCCGAAATGTTTGAGGGCAAGCACTGTCACCACTAAACTCCACAAAGAGTCGTACAAAATAGTCATTAGACGTGGTAGCTTCGTCCTTGTTGCACGAGACACATACATTATACAAATACATGAGCCGTTCACAACCCGAACAACAACAAACTTACTTACTTACATTTAAAATAACTTTCTTTAATAATCGGGGTTAAAAAAACCATATGAGAACAATTTTTATGGTCGTTGAATAAGAAGAGGTTGTTTTCACAAAAGAGAGGCAGCGAGAGAGATGTATAAATATTTACCTATGCATGTTTTCTGTCCCATTCTTTTAGCGCCTTGTACGAGCCTCTTTATACGAACACAGCCACAATCTTTTCGCGATGTTATACAAATTCGTCTTAAGTGAACGCGCGTGTAATTTAAGGACCTTCGAAGCTTCTTCCTAGTGCCTGCAAGCGTCTGGGCAAAATGAATATATTCCCGTCCTTTGGGGAGGCAGGTCTAACAACTACACTAATTTTTGTGAATACAAGATGCTATTATCTTTTAAGGTGCATCATGGAGTGAAGATTGCGTTCCGATTATTGATCTTAAATTTGGACTTCGGAGGAAGTAAAGTAAAAGCGTAGGATTCCAAAAAGCGGATTATTTAGGATGAGCCAACTGCCAGGAAGCCACCCTCGTATACGTCTCCACTAGATCTGTTGGTGATGAAAATATTCTACACTCTATTGCTTTCATGGCTTGCTTTCACAAGAGAATGTTACATTAATTGACACAAAATTGTTGCCAAAGGTTGTTTGCAGCGACTCACTCTAAAGCTATCTGTTAAGCTTGGCTTTTTACCAATGCATCCATGCATCGTACATCGTTTTTCAATCAATTCAGTTACGCTGAAGTATTTTCAAATTTGTAAATCATTTGCTTAGTTTAGATAAGCAAGACCTAGAGCAAAAAAAATGAACAGAGGGGCACATGCCGTAACAATCATGCCTGAGGTTGTCCGAACTTGCTTTGTTTCTTTACGTTTTCACAGTTAAAATGAATTATTCCTTCAGTGTGTGTGCGTATTCACTTTATGTAAACATGGATTTAATGACTTAAACGCAAATATTTACTTACTTGCTTTGTAGAGCTTTTTTTTCTTTTTTCTCATTTGAAATAAACTTGCGTTGGTTTATATCAATCTGTTATGGACTTAGTAACGTAGGTAATAAAAAAGAAGCTTCAAAATGCATATTTGTTTTTTTCTTCACTTTTTAATACAAACTAAATGCGCATATAGTAACAATAAAACAAAAAGAAGTAAGAAAATTACATTCGGTCGTGGCCGAATCTCTTATCCCCATCGCCGGGGAAAAGAACTCAATTCTCACACTCCACAATATTGGGTAGGCGTGGTTGATTTTTTCTATTTCTAGAATAAAATGGGAAATGTATATGTGTTGCACTTTATGCGTAATAAGCAAAAAGCATGGAAAGAATACATGTTCACAGTTTTTGTTACAGAGGCGTGTGGCCATTATAGACGTGTTCTTCCGCCTGTTTGGGCGCTTTTCAATTAATCTTGCAAATTTGTAAGTGATGTCTTCATATTTGCGAACAGGAGAATGTTTGCCACAGATAGTACACGCTTGCGCAGACGGACACATGGACAGATGGACAGACGGACATGCTCAAATGATTTCCGAATGTGAAATTGGCCAAGAATTTACTTAACTACTCTACGGGGTTTTTGAAACTTGTTTCTGCGCGTTATAAAAATATTGCAAATAAAATTAAATTCTTTTTAAATTAAATTAAAAATTGGCAAACCACACTAAGTTATAAACACGGTATTACAAATTGTAATTTTTATTGTTTTTTTAATCCATACTCTCGTTCCGCTCCCTGCCGTGATGTGGAAACTTGAAATATTGGTCCGTTGATGAAAAAATTTCCCTACCCGCGGTCTATAGCTTGCGATCCAATGTACTACTACCCAAGTGATCCCAATCGGTTTAGTAATATGTCCGCAATTAACGATAAAATCCTGTTCAATACGCATTAGAATGCATGGGAAATAAATTGGAAAACCACTTGGAATTAAAATTTTGGAGTCTTGGACATATGTCTCTCTCTACACACAAACTTATACTTTATATCTTATATCACAAATGCTGCAAGATGTAAATACATTTCTTTCTTTCTTATACCCTACACCCCTATCCTGCCAGAAAAATTTGAGATAGAACCACCATCTATTCTACCAATTGATTCAGCATTAGATTCTTAATCGATCCAAGCTAGATTTTCTTGAGTTGAATCTAAAGATCGCAAATTTTTGAGATATTTTGGCGAAATTTGGTGGACTGACGTGTTCCAGCCCAAGGGGGAAACTATCGAAAACAGCCCGAATCTTTTCCAATATTTCAACCACTTCCCACATAATGCCTTGTTCTGGAAAATCGTTTCATGAATAACTGTGGGCTGGTAAAGATTATTTAATGGCACCCCGTATCCCATGTAGTGGTTTTAGTTGTGTCTCAAATTAAATAAATTCATTAACTTTGATGATTTTTTTTAGTAACGAAACGGCCGCATCGTAAAAAAAAGGAAATCATGACAAATCAATCATTTAAAATATTCACAATATTGTCTACTGCCAGCGACTGTCTCCAACGTTTCTAATTTTTCTGAAAGCATACGCAATTCTCTGTCGCTTGTTGAGGTCATCTGTAACGGAAATCAGTTATTCTGCGTTGTGGTGAAAATGAAAGCATTATGCGAAGAAGACTGTAAGCAACCGTTTGAGACGAATGCTAAGCAAGGGAAGTAGCCACTTGTGAGCATAGCGAGCGTAATAACTTATATTGTTAGAGTCATCCCAACGCTTTCTTGACAACTTTTGGTAAAGTGATGTCGAACTGAAAAATCACTCAATCGACGGGCTCGGCTCTCACCTCATAACTGTCGATAACTATTGACTGCATATAACTATTGAATTTGAGAAGGGCGAGATGCATACATGCTCGCAGTTCCTATTGAGAGTCGGCTGAATCTCTGGTGAGTGATTCGTTGCAATGTGAATTTTCATTCATTCATTTCACCGACAGGAAGCTTTCAATGCTGCTTTTTCTAATGATTCTTGCAAATGATTTTTTTTTTTTTTCAAATAATTGAAAAAAACAGAAAACTTCGAAAGAAATCAACAACATTTTTTACATACACTTTGATGAGGTAATCAATTCATTTGTTGGTTGAAAATCGGTGCCTGATTGAAGGGATTAGATGAAATCTAGGTTTTATGTTACGCCAACCAACGAACCTAATTTCTTAAGGGTATCCGAGTCAAAGGTATTTCAGCAATGCCCTCTTGAAGGTGACACAGGTGGATGCAAAGTGCATTATATCACAACTTTTTTCTTTCGCTTTTAAAACTCGGAATAATGGATCAAGCAAAGAGGTCGCGGCGTTTACCTAATAGATCTTTTGCTTAACCCTAGTCCTGCGAAGTGAGCATGCGTGAAAGGTGGCATAGTTGATAGATAACTTAAAATGAGTTAAAAAAAGAAAACATTGAGTGATATTTCCGGATGCAGTCGAGTGAAACTGGGTGCAGAGCACTTGTAATCGTGTAAAGTTGACTGCGAAAGCGGTCTGTGAAATTAGTGCTTGGCTTCGTTGTGACTATATTTCTGAATTATCGTTTTATCAGAAAGAGAACAAAAATCATTTAAAATATAAAGAAAATAAAAAATTCTGCAACAAAAATAAAAAAGAACAGAAGACGCCACATATCTATTGAATCCGTGTTCGAAAGTCGCTATTAGATAGTAGATAATGAAACAACAACTCATTCGTTTTCTCATTCGTTCTATTTTCTATATGTGTCACGTCTCGCAGTGATATGCAATTAAATATTCATTACCCACTGAATTATTATTCAAATATCGTTTAGTGCACAAGTAATTTGAAGATTATTTTTTAAAGTTTCTCCGTCTTCGTCTATGCCCCGCTACAATTTTTATGGCGCCATTAATAGCTTTTCGATTTTCCTGCCATTTTTTAAGATTATATACGTTTTTCTTGTTCTTTTTATTTTTATGTTAAAAAAAAAAAAAAAAAACATATATATATATATATATATATAAAAGATGAATTCTCTATACACATAATTTGACACACAAGTAGACTATGATTTGTAGACATGTTCGCGTTATTGCTTTGATCTTTATAACGTATACATAGCCATTTACGTTTAGCAAACGCATGCTTACAGCTTACAGTCAACCAGTCAGTCAATAGTGAGAAATCTTTTGTTTAACTTTACGGCTGAATTTGTTGCCTTCATGCACAAGCAATGAGTCATACAATTATTATGAATTTAAATGTTGCTATTCAATTTTCTGCTGATGACTCTTGCTCTCCATCTTCTCCGCATTTGCCCCCCATGTTTTTTTAAATGTCTGTTATTATGCGATTTTCTTTCTCAAATTACATCACCGATGTAATTTTTCGTGTAATACGATGACGGTCGGAAAGAAATGGGAAAAAAGAAAACGATAGGAAAACGGCCGCAGCCTAGTGGATGTGTGCCCAAACGGTAAGTGTTATGTTTTTACTGACTGAGCATCCATCATAACTACGACTACGATAAATTCTAACGCAACTTGAGATTTGAACTCGCGAACGCAGAGTTTCCAGTAACGACTCTTACCTACTCTGCTACTCATACGGGTAACTCGAGGACTTGTGGTATATTAAGCTTGCGCGGTTGCGCAGAACACCCGCAAGGACTTGCTATAGACTCATTACTTATTACACCAATACGTTCAGAGTCATTTTTCTAAACTTGTCCATCCGTCCATCTGTTTTCTATTCTTCTGCGCAATCCATAGGTCATTAATTTTAAGACATTTTGGCAAAATTTGGTGCACCAACGGCGAACGCTATTGGAAATGATTGGAATCGGTCCACTTTTCGACCACTTTTCATAGAGCGTTTCATCCTGAAAATTCGTTATAAAAATAACTATATTAAGCGAGGTGCTGTAGGATATTTAATGGCGGACCGTGCCCCGCTATAACGCTTTTACTTGCTTAAAGTAAAATATTTTATTTCAAAGCTCAGTTAGAAATTGATTAAAATTAATTAAATGTTTTCTTGCTATATGGAGCATTAATATTGACAATTACGACACTGTATAACAAAAGGTGTTTGTTCAAAATAATTACATTGCTTAGCGTGTACCGAGGATGATGCATAATGGCGTGCAAATGGCATCTACTTATAAACAGGTTAACAGTGTAGGTTGAAACATATAGTTGTAGTGTGGCATTCAACGATTAAAGCTTCACATAATCTTGTCCTAGAAGAGGCTTACATAATATTTCAATATTTAAAGTACTTCGTCATAATAACAAAGCAAAAGTAAGAAGAGAACTTTTTCTTTTTCTCAATATCGTTTTTCTTTATCTATTTCTTAATCAACTTCTTATTATTATCAGTTGAAATCATATAAATTAAAATCGTTTTCTTGGTAAAGTCAACTTGTCAATCAATAGCTTAAAGGGATTTATAAATAAGAAAAGAAAATATGTCTGAAGTTAGAACGTGATTAACATGTAAAAAGCACTTCATTCACTACGTTCGTGTTGCTATCGTCTAAGGAACGTATTAAATTGCGATAAAGAGAGAAAAGAATAAAAATGAAGAAAAAAAATGAAAAATGTTAAATAATAAGATAGAGAGAAGATACAGAGAGAGAGAAAGAAAGAAAAAAAAACTTTTGTTTCCTTAAGAATTCTGGGAGAATTTCTAGAGGAATGAAGATTCTTTTGGGCTTGAATGAAAAACAGTCACTCGACTATTGTAAGGCTTTCCCAAACCATGTACTACAGCCTATGCGGCCTTCGAAGTCTATCTGATAGAATTGTATGGTAAAGTTGCACAGAGGTGTTCCTCAAATCCGCCTTCGTGCTTAATAAGTAATGTTTTCCTTATTCGTGTTATGGTTCGAGTCTTTGCTAAAAGGCGTCGATTCTTTTTCGATTATTTGCCATAAAAGTTTTTCAAGGTTTTTTTTTTAAACTTTTTATATTAGACTCACTAAAACCATCTGTAGCAAGAGTATATGATGGCCGCTTGGTTCTAAATGTCATAGATTCACCTTTCATTAAACCAATCGAATTTAATTCGTTTGTATCGATTTAAATCTGCTTGTCCACGTAAGGTGTATCCGTATACTTTGCTGATTCTTTTTTTTACTGATTACAAAATTTTGAAGATAATTTAAAGTTGTTAGGTGATGAAGTTCGGTAAACCGACGTAAACGGATCTTGTTGAAAATAGATTGGGTGAGTCTACCAATATTTGCACATATATTAAAAAATATATATAAAAAACAAATGTTCCGTATTTTATACTCTTCGACAGAAGTCAGTGTAAATGGTACACTAAATGAATGCAGAAAATTTGGATACGATGGGACCTGCTTTTCAAATCTCCCCCATAGGCGCGCTTGCATCAAAAATAAATCTCAGTACGGTAAGAAGAACTTAGCTTTAGTATTGCATTATACGCCTGAGTGGCCGAGTAGGCAAAGTATCTGGACTAACAACTCAATGGTCGCGGGTTCGAATCTCAAGTGCCGGTAGCCTTAAGTGATCTTAGTGCTTTAAGACTTTGGTCTTATTTGTCTGGCCAAAACTAATAATAATAATAATAGTATGGAAGTCGATTCAAGGAATAGTGATTTGACGATGAGATGGTTGACCAAATTGGGACATGGAGCTTTACATCTCCTACCCCTTTCCGTAAAAGATGTTTTTATGAAAACTAAGTCTTCATGTGGTTATAAGATTTAGTCTTTTGTATTTTATGACTTGTTTTAAATAAAATTTTTAAGTAGAGGGAGAAAGAGAAAGATATGCAGCGAGATATAGAGACAAATAGATAGAGACAGGAAGATAGATAGATGAATACACAGACAGATAGATAAATGCAAGATAAACATTTCCTACGAAAGCTTAAAGCAGTACAAAGTTGCAAATAATATCAGCATACCACACAGTTCCTACCTCAGTGACAGCAGCGCTAGCAGGAATGTTACCCATCGAGCTACTATTAAAGAAACAATTATGTGTCCATAGCGGCAAAAACGGAAGTAGTATCGGAGTAGGAAATTGCAGCAATGTCTACAGACTGTCAGAACAAATTGACAGAATGGCAGCAACGATAGCAAAACGACTCGAAAGAAAGATACATGTACACCTTCCTCCCAAACGTGGGAAAATGGTTGGGGGGCAAACTTGGAGAGGTTAATTTCTTCCTTGTCCAATACTTCACTGGTCGTGGAAATTTCTTGAGTTTCGGCCGTTTAACTTCCGAACAGATAACGTCGACACCATCTGTCAAGGCCTAAAGGACGGTGCGCGGAGCACTTTTTTCGTCTGTCCGCACGAAAGATGGAACAAATGCGGCGATTTTTTGCAAGAAAACGAGAAAAATATTTTGATATAAAGCCACAAAATGTCGACATCCGAGCTCGTCTTCAAGACGTGGTAGATGAAGGTGAGGTGACATAGTTAGGATAAAGAATCAATAAGGGTCGATGTCAAGGCACTGTAAACGCAATTCCGGGATGGGTTTGACTCCAGTGTAGGGCCCTTAGTCTGCGCTAGCGCTACGTCCATAAACAGACATTTTGTGCGGGCGGGAAAATAGAGAGAAAGAGAGAGAGAGAGAGAGAGAGAGTGGGAAGAATTCGCCACAATGCGTAAATATTCCTTATTTTAAAACGATTCAGAAGTAACTTCGTATTCGTGTTTAAGTTTGGACTTTCGTAAAGAAAAAAGTTCGAAAGGCATATTCTTAAGCGGTTTCTAAAAACCAATAGTAAATGTTTAGTGCTTAAGTGTAGAGCGCAGCATGTTTAGCAAACAAACAGTTTTAATCAGGACTCTCTTTAAAATGTGGCATCCCCTTTCCTCTTTCGTAGAAACTCAAAGTATTCAAGGCATTCAGACGAAGAGGTGGTACGTTATCGGAGCATGCCCCGAACATTGAGGCTTTTCTTATTTAAACTACTCTGTAGCATTCGGAGGAGGTAATAGGCTGAAGTGGTAAGGTTGAAGCCATACGAGGATTGCATCAAGAGAACAGCCGATCATCAGACAGATATGCGATCTAAGCAGGCGCGCACACATCAACTTCTCTCCCAGTTTATTTGGGCCGATATTGATCGGCGGTTCGCATCAATTCAGTAAAGAACAGCAGCGTGTAATACATTATTGTTTTCCAATTGCATTGAATACGAAACATATCTCTCTGAGCGGTAATCTAGCGTTCGCGAATTTCGCAGTAATCTTCTCGTTAGAAATAACTGCGAACGGACCTTCTTGGAAGTTAGCTTTTGGTATAGCAAATGCGCATTTTTAAAGTTATAAAAAGCTTTTAACTGAAATCTAGTAATTGCTTCTTCAAATTTCGAACAACTAATGAATGAAAAAAAATTCATGATAACTATTACGGATATTCATTTATTTTTATCTGGAACTTGTTTAATGCATCTTCTCTTGTTTTGCAAATTCTGTAATCCTTGCAAAGTTCTTCGGCTACCATACGTGAGGTATAAGTAGAGTGCTTATGGAAACCTCCGCACAACCTCGTATATGTTGGGTTTAGATACATTTTGCAATTTCTTTTAAACGTAACAAATCCAAGTGTACTAGCGATTGTAATAAAAAATAAAAATTTACCCAGCATCTGAAACGAGAACTTATCATTAGTTGGTTACTAGTTAAAATAACTACTTTGTTATTCCTTGTTAAATACTTCTTTTTTTTTTCTCCTGTAACCTATCACCGAAGAATGAGGCGCATATTCAGTTTGTCGAAATGTTTGCAACGTCAAGAAGAAAACTTCAAAGAACCCACAACGAATATATACTCTTGCTCAACATCGAATTCTGAATCGATTTAAGCATGCCCATCTGCCCGTCTGTCCGTGTGCATAATGCCTGTTATAAACATTCTCCTGACCGCAAAAATTAAGCAATCACATATAAATTTGGCGCGAACATTGAACGTCTTGGTATTCAAAATGACTCAAATCGAAGGGCAAGCCTACAGCACCATGTAAGCTGAAAACACCTCTGTTCCTCAAAAGGAGTACACAATTGTTCTTTTGCTCATTAGTCATAATCCACAAAAATTTTAACGTAAATTGTATAGCTCACGCTGTACTGGCTGTACAAAAATGGGAAAAACTGGCCACGCGTACCCAACATTTTTGCGGTCCAAAATTTTATTTTTTTTTTCAATATTTTTATAATGCGCAAAAGCAAGTTTCAAAATATCATAAATTATGTAAATTCTTGGCCAGTTTCAAATTCGGAAATCATTTGAGCATGTCCGTCTGTTCATCTGTCCATGTGTTCGTCGCTGGTTCGCAAAAATGAAGACATCATTTACAAATTTGCAAAAGAATCTGAAAATGGCTCAAACAAGTAAAAGAACACGCCTATAACGCCCACACGCGCGTGCAAGAAGAACTGTGAACACGTTTTCTTTCCACGTTTTCTACTTCTTACTCATAAACTACAACGGATGCATCACACAATTTTTTACTCTTATTCTGAAAATAGCCGCACCCACCCAATATTACAGAGTGCGAAAATTAAGTTCTTTCACTTTTTTTCTACTCTTATGTAGGGCAACGGTGATGGGTATAAAAGATTCGGTCGCTTCCGAATACAATTTGCTTATTTAAATTTTTTGTGCAGCAAGACTTTGAATCCTGCAATACTCGATGCAGGACTTACACCACCAAATTTATTCATTTAATTCTCCTTTGATATAATTACTCCGTTTCATTTGAATATCACAACACTTTGAATGAAATTACTTGTTCCAAATGTGAATGGTGCTGATGTAGTTGCTTTTTTAAAGTCTCCTAAAAGGTTTCAAACAGAAGTTAACTTCATTTGCTATACTTATGCAGACACGATCGCAAAATTTAGTGTAACAAATTTTTATTAAAAATTTCGATTCGTATTGTAACAGAAAAAGAAATACTTTTCAATTAACTAGATTTCCATAACGACTTCATTCATCGTAAAGTGGAACTTGCTTCCGAGAAATTTCGTATATAAAAACGGGAAAGTCCGAAGAAATGATTGTCGATAATGGAAAAGTGAAACGAACTTTCCAGGATAGCAGAGATCGTAAAGATGTGAGTAGGTATTAAAAGTTTAGACTTGCTCGTAGGCATACACCTGCCTGGGTGCGTTCACTCCTTATCTCGCTCTTCCCTCTTCTTGCTGACAATCAGTGTGCTACAAGTGTTGGGGACATTCCCTGAATGAAAATTCCTTGAAAAAAAAAAAACGATTTCTCCACGAGGTGTTTGAAAACGGACAAAAAGTAGGTTGGGGGCATCACTACATTCGTGAATCGATGCGACAATCAAGAAAATATCCATTTCACTAATACGAAGCACTTTGTGAAAAATCGATGGTTATGACGACAAAATTGCATGAATAGAAGATATGTATGTCGTAGTGTCGTAATGTGACCCACCAAGACCGTTATCTACTTGCACGTCTTAAACGAAAGTTCCGGAGAAAAAGACTTAAAGTAAATCATGCAACAATTGCGGTAACTAAAACGTATTCTGAGTATCTTGGAAAAGGTTTTCTTAGAAAAAAGGCTCGAAATGTCAAAGAACCGACGGACTGATTGCTCTAACCCTAAAAACAAAATAATTTTTTCATGTAGGAGTCCCCGATGTACATATATATATACATATATATTGCTAGAAACGATTTACCGATCGATATAGTGTGCAATAGTTGCGACACAAATAATCTTCTTGAAGAACAGAATGAGTAAAGAGACGAGGAGCTACAAAAAGAGAATTGTTTTTGCACACAAATTAGCATAAGTTCTGGTTTTAAGCAATGGGCGGTGTTCCTCTCTTCCTTTTTAGAACAGTAGGAAAAGTAAGATTTAACGTTCAATTGTGGCACAGCCCCGCCGTTGTTTTATCTTTTCTAAAGCTGCTTTCTTCGTACTGCGTAGTGGGTTTCCAAAGGCGACTAATTCTGTCTAAAATGTTGCAATAGTTAATGAATAATTTCATAGAAATGTTTTTAGAACTAGGACACGATGATAAATCAATATATCTACCTAATGGATTTGTCACACCTATGCTTGGCCACCGACAAATATGGCGGAACAAAATTTCGTTTTCATTCAATTAAAACCGTAAATTTCTCGGGTAACCTTCTTTCATGCACAATTTAAAGAGCTTCTCGATAATGTATCTAAGAAGTCAGCTTTCGCGTTCTCAAATCTCAAGGGATAGCTTGCGTTCACTTTGGTCCTATCTATAATGTGTGCTAAGAGCCTAGCACTTACCGATTGGTCACACATCCACTGGGCAGCGGCCACCAACTTCTTATCCCTGTTCTCTTCTTTCACTTCCTTGTAACCGTGACCATGTTACATCAATATGCGCGCATCCCCTGAGTAATTGGTCCATACTAAAAAGAATATATTTCACGATTTTAAAAAAAATTATTCCATTTATTACATCAGGCGTTGTGCTTAAATTACTTGCTATTTATTTTTTTATTACGTTAATGTTTGACGTAAAACCCTACAGCAACAGTTAACCTTCACGAGGCATATAAAAAATATATATTCATATATATTTATATTTATATATTTATATATATATGTATATGTATAGTATATATCTATGGAAATATGTACAGATATTTTAAAATTGAAGGTTAATTAGGCAATTATCAAAGCTTTCGACGTGCGCTTTACGGCTAACTATTTAGTTACAAGGAACATTGATATGCAAGAAATCAATTTGAAAACTTCCAGCGTTTACCCTGACAAACGCAAGAATAATTAAATATGAAAAAGCAAAAAAAATCCAAAATCATATTCATACAAAAAAAAAAAAAAAAAAAAAAAAAAAAAAAAAAAAAACCAGCCCCAATACAATGACAACTAACACATATATATGATTGATGAACAGCTAAACTTCTTATAAAACGTTTCTACATGAATCGGGACAATGCTGCAAATTACTGCAATTTACTGTATTTACGGCTTTGACTGAAGTAAAGCAGTAAAGTGCCTCTCACTTCTTGGTAACGATTTTAATAAACTTGAGCGTTTTCTAAAGGTAACCTGTGCAATGTCATGCGGCCGGTATGGTAATGTATGTTTACGTTTTAAATTTAATAGCGAGGGAAAGACACGCCATGAATTTCAAAATTTCTCCATTAATAACCTTTGCTGCATTAATTCAAACCGGTAGTAAAATTTTATTAGGTATGTGCATGAGAACATATAAGTGCGAATATGTGCTTGCGCATATATAGTTATACAAGACCATAATAAATATTAATTGAAATTTATTTTAATAAAGATCTATTTACACACAATTGTCACTTAGTTTATGTGCGATTTTTTTTAAATGCAATACGCAGAAGTAATTTGTAATTTTTACCCCTTGCTTTGTAAATAATTTGAAAAAATGTGCTGCATTGCGCATCACACCTAATTGTGAAACGCATGTATAATATCTGATAATATCTGATAACACTTCTGTACCCTGTCGCTCTCAAATTAACAACATACAAATATAGAAAAAGGAAGAACCGAGTTCAGGTCAATTGGACTTTCACATAGGTTTTTTATTTTTATTGCTTCTTTTTTTTTATCTCCCATTTTGGATAAGACGAGATAAAAGGTGAGAGTAAAAGCACTGTAGTGTACGTCACTGCACTTACGCGACTTCGTAAAGTAAGTTGCTATGTGGGAAGTGATCGAAATAGTGATTCGATCCAAACCATTTTCAATAGTACTTGCCTTTGGATCGACACATGTCAGCGCATCAAATTTCATCAAAATATCTTAAAAATTTGCGACCTGTAGATAAAACACAAGAAAACAAGACAGACAGATAGTTGGACAGACAAGCTTAGAATCACTTTCGGAATCGATCAGTATAATTAAAGGTCGATTTCGATTTCGATTTCTTCTCACGTCCTTTTCGGGTGTTACATACATGCATACACAAACTTAATATATCCTTGTACCATAAGTGGTGTAGGATACAATGAACAAACTTTTGAATACTAGATTTGTTTGGAAACAAAGTTCTAATCGCAATATAAAGTGAGATTTGTTTTGTAAGTAAGAATGTGTTCCCATAAGCAGGAAAAGAATAGCATTTGCACATCACCGGTATAAGTGATAGCAGCCTTACACAAAACTGCATATGACAGCAGTGTCTTATTACTGTCACAATTTTTCTTAAGCATTTACACTTTAATGCAAAAGTAATGCGTATGACGGATAGAAGATTTAAAAACGAATTTTCTTTTTTCGGTCAAAGATAATTCAAAACCAATTTATAGAATACTAGCGAAGTCGCTCGTTTTCGCCCATAAAAGCTGAAAATTCCATTTTTACATCGAGGTGTGCCGTATACTGCGAAGAAGACTATTGCAACCCGCTTGATTTTCTTCCTAATCTAAAACTAATTTCCTGATAGCCTAGAAAGCATAAGTCTTTATGTCCACTGCTTTTTAAGGCTTAAAATGTTTCTGTGCAAATATTAGCAAATAGAGTAAAAATTGCTCTTTAATACCAGATCTGCAGTCATTTTATCTGCTCTTTTCAAGAAATTTCCATATGTCATTTTGCTTTTTGTGGAGACGTCACTGCTGCCGGACATTAAGATAGGAAATTGAAATTTGACATCTGCTTTCCTTTTTCGATTGATTGCGTACGGAAACAAGCGGATAAGTTGTAAGGAAATTCTTATGCGCCTGCATGTCCTCTGGGTTACTTCGAAAAAGAGTTTTTTTTTTTTCTTTTCAACTTCTTGCAATGCATTTCTCTTTGAATAATCATGATTCCATGTTTTGCTTGCCTTAAAGATCGTTGTAAGCTAACTCAGCCTTGTAGCGTAAAAATCAGCATCACCGCTTCTAAGTCTAATCAAGAAAAAAAAAAAGAAGAAGGTGACAGAGGTATGACAACCCCATTTAGTTAGATGATAAGCACGAGTAAGTTTAATAGATAAAAAGATAACAGGCGAAGTAAGAACGTGTATACGAAATTAACGAGTTCCGTGCAAGAGGAAAAGTAATGTTTGCTTTACTATTCATTATCATCCAGACTTATTTTTAGTTTGCATTGCAGACAAAGTATTCTTTGCGTAAGCCAAATCGCTTTAAATATGTCTGTCTGTCGTTCATGCGTTTGTTGAGACCAGAACTATGAACTGAAGAATCAAAAGGATGGGTATCAATATCTTTACGATCTAGAAGCAATTAGTCGTCAACAATTAAAAAAAAAAAAAAAAAAACAGAACTATGAACTGAAGAATCAAAAGGATGGGTATCAATATCTTTACGATCTAGAAGCAATTAGTCGTCAACAATTAAAAAAAAAAAAAAAAAATATGGATATGAAACATATTCGGAATATACAATTTGGCCTAAAACGACTTTTCACCTATTTACACCATAAAAAACCACAAATTTGACTTTATGCTCATATGAAATCTTATCTTGCAGGAGACGTATTCCATGGAAGGAGAGGCGAAACGTGAACCGCTTATCGCGCTAAAACACAAAAGATAAGAGTTTGTTTTCATATCAAGGTTCCCTTTTCACTGCAAACCTTGTATTTATTATAGATAGATGGACTGAAGTAACGACAGTTTTCTTCAGACACCATTTCTTGCAATCCATTGCCAAGAGGGTTTGACGTTGAGGTCATTGTACTTTATGAGGCTTTTATTAGTCCACGAGAGGCCAAGTTTATGCATATGTATGGGCTCCTCATATATATGGGCCATTCTACCATTCCAACCGTGCGCTTAAAAAGTTGGTTTGTAGTAAATACGATAGATGGTGTGGACGATGTGCTTTATGATCGATGTGTTGTAAGAATAGAAAGGATAGAAACATAGTACGGAAGTTATATTTGCGGCTATTAACTAGTTTCGCTATAAGTTTTGCATGGTACTGATAGCTTTCTACTCCCGCCTTCCCGCAAAAAAAAAATAAAACGAATTTTCGGAACTCTCGAGTTTTTAATTAAAAAATTATGCGATCATTTTTTTAACATTAAAATCAGCAACGTTTTGTCAATCAACCATTTAACCGGAATTAACCATGTAGAAAATGCCGACGTTGGCAACGATTGCCAACAATTTGTGGTTACAATTACATAACGCTTGGCTAATTTAACCTATCTCGAACAATATTGCAACGCGCAACATGCCAGTCTCTTAAAGTCCGCCCGGTTTAAACTGCATGTACATTTGTATATAAGGATAAGCTTCCTTCCTGTGTGTGTTAGGCTTAACAATGCTTCTAATTGTATGACTGCTTAACGAAACGTAAGTAGTAGAAGTGAGGTAACAGTGGGCAGGGAAGCAACTGCATAAGTGTGTGTATAAGAGCAAACAGTGCATGTGCAAATACCATAAATCTTATAAAGGTCTGAGGTTTTTGAGGTTGGTCTAACGAGGTTTAAATACACAAATTCATATACGCGTATACGCATTTTGTATCCTACAGTTAACGTATTATGTTGTCGTTTACAGTGATATGTTTTCCGAAATTGAATTGAAATTTTCGCTTATGCCTGTTGTTGTTATTGTGTTAACTTTTCACTTCGACTTTACACTTTGCACGAGAAGAATCATTTTGTCATTCTATTCATATTTTTGGGCAAAGGTTGCTTAAGTCTTCATTTTATTTATTAAAAAGTTCCCAAATTCACTTATTTCGTTCATTTGTACGCACGTACAGGTCGCACTACCGAAGGATTGCGGTATACTCCTTTTGTCATAATGTTTGCAACGCCCAAAAGGAAGCTTCAGACACGCTGCAAATTGTATTTGTTCCTGATCAGTGTGAAAATTTGAATCAATTACACTTTGTCTGTCCGTCTGTGTGTTCTGTTTTGTTGACACTCGCAAAAATGAAGATATCGACCTGAAATTTGTTGGAAACGTTAAAAATTTCTATATTCAGTCGTGGTATTAAAAAGGGTCACATTGATCAAATCGCACGGCCGCAGTAAAGCGCAAATTGAATGGGACTTCGTAGGGGAGCAGAATGCGAAACGGTTAATGTGCTAATTCTAAATGAATTATGATGAATGTCATTACTTGGTAGACTAATTTTTCTTAAAGCTGAACTAAAAGGTGGAAGATAAGTTTTATCCCATTGACTCTTTTATAAGTCTAGATAAAAATAAAATGGGTCGCTAAAGATTTTAATGGTAGTGGGAATGCGACAGTCGTCCCCAGCCGAATATAACTTTCTTCCTTGTTTGCTTATAAATTTTTCTAAAAGCTTCAAAATTTCAATAAAATAAATGAATGCAAAAAAAAAAACCGCTCCTCTTTTAAAGAAAACCGGTGATCGAGCCATTTTCGTAAGAACTGACGCGCTACTTAGTAAATGCGTGTGGAAGGATTCGAGTTTGGTGAATGCACCGTCGGCGTTGGCACTGTCTAGCTGAGTGTTCCAAGCCTATCACGTGTCTATGGACGCATGGACAGATCTGATGTAAACTAGTCAACTTCTTTTTTTATGCAGACTGTTCAAATGGATTAATGGTTCTTGGTCGATTTTGTGTGCTCGTATTCCGCCGCTCGCTGCTTATTGCTGCAAGAATTCCAAATTATAAAGAAGAATACAACTTCGGACATATATATCCTCTACACGTGGTCTTCAAGCCATCTATATGGAAATTCCGGTTTCATATTTCCATACCTACAACATTAAGATATAGCCATAACTAGCGCACACCTTCTTGCTTTTATAAAATCTGAATTTTCGCTATACCGTAAACTAAACCTCGCATTAAGTGTTACAGTCAAGTCTCCCATAAGGCGATTAATTCATACGGCCTTTTATGGAAATCATGTTATATGACGAACACAATTAATTCAATTTGGGATATGCGTTCTGTGGAACTCGGATTAACACAAGTTAAATGGATTCATATCGTTTTATATAGAATCTCAGTAATAAGTAATAAACTCAAAGAAAGCAATGCTTCACGAACTTTCCATTTAATTGCAATTGCGAATAGCCGTTAAAATTGTCATCAATCATTGGATAAAAGCAGCCATAAATAAATTTACCGTTTGAGTTATTATTACGATTATTTTGATTATTGAGTTAGGCAGGGAAATAAACCACGAGGATTGATTCGGCCACTCAGGTGGATGCCCTTTGTATTGTCGAAGCTTTCTTGTACGCAGACGCATCGCAAGGAGAACTCGTCGAAATTTTCTCTCCACGTTATAGGCGATTTGATTGTACTTGTTACACACACTTCTACGATTCGTTACTCTACCATAATAGAGTTATGTACCAAAGGAAACTGAGTAACATGGTTGGTTTTTAGGAAGTGCATTACAAAGTTAAAGTCAATTGTTTGTTGAATGCTCTTGACAGGCTTAGAGTCAAATTAGTGCAAAGTTGCGTACTACCATGTACGGCCAAAAGGAGTCAATGTCAAAAATTTCTGCCTAGAATATTAAACTTCTCCTTTATGCAATTGTATTCTTTGTGGTACATGGTATATTAAGCTTGTACGGACGTATGTAACACGCAGAAAGGATTATGGAAGACTCATGTTTAATTATACCGATCGATTCAGAATAATTTTCTGCCTATCTGTCCATCCGAGATCTGAGAGAAAATTTGTACACTGACGTGCTTTCACCCAAGGACAAACACTAGTGAATATGGTTTAAAGCAGTCCACTTTTTCGACCACTGTCCATACAACACTCTAATTTAAAAAGTCGTTGTATGGAAAAAACTTTGAATTTTCAAAATTTCTTGACAAAACTCGCTCTGTAATAGTATATAGAGACTCTAAGTTGATATGCAAAATATGGTTCGGCTGAGGCAACTTTTTGCACTCTCTCTCTCATATAACTGTTCCCACGAATTGAAAACTCAATCATTATATAGTAAAAAGGTGTAATTTTTAATATTTCATGATGAATATTAGTTTATAACGGTAAATCGATAGTAAGATCGATCGATCTTACTCAACTTGGAGCACATAGATCTATTTTTTTGGGTCTTTCATGAAAGGTATGTCCGTACATTAAAATAATGTGTGACTTTTGGTGTATTATTGCCAAAACGAGTAGAAGAATGCGTTAGGCTAAATGGTTTAGGGTATCTATTAGTCGGCCTTGCCCAACTTGTTTTACTAGCGTTGTCCTTACTTGTTTTACTAGTGTTGATGGCAACAAAAGGGGCTAAGATGGGAAATAAATTCACTAAAATTCATTATTTAATCGTTGACTATTCGTTCGGTTCGGCAGCCGGTGAACGAGTGAAAGAATTCAGTTTCATTCAAAGCTCAAATTATTCCATTCAAATCAGTATATAATCTATTAAAGGAAATATTCTCAATTACGATAAATGCTTTTTCTGTGTTTCAATTATTCTGCTTCCTTAATAACTTGAAATGCTTTTTGCTCTCCATACTAACGATTGCCTGCAATTTTTCGATATATGAAACATTAAAGTAATTTCCATTTATTGGCCTTTTGCATACCAATCGGCAGCCTGATTAAAAAAGCATCAATTAAAAATTAATTGAAGTGCTAATAAAGTGCTTAAAAAAAGAAGGAAAAAAACTTTTTACTCTCAAAGTATTTAATAAATCGATTTCTTTTTTCTCTCTCTTTTTTTTTCTTTTTTTTTTGTTTTTTTTTTTTGTTTTTATTGTGTTTAAAAATGAATTGTAAATCAATTTAAATGATAAAGATCATCATGATAGCTACGGTGCTGATGATTATTAGTTAAATGTAAAGAAAAAGCTTACCATAAGACCAAAGACGAGAGAAAACCACATAGGTCTCCACTCATCCAACTCATTCATTCAATCGTTCATTTATAATCCATATAGAAATTTCTATAGAAAAAAAAAAAAAAAAAAAACAGAAGAGATTCTTTTGATTAATAAAAATGAAATAGAAATAAAGTTGAGAACTCTAAAATGCTTCCATTGCATACATACACACATACATACATACATATGGGTATGTATTGCATAATCGCTTACTTGAATGCCAGAAACGATGAAGAGCAATTATTGCACTGGAAATAAAATTTAATTAAAACGATTTTAAGAAAGAATAAAAAAATTCACTTAAAGAAAGTTGATTAAGTTTAACGTAAGCGAAAGATCGGTTCTATTAGCTCAATCTAATGAAACAGAATCAGTGCTAATCACTTACTACGCTTTTCACTACCGAAGATATGCGAGCATATTTATTTTGTCAGAACGCTTGCAACAACCACAATGAAGTTTTATAGCCAACTTATATACAACGCATCAAATGCTAAACCGTTAAGCATGTCCTTCCCTCAGTCTGTGGAATGTTTGCGGTAAATATTCTTCTGGTTGCAAAAATTAAGCTATCGGTTTGAACGTGTGTGACGATTAGCTCGAATTTAACTAACAACGACATCCTTTCATCATTTCCTTTATCAGAGGTCTGTTATTTTATTCGGACTAAGATATGCTCGAATTTGGAAACCTATTCGGTGCAAACTAAAAAAACGCAAGATATGTTTATGGACACATCGTGAATGTATATAAAAATAACTTTCGAACGAGCAGAAAAAGCTCAAACTATTTTACTATGGCAAAATAGTCTAATTTGAAACTCTACCGGTCAAACTCGAAAATGCTGTGAGAAAATTCATTTAGACCACGTGGATCTTTATGAAAATACTTTTCAAATCAACAAAAAAAATGTTAACCTATTTTTCGAGAACCATTTTTAATGAATTCATCACAATTATACACTTTGCAAAATAACACGTGCCGTACTAAAGTTAATAGAAAAAAAAAACGAATTAAAATTCCTTGTAATAACATGCCTGGTACGTTTATTAGACATAGCTTTGTGTATCCTTGCGAGGAACATGGGCTATGCTTATCCCATGGGTACCCTATGAATATCCTATGTAGGGTCTATACATCGTCTATGCTCGCCTTATGCATCCCTTACGCGCACCTATATCTATAAATACCCTATACTTCTTTTTGCCAGACCTAGTAGCACCGCACTGACCATTAGTGGCCCTACACTGGAGTCAAAGTCTTCCCGGAACCGCTTTCGCATTATCTCAAGATGGACCCTTACGGATTCTTGATCCTCAGTATATCATCCTATCTCGACTGTCGTCGCATGAAATAAAGGGGTTCGGATGTCGCCTTCGTGTGGCTTTATAACGTAGCATGGCATGCAAAGCGCTGGCTCATTTCTTCTATCCTTTCTTGTCCACTGGCATAACTGCTAGCACGTAATATGGCCTGATTTCTACTTGCAGAGATCTGGGAAGCATATTCTTCAAATAGGCCCAAGCCGGACAGACGAAAGCAGTATGCCGCGCATCGTCCTTCATGCTTTGGCAAAGGTCACTTACGTTATCTGCTCGTAATTTGAAGAGGCACAAATAACTCATGTAAGGTTCATAACCCGGCTCAAATTTGAACCGCACGGGTATATTTCTTGAAACCCCCTTTATATAAGCTTTCTCGTGAATAGTAAGCCCTCCAGAAAAAGTTTTAATTTTTACTATTTTATGATAACATTTGGCCCACAGTAGCAATTTGACGAAAATATTAACGGTAGGGAATTTGGTTTACATAGGTCTATTTTTTGGATCCTAACGTGTATGGGGATTGTTATGAAAAGCAAGTAAATTAAGTTTGCTAGATTTGAATCACGTGATCTGTTGCTTAATCTTTATCATCATCTCTCGTGACTATCGAACCACAAATGTGGATTCAGTTAAGCCCAAAAACTTTTACTGGCAACGTAAAATATAACACACATTGACTAAATAATTGATAGAAATGCTTTGTGGAGATAGTAGTATATAAGAAAAATAACCGCCCAACTGGCATGATAAAGACCTAATGAAATTTATTTACACTGGTTCGATGTGGTTCCGCTACGAATCACGGACCGACATAATATTATTGAAAATGTGAGTTTAAGTTGAGAGTCAATGACAGCGATCCCATCCTCTCAAGCTGAAACTAATATTTATTGTATAGTCCTCTCTATAAGCGGAGAAGCCGTCAATTCTTAAGATGAAATTGAAGTCGTCGGATCAAAGGGATTTTGTAATGAATTTAGGTGCTTGTACGTTGATTTGCCTTTGCGAATAACGGTTTCTGCAGGTTCTTGGCTCTCTGATGTAATATCAGTATTTAGTTGCTTGTATGTTAAGTCATTGAAAGGCAAAAAAAATGAAAGAAAAAACCTCCATCTCCACGAAATGCTTGCCATACATTCCCCACCACAAGTTCTTAATCATTTCACAAACTACTCGCTTTCACTTTAGTTAAGCAAGTCCGCCGACGAATTTCTTCAATGTGTTGACGTTGTGTTTAGTAGAAAAAACTGGGAACATTCCTAATAACGTAGCATATGTTCAATCAGTAATTAGGCAATCGTTCGAGTCCTGCAATGTGGATTTAACCTAATTGGCATAGTTTACGTTATATCCTTATCCAGCAATAATTTAAATGAAAGAGCCATCAATACAAATATACTTGAAATTGCTGCTATTTTTTTTTTTTTTGTTTTTTGTTCAAACCTATTTTTATCGGTTCACAATTTTCTTTCGTTTTTCTTTTCTTTCTGTTTAAATAATTTTTCTATTATTTTTTGCTTTTTTTATTTTCTGCTGACCTACTAAGCACACACAGCTAAAAGTCTGCAACCATTTACTGTGCGTACGCGCTTATTGTCTGTATTATATAAAAAGCGAAATCTCTTCCGATATACACACATACATACATACATACATACATACATATATACATTACCCGCTGTGCTGAAATATATGTTATATCTTCCCTTTGTTACATACATTTACGTGGCAGTGTGGTCTTGACAATAAAATTTACGATCTTCGGAATAAGTTTATATGACACTACAAAATGTTCTTCAAGAAGAGAAAGAACATTTCTTATATATTTATGTATTTTAAATTATAAATAAGTGTCAAAACTTTCAAATGACCGTAATCAGCGTTAAAATGAATGGCTATTAAATCTGCTTCTACTGCTTGTCCCTCTTCTTCTCCCGTGGCAGTCCGCAATAGTCTTTAGTTTATATAAAGCATACAATAGATACATAGTTGGAATGCCATTGAATGTTTATACCCATACAAACACACGGAATGACATTTATGACAAATTCATTATTCGGTATATGAATACACAAAGGCACGGTAGTAGAAGCCAGAGACAAAGGGAATATAAATGCATTTGAATTTAAATTATGTGAACGAAAGGGAATGGAGTAAAAAAAAGGAGAAGAAAAAGTAAGAGCGTAAGGAGGACATAAGATAAATTTCACCAAGTCGATGGCATAACAACATTATCGCAACGCGTAACATAACGACCAAATAATTTAAATGTCATTTGTACAGATGTGTACCAAACTGAACATGAATTGTTGGCAAGAAAATCTTGTACCGCTTAAAGAAGCAGAAATGTTGAAAAAAAAAACCTAAAGTTAATTTTCCACTTGACCACCATATCTACAATCGACAGTTCAACGTAAAACATTGCCAACTAAGAATCCCTTCAATTATCAAAAGACTTAGCACATCCTCTCCGACAAGCAACAAGTAAAGAGACAATTCCCTGAAAAAGGATTATATAAAAGCGTCTTGTCAACTGATTCAAGTGATACCTTAAGCTTATGCAGGTATTCCCTATGGTATAAAAAATCTAAAAAAGTGTAGTTAGTACTCTAATAGGACCTCGTGGACAAAGAAAATTCGGTCAATACTAATGAGATTCTATTAATTGTTTATGACTATAACCTGGCTTTGTGCAGCCACATTTGTCCGTCCTTCAACCGTCTATTGTTGAAACTTCTAAAGCAGTAAAAATCGCAATAGAAAGTTGCATCAACACGCACATTTTCATAGCTTATGCTTCTGGTATTCTCCAGGAAGACTCCACACTATAATGATGTAGTTGCACCTTAGAAAATTGGAAGTCATTGAAATGTCGAAATTTGTTAAAGTCAGGAACTGAAGTTTTGAAAATGTTAGCTTGTTGCCTGTGCTTTGTGCGCCGCTTTCAGTACATGCAGGTTCATCTTTTTAAATAACGAAATCAGAATCTAAAATTTTATTGTTGTTATCATCGCTGCATATACGATGTAATGATGTTTATAGCTCACCAGTTTTAAGACGTGACGTGGCAAAATATATAACTTCTCTCGTGTATACAAAAGCACAAAAAAAGGAATTGTACCCGAAAAATGAGATAAATGTGTTTACAAAACGAAAAATGTTTATTTAATATTTTTCCAAGTCTCGAATTTAATCGCTTTTGTAGCACTTTTATAAAATATTTTTTATTAACAGACGGAGAAAATTCATAAGACACTACGCTCCGATAATCGGTTAAAAATTGTCGATATAAAATTAATTTATTAGCGAGCTTGACGCTATCTTTTACTCTTAACCCAATTTTTACATGGTGTTCGCCCGTTTAAACGATTATTTCCCGGTCATGAGCATGTAAGCAAGCAAACTCATTTCCCCTAAAGATACGTTTCCCGACCAGGGCAGGAAGGTAGTCAGAAATCATGGCTCCACATATACATGAGAAACCGGAAAGAAACTAGTCCTGTTGTGTGTACACGCAAAAGGAAAAATGTACCGTTCCTTTCCGCTCACAGTACCACCTTTTCAAATTTATTAAATTGGTTAACCTGTACGGAGGGCACTACACATGGCATGGAAATTTCTTTTACTCATAAGCAGTTCGCTAACAGATTTGCTAAAATAACAAAATCGCAAGATAGTCATTTTGAAAAATGCAATTAGTTTCGAATCTAAGTTCTTATTGCCAAATCGAAAAGTAATATTAAAACGAGTAAAACTATAATATTGAAGCATCAGCACTTCGCTTAATACAGTTATTTACATAACAACTTTTCAAAATAAGACGTTATATAAGAAGTGGCCGTAAAAGCGGTCAGATCAGAGCCGTTTTCCATATGGCCCTTGAACCAAAATATATCGGTGTACCAAATTTCGTCAAAATATCTCAGAAATTGCGACTTGCAGCTTGAGTACAAAAAAGCCGGATGGACAGATGGACATACGAACTTAAATCGATATAATAAAAAGTGAATGTATCTCAAATACTTCGGCACATTGCATACACCGGCATCAACATAATATGCCCTTGCATCAAAGCTGGCGGTGTAGGGTATAATAGAAGAAGGGTAAACAGGAGCATTTGCTTTCAAAAACCAAAAATCTGATGCAAAACTCGAGATGGAATTTAAAGTCCTGCTTGAATTTTATCTCCTATAAATTTAAAATGAAACCGCATAGAAATTTATTCACTTGCAGCTTGGATGAGTATAATTTTCTATTTTTCACCTCAAGCAGTTATGTTAGCAATGTCACTTTTTAAACTTTGTCTCTCGGTTGCGTTGATGATCGCTCAATGTAGAAGCGCTTGAGTAACGTTTTCCATTGCCCCGTTGACAAGGTATATGCAAACTATATGCTTTATAACATCGTGCCACTTACACTACTTGCAACTGTAACGAATGTAATCGGTTTCATCTTACACTTAAAAAAAAAAACAATAAATAAAAAAAAAATAAAAAAACAGTGATTTGTTTAAATTTAAGCGAATCAAGCGTAAAAGAAGCGATAAAAATATTTAAAAGAAGAACGCACGATAGGAAGAAAACAAATATATTTGAAATTTAATTAAGGAAAAGAGATTTTTGCTTTACGTAATCTGGTCTTAATAGCTCCCCAATTAGTCTTCAACAGGAATCAGAAAATGCTTTCACTTGTTCTCAAACTGCCTAAAATATTGATATAATATATGTAACTGTATTTATCTCACGCTATGCACAACATTGTTAGGTATTACACCAAATAGTTACGTGTTCACGGATTTAACTCGCGAAGGCTTGGAATGAAAAATTAAAATTTTGTATTAAATTCTAACCAGCGAGTAAATAAAAAGCTTGATTTATTTATACGCAAATTATTGCCTACATTTGCATCTCTATTATCAATTTCGCTGGTGGTTTGCCGGAGTGAAATTAAACGCTCGCTAAAGTGAAGTTTCACACTTACATTAACAATTGTGTTGCAGCTCGCAAGGCTTTTTATCCAAATTTGAAACCACTTTTTCATTTTATGGAAATGTCTACACAAGGTACACTCCTCAATTGAGGCAGTTCAGTACTCGACGAAGATGTTAAAAGGGCCAAAAGAATCCTCAATTAACTGCTGTATAGATGTTGCAAAAGACATAATCATGCCCCTAAATGTCTAGGTGTAGGCCGGTCGACAAACACTTTAAATCTCTCCATATTATGAGACGAGCAGTTAGAGATAACTTCAATACAATAGTTAGCATGCGACATACGAAAAGCAAGAACAATTTTGTATTTAATTTGGACCGAGAAACACAAGTTTGGCTTGCATAACATCCGTAGCGTAGGATATATCTTAATGGAAATACTATCCAAGTGCACGTCAAAGTTACGTTGGATATTTGGAGTTACCCCAAGACACGACATAGAGTCCATCAAATCTCTCATTCCTTTTTTTTTTTTTTGGACGACCAGCCACTAAAGTGCGGGCACGATGAGGATCAGGAAGGATTATAGAAAGACTTGGTTGAAGGAAGGGTGTAGTGTTTGTAAATGTTCGGTTGTGTTTCCCTAATCTAATATGCCCGATCATCGATAGAGTCTCAGAGAAGACTTTAAGTCAAAATGTTGTTAAAACAGGATCACTTCCGAATATTGTAAGCAAAATACGTCTGTGTTAGTTAGTTAGAACTTTGCACTATGTCAAGTATGAGATTCCATATGCAACAGTTAATCTACCTATTGTGGCCTAACTGGCACTACTGCGAAAAAATGAAACAAATATTTGATGGACCCTTGATCAGCAATCCTTCACTTTCATACCAATAATTTTTTTTTTTTTTTTGATTCTTTCAAAATTTGCTCTATATTTGAATATAACTTCACAACCGAAAACGAAATGCTACCCTTTTCCGACGAGTAGATAACGAACAAAAAAGAAAAAAAGCGAAAAAACAAAATGTCTTTTTCCCCTTCATTTTTTAGACGTAATTACAGTTTAAATATTCACAAATTGTCAGTTTTTCTAATTTCACTTGTTTGGTACACGTTCGAGCAAAAGACCCCTTTGCGAAAGAGATGTCCAACAAAATGCCTCTTTCAATCGTAACACCAGTCTATGTATGTATGTGTTTTAATAGCTTACAAACTTTGCGGAACATTTTGTGCATTGATCTGATACGAGATGGATAACAAAGATTCACCTTAGGAAATGAAAAATTCATTTTCTTCTTTTTTTCGTTTCGCGGTAGTAAAAAATCAATTTTTGATGATAAACATCAACGGAGTGTTCTCTTCAAATATAATAAAAATTCTGTTTATTTCGTAAGTTTACGCTAATTTTCAACGCTTGTTGCTTAAATTATTTTATTTCTTCACACGAAACAAAAGCAATTAGCTTCTCATTTGAAACTTAGCATATAAAATTCACATAAAAGTCATCCATCAGTCAATCAAAGTGAAACATCTAAACTCAAAGGCAATAGAAGCTAAGAAACGGTAAAAATGGTAAAAATATTTCATTTAAATGAAAAAAAAAAAAAACAATTAAATTTTAAAGCTTTGGCTCGAATCGAGTTCCACATTATTAAATTCATTACATTATATATATATATACAGAAGAGACAAGTTTACATTATTTATTATGTAATTTATAAATTATTAGCCATTTGTTTGCTTTGAGCTATAAAACGCAATGGATCTCGATTCGAGAGACGAGAAATACTAAATTAAAGCATAAGACATTTATGAGACTAATTAAAGCCACATCGGTTTCAGATTATTGGTAAATTTTTCTAATTAACCGTCACTTTTTCCACAATAGAATTAATTACCACTTTCGAAATACCAATAAAAATGCGAACTTGTTCGACCTACAAGGCACACGCATATCCAGAATTTTGCAAAAAAAAAATACAAAGACGAACTCAACCACCTTTCCACCATTCTTCAAATATTGATATGGAAACAAAACGTCAAGTAGGCGAAATATGTATGTATTGCAACGAACATAATCCACGATCACGTATTCGATTTGGCTCAATTTGAGTAAACTTCAAATGCTTTAAACACGCGAATGAAGAGCAAATGGAAGGCTAAAATTATTCTTTAATATGTTTTCTCTATTTATTCTCTTCTCTTTTCCCTTATGTAATATTTTCGATTAAAATCTCTTTACATAGTTATACAAATTTGATGTGAATATGGCCCTGTTTACAAACTGGTGTTATATTCGTTTTCTTCTTTTTTTTTTTTTTTTTTTTTTTTGAGGTTATGTCCGAACATTTGCATGTTGCAAGTTAAGTTAATAATTCAATTTGTTGAATCATTCAATTAGTTGCTTAAAACCATTTGTAAATTGTTTCATTTTTTTTTTCTTTTTAATTTGCCGAATTCTCTAAGGCCGAGCTGAAGTATTCTTAAGGGGTGCAAGTCACTGCCATTTTGCTGGTATTTGTTTTTTTTTTTTTTTTTTGATTTTAGTGAAGTTGAAGCCAAATGGGGTTCTGCTTGTTGAATTTCTGAATTCTTGCAATCTGTTAACAGAAGATGTCTTTCGGAACTACTTTTATCTCCTCATCAGAGGCTAAAAGGCGAAAAGCGAGTTGAAAGGAATGCGAGCCTTATTATGATTTGATTTGGTTTGTTCGTTATTCGTGGTGGAAATTTGGACGATATTTTCGGGACATAACTGTCAACATCGAACTTGTTATATCCTATGTCACCTGTGGTAAGGGGTATATTAAGTGGGTGTCGGCGTATGTAACACCCAGAACGACTTAAGATAAATTGACCTTTCATCATACCGGTCGGTCTAAACCTGTCTGTCCGTCTAATGTATGTCCACATAAATTTATGTTCAACTTGCAGGTCGCAATTTTTGAGATATTTTGATGTAAGTTCCATTCAAGTTTACTAAAATGCTGTGATCCAAAGGTGAATTCTCGTTTCGGATCGGTTCACTCTCTCTACCACTCCCTATATATGACGCCTTATTTTAAAATGCCGTTATATAGAAAAAAAAGGCAATTTTCAAAATCTCTTGATATGAAATTGATATGAAAAATTTGGTTCGACTGGGACAATTTATTGAACCCGTTCCTACGAAAACTAAATTTTTATATTTATAGTGGGAAGTTATAATTTTGAATATTTTATGGTGAAAAGTAGTTCGAAAAGGTAAATCAACAAAGAAATCAATCGTACCGAATTTGGATGGATGTTTTTTGAATACCATCGCACATACTGATTCTCAGGAAATGTAACGCCTTATATGCCAGTAAAGACTATTCGGTAATGTATTAACATATTAATAACAATGTATTGACGTAAAAATGAAACGGGTAAGCTTTAAAACAGATGGCTCCATTTTTTGGACCCCACTCCGTATAAGATTTCGCATGAATAGTAAGCCCTTTACAAAAATGTTTTATATAAGTGGATATAAGTGGTTTGCTTCATCGGATTATATTGCTGCTAGTTATTGTTTTTGTTTTCGATTTCAATAATTTATCGAATAAAATTCATTGATAGTTAGTTGTTGTGGTTCTTTAGTCGGATAGATGATGAACAGCAGCCTCTATTCAAGGTATGATTTATTTACTTATTTATATATGTTTGTTTGTTTTTTCAATAAATAAAAAATAATAGTTATTAATAGCTTGCATCGATGATTATATGGTGTTTTCGTGCTTGTCTATAATAATAATTTATAAAGTTTTTTTGTGTTTTGTTTTTTTTTTTTTCATTTTATTTATTCTATCATTTTTATTTAATGAATTTTTAATAAATATTTTTAAAAAATTAAACAGAAGCCTCTGGTACTTCTATTGCTAATTTTATTCTATTACTAATTATGTATATGATTAAGCAGGTAACGGAAGTTCATCGAAGTTTTGTTAATGCGAATTTCTAGCTTCATTCAGCTTTAACTTTATTGTTGTTGCATCTATTCACAATACTTCAAGCATGACCAGAGAGCATTTATTAGAATATACTTCGTTTCACAGGCACACCACTGTGATGATTACCTTTAATTATATTAACCTGATATGGTTTGGGGATGCATTCAAGTTTTCAAACGAAGCTTTATCAAGCTGAAAATAATTGCTGGATATTTTTAAAAAAACATTTTTTTTTCTTTTTACCTTAACTGTTTTTATAAAGTTTTAAATAATACTTGTTTTTAATATGTTTTCAAGGGAATATTAGATTTGCTGACCTTTAATATCTAAAGGATTGTGGTTTTACTTAAGCCTGACTTTTTTACTGTACACTCCTTTGATTATTTTCATACAAAAACCGATAGAGCACAGTATTTTCGTGATTTGGTAAATATAGATGGGATAGGACCATTTTTTTTGTTCGGAAACACCTTACGCAAAAACTTTCCTATCAAAAATCACGTAGGTAGCGACACTTCTGACAAATAAGCTTTTTTACGACAACGAGGTCAAATTATTGGTTATTTTAAGACAAACCAAGCAAAAACGCTATAGTGGGCCACGATTCGCCATTAAATACCTCACACTATCTTACAGTTATTCATATGAGTTCTTTTCAAAATTAGGTGTTATATGGGAATTGGTAGAAAAAGTGGTCCGATCCTCGCCATTGTCAGTAGTCTTCGTCCTTGCATCAAAACACGTCAGTTGACGAAAATATTTTAGAGATTAGAGCCTGTAGGTTGAATAAAGGAAAGCAAGACAGACAGGCGGACAGGTGGAAGTAATTATGAAATGAAGCGTATAATAAAAGGTGAGTCAACCTCAAGTCCTTCTGGGTGTTGCATACATCCATACAACGTTATAATTATATTGTACCATAAGTACTATAAGGTTTAGGGACAAGGAATAATGATTTCATGACAAGATGAAAACTTTCCACTTACAATCGTTAAGGTTCCTTCCATATAAGGGTTTCCATAAAAAGTGACCATTTACATGATACCAAGAAAAAGTTTGATGCTAAAATTAACAAAGCATTGTACTACGCGCAATGGGGTAAGGTATTTAATAATCGACCTTGTCCGACTATCATAGTTCAAGTTGTCTTCATACAACAACTTTTTGAAAATAAAGTGTTTTAAGAGAGTTGATTGTAAAATCGATACGATCCAATTCATTTTGAAGAGGGTTCACTTCGTGTTAATGCAGCAAATTTTATTGAAGCATCTCATTAATTCCGATCGATAAACTGAACACAATAATGCATCAGCAGATAGCATAAATACGAGTGGGCAAACAGTTTTAGATTGATATAAAACAATTGTGCTGAGTACGTTGTAGTAATAAAAGGTAAGCATATCTCAAATCGTTCTGCGTGTCGACTGTGTCTGCACAAACTTAATGTGTTCTTGCCGCATATGGCGCAGAGCATAATCGATGAATAATTATTGTGAGGTTTTGGAACATTTACGATTTAATGCAAGAGTTCGAAAAAGGAACAAATAGAATGAAGTTTGGATGTTTGGTTACATGGACAATGCGCGTTAATGACAAACGCTTGCGATAGAATTCCAACTTTATATGAACATTTTCAGTTCACAGTCCCAAGGATGAAAATGGTTGAGCTGCTTATTCAGACGTCTACGTTGAAATATCCATTGTAGCATGCACGCTCCCCAGGAGATCTAACGGCTTCACAGAAGGCCGTCAAAGGGGCTGCCACAAAGCTATTCGCTCTGTCATATGTACATATAATTTATATGTAACTTCTATGTCTTGTTTTCTGTTAAGAAGTAAGAAGAGATGGAAAGGAAATGGCCGTAGCGTAGCGGGCGTGTGCGCAATCGGAAAGTATTTTGCCTTCACCGACTGAGCATTCCCTATAGCTACGACCAAAGCAAAAACGGAGGACACAAACCTTCCCATTGCCAAGATTATTTTCGCCTGACACCACTAGTAGCTGATGGCATTGATAAAATTAAGACTATATTCGACCACGAGCGGCATCGATGACGACGATTATAAAGATATCTCTCTCTCTCTCTCTCTCTCTCTTTCTCTCTCTCTCTCTCTCTCTCTCTCTCTCTCTCTCAAACGAAACGATAAGCAATCAATTGTTTTCAAATACTTCGCTTTCAAAATAAAATCAATTTGCGCTTTGCGTGCTTGTAGATAAACGCAAGTTCTGCCAGTATTCAAATTAACCGGTTAGCTGCGTAATTAATTTTCAAAAGTCCCTCACACAGTACGTAATTAAAATCGACCAATGACGCGGGTAGACGTCAAATGCAAGACAAATGTTCGCATAATAAATTTTACGGCAAAATCAAAGTAAAGTGAATAATATTTCGTTTTTATTAGATAAAAAATTAATAATTCATTTGCTGACAAAGATATTGTTATTGAAAACTTTAAAAATTCATAACAACAAATACAAAAAATTGGCGAGAAAATGTATTTTTTTTTTTACGCACTATGTAGAAGAGTTCGAGAACAGCATAGAAGGCAACAGGAGTTCAAGAATGAAACGGTTTCTTCAACGACTTTCTCACTTGTTGTCTTGGAAGTGCTTATGATGCACTTACTCCATTCCGTATGTCTATACCGACCGTTTTCTTACCATAATCACACATTACTTTCGGTTTCTTTACTCTAGAGGATGCGGGGAATAACTTCTATACCAAATAATTTAATTTAAATTTTTTTTTTCTTTTTTTGAGTGATAGCAAGCTTTTGGATATTTTTTTTCCTTGTAATCTTTGACGCACGAAAATGAAAATTTAAATTGACGCCTATTCGCAGTTAACGGGTTAAACTCTTAGATTAAAAAGTATTTTAAATAATACACACACAGACGCACTGGCTTGCCCAGTAATTACATTGGTTTACGAAAAGCGGTCGTTGTAGCTTACACTCCTTTTGGTACAAGGGCATCAAGTTTGTGCGGATGTGCATGACAATCAGAAAGGCTTGAGATAGATCCGTCCATGGGTTCAGAATCGCTTTAATCGATATAAGCTTGTCAGTCCGTCAATCCGTGTTGTTTTCTTGTGTTCCACCCACAGGTTGCAATTCATGAGTTACCTTGAGCTGGCTCGTCTGTCCGTCTGTCCCTCTTGTTTTTTTGCATTCAAAATATTTAGATCAAATTCGGTATATGGCATAATATGCTTTCGCCCAAAGACGATAGCTGCTGAAAATGACTCGTTTCCTGTACAGCGCCTTACTGCGACAAAGTCCATACATGAACAATTGTAGGAGGGAGTAGGGCATTCAATCGCGGCCCGGGGCCCACTGTAGGGTTTCGATTTGATTGTTTACCTTATTGTACGTGGAGTTGGCGTACACACGAGCAATTGTTGTATGTATTAGATACGTTCTCAAACGTTGTATGGCTTACAAACGAACACGGTTATCCATCAGAGATTTGCTGATTCGCCTATTTTGTAAGTCGATAAGTCTATTGGAAAATTTCCTTTAACGTTTTGATGATGAATTCGTGTTTACGGAAGCACTTGCAACCTCTTTTTTTTCTTTATTTTATTTTATGGTAATTACTTTCGCAGCTATTATTTAAGCAAATACCCAATCCAGTGTCACTTGATATCTGAACTAAAAAATACCCGGGAGGATTAACAACAATACTTGTAATAATACTTGTGCTGCTTTATCAGAAGACGAAAAAAAAAACAAAAAAAAAAACAAAATGTAGTCTTTGTAATTTGGAAAGAGAAAAGAAAAAAATAAAAAAAAACAATAATAATAAACAACGAGCAGCAACGTATGTTTCGTAACATCTTGAGACGTGCTTTCTATATGTAAGAATGAATAAAAGCAAATACAAATACAAGTTTGACTATCATTTTCACACAAATTGCAACAGCTGTTCACTGACTGTATTCGAAATACTTTCTTGTAGACATTTACACACATGCGTTTTCTCATTCGTTTTTAACCCCCTGCCGGCGATAAATTAGTTCAGATATCATACAATCCATATAAAGGCAAAGATGTAACTACATATATGCACTCTCGTACGCTCGGTTATATATTGAATTGTGTGGCGCGTTTAACAACAATATTTTTAAAAATATTGTTTAAAAAAAAAACAAGAATTTTAATAAGATTTTCTTGTCACAAAATTGAATGAAAGCTGACATCAAATGTCGAAATGTGAAATGAAAAGATCAGCGAAAAAAAAAAAACGAACTAACATACGGTTTAGTTCAATGCTGAAGTTTTAGAAAATTTAGAGAATTTTTGTGATTTATACTTGTTGAGCTTAAAACGAAAAAAAAAAGAAAAAAAAAAAACATGTCATGGCTTACATCGAATGTTTTGATTAGTAATATAACAGATTTCTCGTAATTACGTATATACGCCTTATCAGCCCAAGTACTCTTCTTGGGTGCTTACCTACTCAATAATCAAATCATCAAAGGCTTGTCTTTCTCTTTTTGTTTTTCAAGCATACAAGATCCGAGTGAGTATCGTCGCCGAATCTAAACAATGTTCAGTGCAAAGTTTATTAAGCCAATATCGCGCAACCATTCAATCTGTAATTTAATCTTAATAAACACTCATCGGGAGTAGTATAGTGAAAATACCCGTCGATAATGCGTGCAATTAAGTCGCAAAATCTCAAAGTCTTGAGAACGCAAGTATTCCGTATACGAAATCCGTAAATGGGTTTGCATCGAAAAAGCGTTGCATTCGAATTAAACATATTTCGAAACAATTGATTCATCAATGTTAAGATTATGTCCGGTCTGCATAGGCAATTACTGACTGTCCATCGCAATTGAAACGTAGACTTGATCGATGTCAGTCATATCTGATCGATCAGAGCAATAGTAGTGGAATGAATCTAGAAATCTAAACCCGCACATGATCCACGTTATTTGCCGGTCTTTCAAAATTCATATTTTGTAAATTTATTTATTTTATCGCACTCTAAAACAAACATTTCTCATTATTCCCTCCTCTGTTTTACATTTCTTTACTCACGTGCAAATCCGGAATTTTTTCCTCATTATCATATTTGAATCATGCTTTTTATATATCGGGAATATCGGGATTATATCCATTTAAAATATGGCTTATTGTACTCATAAGGAAGTATGTATTAGTTTGAAGTGTACATAAATCTAAAGTACGTGGAAGACGTCTCTTCAATCCCAGAAACGTTGACAAGCATCGTGATCAACTTTGACCAGGTCACACAAATATACACTAAGCATAGATTACGCCAAAGCAATTGATCTTCTCACTCGAACACCGCCAACGGTGAATAGGTGTTTATGAGAAAATTAGCTTTATTTTTACCAGCAACCATTTTGTATAATTCTTCCAAGGTATTAATTAAAATAATGTGCAGTCTACTATACTGTCGTTACCTTTTCTTTTTTTTTTAAATCTTCTAATTACTGCAGACTACTGATCATCATCTTCTTAAAGTCATTTTATTCACTTCTCGCCTGTGGGGATGGATTACGAACAACTGTCGTTCGTTTCGTCTTTTAAGCGTACATTTTTAAGATTGCAAAGCCAAATGCATTTAACACTAATTCAAATTTAACACTAATTACTTACACTAGTAAATGAAACCCTGTTCGAAAAATTTTAACGCTTGAAAAAAAAAAAAACAAAAATGGAATAACAATCTTGGTATGTGCGCTGGTATTTTTCGATGGCGAAGATTAAAATTCTGAATTTTTTTCTTCGGGCATCTGGGAGAGAAGAACTGTAATACTTGAGCAGACTGCTCTTTGCCCTCTTCTTCGTGAAACGTATTTCCCTTCGTAATTATAAATAGGAGCCAATCAATTGTGTGAATTGAGTTTTTCAAGCGTTCAGCGACATCTATAAGTCGTCAGAAAAGTGAGCTTAGTAAGTTGAAAGATTCCCTAATTCAACAAACCCTGAATCTAAGTGACACCAGACACTACGACACTATATATAACTCGCTATAGCGAATCTCTTTAAGACCAAAGAAATTAAGTAAAAAAATTGCATTCGCCCTAAGAGCAGTGACCTAAAAGCAATGTGAAAAATTGAAATAGTGGGGCAAATGCCAAAGTGTGTGTCAATGGGTTGATTGGAAAGCGGACTTTCATTTTCTATGCGAGTGTTTGTGATGCTGAGCACTCGAACGACAGATAATTGAATTAATTCCTTCTTACGCATACTTTTCGGCATTACAAAGGAAGCGGAAAAGACGACACATGCTTACTTATCTCTCGACGTTGGTTATAAAAATCTCTATTTTATATCAAACGATCCTCTGCAAGATCCTTACGGCATCACACATTCGTGTTAAAATCAATTTGTTCAAACTTTTTTCAAGTTTCATTACAATTTTATGAGATTTTTGTGCGGATTTAATTGAATTTTGAAAAAAAAGTCCCATTAGCCGCACAAGCAAACGAATGCATACCCTTTGCTGACCGTTGCTGTTGCTTTTGTACCCTTCAGCGATGAAATTTTGAAGAGATGTAAATATAGAAATGTGAATATAATCTCGCTACTTGCTGGTTCCCGTATACACAATCAGTTGTGCGGTTCACAACTATTTCTTATATATGTGGTAGCATTCAGTCACTTGCTCAAAAAAAAGAAAAAAGGAAGAAGATAACTGCATAGCACAAACCATTACAGTTATGGAAAACATTTTATTCAACAACACGGAGACCTTGGATAGTATGTGAGCATAATCACTTGTCCAATTCTCAGTTTGGTTTTTTAATTTTGATGAAAATTTTTTTCTGAGATAAAAAAAAATCATGACATTGGTTAGGAATTTCAAGGTCTGTGGCGCAGGCTTTCGTGCAATAAAACTGCAATTTTGTGATTGTGTCTTAATAAACTGCGATCCAGGTATAATATAGGGGTAGGCCCTCGGAGAAATTAAAGTCCCTTGCACTGGGCTACACGAACTTCGGAAGGCTATCGTCAAAACAAATTGTGCGTTGCTGCTTGCATTCAAACGTTTCTAATATATTTCGCACGTTGCGAGAATTTCTATATCGCAAACTAATGCTTCCAGTTCGCGATGTGCCCCATGTATGAATGATCAGCAGATTTTTAAATCGGTTGTCTTTGTACGGAACATGACCTTCTTTTTTTTCTGCTACTTTATAGACCTCACGCACACTGCCGTGCCCACTGTTGACTGTACGCGTACCTTTCTACGAGTACAGGGCTATTTGAAACGGATCTTGTGCGGTAAACTAATGCTTCCAGTTCGCGATGTGCCCCATGTATGAATGATCAGCAGATTTTTAAATCGGTTGTCTTTGTACGGAACATGACCTTCTTTTTTTTCTGCTACTTTATAGACCTCACGCACACTGCCGTGCCCACTGTTGACTGTACGCGTACCTTTCTACGAGTACACGGCTATTCAAAACGGATCTTGTGCGGTACACTAAGGCTTCCAATTCGCGATGTGCCCCATGTATGAATGATCAGCAGATTTCTAAATCGGTTGTCGTGGTGTGGAACGTGATAACTGCAAATTTCTTCATTTTTTCCGTTACTTTATAGACCTTACTTGCTATGTTCCCTATTGTCTGCACGCGTACCTTTCTACGAGTACACGGCTATTCAAAACGGATCTTGTGCGGTACACTAAGGCTTCCAGTTCGCGATGTGCCCCATGTATGAATGATCAGCAGATTTTTAAATCGGTTGTCTTTGTACGGAACGTGACCTTCATTTTTTTCTGCTACTTTATAGACCTCACGCGCACTGCTGTGCCCACTGTTGACTGTACGCGTGCCTTTCTGCGAATAAAGGGCTATTTAAAACGGATCTTTTGCGGATTGAGAAGACAAAATGACAAGCGAAAGCACGTCGCACGTAATCATCGCAATCTTCCTCAGCGTTACTGCCGAAAAGAAGAATTTGTGAATTTTTAAAAATTACTGCGATAATGTGAAATGTGAAATGCGAATATAGCGAATTAGATGTGAGAACAAAGAAAGAAAAGAGAATGAAACTACTATCGCAATTTTTACACTCAAGCCATTCGAGTCGAAATAGAATTTTTATTATTTTGTAGAATTGTTATAAAAACAGTCGACCTTTCAAAGAGTTTTTATAGCAAAATACAATTTTATACGGAAGGCCATTTTATATTAATTTCGTTATTCGTTTCAGTTATATGCGGGATGTTTTTTCTTTCTTTGTTTACACAACACCGGAGATTATTTTAACTTTATTACAGTGAGTATAACACGGAAAAATACATTTTAAAGACTTTTTTAAAGGTAAAGTGTACACATTCTTGATTAGTGTTAGCTAATGGCCATGACCGGTTCGCTGCCCACCGCCACCAATCTGATGATGATACGAAAACTTTGCAAAATTTTGTTTATATATATATTAAAATGATTGACATCCGTTCACCGAACGCGGTTGAGCTAAAGTGAAAATTAAACTTATTTTGACGCATGGATTGTATTCCATTGTACCATAAAGTACATTAACCAAATTTATTGAACACACACCATATGCTACTTATTGAATTAAATGAAAATCAGATGCTTGCTCTTCGCCCATTCATCAAATGTATAAAATTGTTTTTCTTCCCGAACGATGAGACAAACATGACGAGTATCAATGCATTCGACCAGAATCGTTAGTTAACAGTTCCTCTCATACTTTTATTTGCTTTTTAAACAAATTTTTTATATATATTTGTTTGATTTCTATTTGATTCGCTTTTCAATTACATGCATGAATCATGTTACGTATAAATTGTTAAAAAAAAAAAAAACAAAGCGAAACGAAATCATGCACATTTTTTTTTTTTTGTTATTTGTAAAATATATAGATTTAAACAAAAAATTTTTGACGCCTTTTTTCGAAATAAATTTTATTGTTTTCATATATATATATACAGATGCACACACACATATATATATATGTATATATATATATATATAATAATTTATACGTGAGGGCATTTCAAAAACGTGCTGTACGTAAATATAATTCATAATGCATTGGTTTTTGCTTTTTGTTGCTTCCTCGATAATTGCTTAAAAATTTATTTGTTGCTTTTTACAGCCATTCACCATTCATTCTTATCCCTATTAACTATATCAAATGATTTGAAAGCACAAAAATACATATCGACATAAAATAGATTTGATGGTAAGCGCTTATCGGAAGCATGCTCACGGTATTGATTTATCCACATTGCCGCGAACGCAAGCTTTGCGGAATCGATTTATCGATTGTCTTCTTCTTCAAGACGATGAATCTCCTCTTTCCACGCCCACATCCGTATGCCGAAGAGTACTCAGTTGACAATTTAATAGTTATTGTAATTGTGCTTACATTTTTGAAAAGCCTTTCCAAGAGAAGCCATAAACAGTACTACGTAGTATTGGATAATACCGTAGCTATTTTATGTTCAAATAATACCTTAAGCCTGTGTTAGATAGCGCATGTTTTGAAAAAAAGAAGGTACACAATTCCATAGGATTTTCGAATTTTTGCTTATCTAATATTTTATATATTATTTTGTTAATTTTTTCACTTGAAAAGGGAAGTTTTTAAGTAAAATCGGTACAATATATAGTAAGCAAAATATCTCCCATTGATTTCTACAACTTTTTTCCGTCTTTCTGGCAACATGGCGATACCGTGTCGAAAGAACGACATTGGTTTGGCGTCGATTCGCCAAACGACCCTTTTTCGCATCTCTTCAGCATTTCGAACTCGCGTGCCAGCCACGTCATGCCGCATCGATCCGAACAAGTGGTAATCAGAAGGCGCTGGCCTTTTTTGCAACATTCATTACATTGAGCAATTTGTTCAATTAACGTCGGTAGACATCTGCAACAACATTCATCGGTTTCAACAGCTCGTATTACACTATACCTTCCCGATCCCACCATATGCACAGTGGAATTTTCTGGCCATGCTCTGGAATGCTCCACGTCGGTAGACCTTCTCATCGTCACTGTTTTATGTGGGGAAATGTCGAAATCATTGATTACTTTATCATTTTCACCGGTTACACCCCTGAGTAATAAACTAAACAACTGGAACGTGTAAACTAGTGGTCGGAATGTCATCAAATTTTGACACATTGCGTTTGAATGTCGGTACTGTCTATATATAATTTGGATCAGTAGACATCCTACGGACTTATTTAGTTATAGATAAGAACTAATTGTCTGAACAGCGCTATCTCATCCGCTATATTGAATATAGAGACAGGTTTTCTTACGCACTGCATCACCTCGGATACTCGCTATATACACCCAGAAAGACTTGAGATAGACACAGTAAACAATAATACCTGTTATTATATCTGGCTGTCTGTCCACCGGATGTGTGCCCATTCTTGTGTTCAATCTATATATGGCGATTTTTGAGATATTTTGCTAAAGTTTGGACCGGACCACTTTTTCAATCACTACCCATTGCCTTATTCCGAAAAGTCGTGATATGAGTAACCGCACTAAGCCACGTAGGACAGTTAATAACAGGACGTGTGTCGCCATAATACCTTCTTATTCATTTTTATTCCTTTCAATCGATGATTTAGAAGACCTGATTGAGGCATCTCTTGCATGCTTCTCTGACAATACCAAAAACTTGCATCTTCTACGGACAGTCTGATGAGTAGTATTTCCAAGTTTTCCAGTAATCAGTTCGAAATCATTTGTATTTTTTGCTTCACAATAAAATCCTAATTTTACCAAATAGAAAAGATCCCATTTCGCCGCCGGGACATACGGCAAAAAAGGATTGCTTGACCTACTGCTACTTTCTTCTTACTTACGCGAAAGCTTTTACCAACATAAGCACTCCTCTGTCAAACCTATTATTTAGCATTTGATTTTTTGTACCCCGGGTGTGTGTAATACCCTGAAGTACTTACGATTGATCGGCCGTTTGCCACACGCGCAGATTTAAAATTATTTTCTGAATTGTTTTAAGCTTTTCCTTCTATCTATCCATCTGTTTTATAGAATTATACCTTTGTTATCCCGTGGGAAAAAACACATATTACTCAGTTGACTCATGGTTAGTTAGTATAACGTGAGAGAAGAAAAAAGAACTTCAAGCCGTGTCATAGTCAGTTCACTGAGTTTAAAATCAATAAAGGCGCTGTTAAGTAAATATTAAATCGCTTCAAGTCAAATGTTTTACTTCTAAAACATCGTCATTTTCGAAGAATCAGACAAAAACATACGTTAAGTATTGGAAGTGAACTGAATTGAACCACCTGCGCGATCACCGGCCAGACGATATTCACTTGCGGACTTACGTTTTAGATTTGTCTGCCTAGATAGGTGGATATCGATAAGTCGGTTGCTAAGTTTACACAACGTTATAGAACATCGTGGTGTCGCAGTAATCACAGCTAACGACCCTATGTTCTTTAATCAATCGTTCGGGTAGAGCAAAATCATTTTTCAATGTTGGATTTAGTAAAAATGAATAGAAAAAGTGATTGAAAGAGAATCGACATTTACTTTTTAATTTTTTACAAAACATGAAAAGAAATTAAGCTTTCATTGTCTGCAGTTAGTCACAGATTTTCAATCAATTTTTAAAATTTCTTTATATAAGACCGACATCAGCCAGTTGAGAGGAAATTGAAGATACATTCAATTTCGAGATAATGTCACATTTCCCGCTTAAAAGCATAAGGCCAAAGTGTATCTATGTGTGTGCGCATCCATGTTCGCAGTCGTATAATGTTATCCTTTTTTCAAGTTTGCATTTAATATTCAATATCCAACTGTGAGTGTTTTTCTCTTCACGTTTTACGATACTTTGCCATGGATAGGCTGCATATCTAGTGATACTCTAGAAATTATTCCAAAAAATATTAAAAAGGAAAAAATTTTTTTTTTTTTTTTTTTTTGATAGTTTTGTCCTTCCTTTGTTCAATTCTGTATTCGTCAAATCATCTGTTTGTCTACTTCTGGTGATATGCTTTGTACGACAACAGCAGATTGTATGACAAGGATTTATTAACATGGCAACGCAAAAAGAAAAGCGTATGCATGCACCACCACCTTGTTAACCAGAAAACAATAACAGCAATGGAAAACAGCAGCCGCAGCCGTAGCAGCAGCGGCAGCAGCAGCAACAGCAGTAGCAGCAGCACTGAGAATAACATAAATCAACATTGTTTCTAATGTTTCAGTAAATTGGTATGTGTGTCTGCTTATGTATCTAGGCCTTTGTACCCCCTACTAAGGAAGTGTAGATTTAATGGGCTTATAAGAAACAATAACAACAACAACAACAGCAAAATATAACAGACAGACGGCAGGATATTCAACAATATCAACTGAGTTTATTGTTGTACTGTCACTTGAATAAGATACGAAAAATTTCAAGGGTGACTGACTGACGTACATGTACACACATCTATACAATGAATATATACACATAAACACATGTACACGCAAACGTACACCATTTTTAAACACTTTTACTTACTTCACAGAAATGAAAACTTTTTCAATGATCGACTCCGGCCTCTCCATTGTTTTACATGGACAAGCATGTATTTCATGTACATGCGTAGCGTTCAAGTGGTCTTCAACACTTTGTTGCAAATAAGGAAAATAGCAAGCAGCCCATGAAGCTATATAGTCAGCTTAAGTCGAATCTGATGATATCTTCTGCAGCTTGTATCAATAATTAATTGCTATGTATATATATATATATATATATATATATATAAATATATATATATAAAATTAATGAATTTATCTGAAATATAACTCATCGAGTTGGGTGGCAAAAGAGTTAAAAGAACATGGTATAGGGCAAACTTTGTTGTGTTTTTGCTACTAGAATGGGACCAAATTTTTCACGCGCCCTACAAGGCATACTCTGATATTTTAGGGAAAATTCGCAACGTTTTTTTCAACCTCTACAATATGCAATCAACATTGGCATTCTGGCCGTGAGGCCTGGCAGTATAAAACATAACTCTCGTCAATTGTGTCATGAGGTCAATACGCCTTCTTTCGATTTCTTTCTAAAATCCTACAGATAACACCTTGTGTGTAACAAGTGCAGGCACGACAGGCCATCGTAACAGATGTGTTACTTAAATTGATCAAAGAATGAAAAATGAAATTAAATTTTTCATGGTTGCGCAAGTTGATCACAAAGAAATGAATTGATTAATAGAAGAGGTTTCCTATAGTAATACTGATTTCTATATAGAGTCTCCGAAGTGCATTTCCCTCGTTTGACAAATCGAATATACTCATCAATGATGAGTGCAAAAAGTTGCTTTTGTAGTTGTTGGTTTTTAATGAACATGAACATCATGAATATGTATAAATTTTTTTTAAGCCTTCTCTCGTTCTCCCTCACACACTCTTTCGTATGGATTTCATTAAAATTTAATCGTCATCAAAAGATTATCATGAATAAACAAAAGAAAGGAAAGAAAAAAAAGTTAAAGCAAGTAAAGCAAACATATGAAGGCAAGGGATGTTATGGACGGACGGACAGACTAGAGGAAATGCCTGCAATTTATTGATGCGTATTGCCTTTACTTATAACGGAATTGTATGTGCATATGTGTATGTGTCCTGAATTTTTCTCTTGAATTTCTAATTTAACAACGAATGTTTCAAAATTAAACATTTCTGCTGCTGTAGCACGCAACTCGTTTTAGCTTTTATTCCCGAGAAAAATGAATGGAAAAGAATTGAAATTTTTCAATGAATCAAAAATACCTCACGCGCTGCGTTCAGTGTTTACTGATAACAGAATATCAATATACGTCTGCGTGCGTACGCAACACAGAATACTTTTTTTCTATAAAAAAATAAATAAATAAAATAAATAAATAAATAAAAAATTTATATCAATTTTCACAATCACGCAAATTTTCTGCAATCTCTCTTCTTTGCTTCTTTTCCTTCCAGGCAATCTGTTGAAACATCAACGCTTATAATATAAGTGGCGTAACATCTTAGAGAGGTAAGTGGGATTGAAAATCAGATTAAATTAGATTCGCCTTGCGGCAATTAAAGAAATATGCGTTACAAAAACAAAAAACAAAAAAAAAAGAGCTTGCTTGTCTATCAGTAGTAGTGAGAAAAACTATTTTAGAAGATTTTTTAAAAACGTAAACACTTCTGTGATTTCTAAGAGGTTTCGAATCTATAGTAACTTAAAGAAGCCGATTTTGTTTTTCTGAATGGAAACAAGTTAATAGAATAATAACATCATTGAGTACATTTTCAAGTACAAATTATAAGAAATTCTTTTTGAACTTTGAAAAGCACTATAGGGGACAAGGCCCGCTATTAAATTCCTACATGTATTGATGTACCATCTTTTCAAAATGAAAAGGTGTTACATGGCAAAAACGTGGTCCGATCCGATAAAATCGAAGGTTCGTTTCTGTACCAAGTTTCATTAAAATGTCGCAAAAATTGCGGCCCGTACATTGAACACCAAAAAACAAGACGGACACATGGACAGACATAATCACATGTGATTCAGAAAGTGAATCTGAATCGATCGGTGTAATAAGAGGTGGGTTTTTCTCAAGTCTTTCTGGGTGGTGCGCACATCCGCATAAAGTGCATACGCACTTGTACCACAAGTGCGATATGACAACGCTGCTCTCTTTCGCGCAAGGGATTTTTACGGCCTATGAAGTAACTAATGAAAATTTGAATGTAAAAAAAAAGCTGTACAACAAACATATCTGCAGTTAGCGCAGTGCGTAGTTAATTTTAAAAATATTGATTTTTGCATGAACGGCGAGTGTTTGAATGAAAAGCTTAAATTTTCATGGGGAAAAAAATTGAATCGCATGTTTATTGACAATTCATAAGGTAACTTATCGAAAACCTGTTTGTGTTACACTAACAAAAACAAGTTGGAAGAAGAATGTTTTTAAAATTTGTTCTTTTTTACAAAATTCCCATTTAATCTGCAAACCCGTTATCGCAAAGTTCCCCTTTCATGATCAAGTGTCCATTTCCGTTTCGCTTCTTCGCAAACCTCATGCTAGCGCGTGATGTTTTTGGTTCATCCGTCGCTCGTTTTACACTTCACGTATTGTGAAATGGTAAAGAAAATGGCAAGAAAATTTACAAGTTCGTAGTTCTATCGTCGTAGAGGTCGCGTTTCATGTCAAAATCTTCATTACACACTTTTAATGTCTTGGTTACCTCAGAGCAGTTACACTAATACAGTTTTGTTTCGAAACGCACTTAAATGGACATGAATTCGCTCTAAAGACATCATTCACAGTCTTGGAGAAGTTAGAAATCATCAGATAAGACCTCAGATCATATTCCAGAAGAGAGCGGTTTCAAGCTCCTATTAAACCAATCAAAAAAGCTCCTATTAAACCAAAAAAAAAAACATTACTCAGTCGCTTGTCCTCTTAGGTATAAAATAAAATCTAAAGTCGTATTCCAAGCAAGCGCCCTATGAGAAACGACAAATACAAATACATTGGCTCTACTTTAGCTTAAATGCTAATGATTTCTTCAATCCATTAGAAATCACTTGAACAATGCAACGATCCAATCATCCAAAATTTCAATAGAATTTTTTTACTTCTACTTAGATAGTGGGCGTAATACTAGTACGTTATCCTAATTTGTACTATTCAGTGCACACTATTCGGTTTAGAAGCAACAAATCTTTGCACTTATTCCAATAAGGCCTACGTATGGTTTACTTCTGAGAGGGTTTTATTTACAAGCGAAAATTTAATAGCGCTACTAATCCCTTCTTACTATAAAAGCAATTAGCTTATGGTACTTTCGCAAAGAAGAAGAGACGAAATTTCTTCAATTCCTCCTAACGGTAGAATATTGCATTCTATCTACATATCGTCTATCCACGCATCATATTCTTCTAATAAATTTTATCTTACAAATAAAAGTTAGTTTATCAAGAACTCATATAAGACCTAATCTTTATCTTTATGTTCAGCTCATGAGTCTTTCTTCTTGCAATCTTTTCTTTTACACTCGAAGTTTCAGTCGATTTCAATCGGTCCCTATCAGAGTATCTTACTGAGGTACTTAGCGGAAACTGTTTGCTGTAACTGTCATTGCCCCTCTAGTACTGCCATTAAGAACAAAAAAAATGATTGATTTGATTGTTCAAAAGTTGAACTTAATTAAAAAGTTGAAAAAAGTTAAAAAAAGTCTTGAAATGCGTGGACATGTGTGTCAATAGATTTCTATGTCAATTTCCCATATATTCTAGTCTACTAAGAAGGCGTCGGAATATTTTCTCTTGGCGGAGACTGCGTCGATAAAGGCGCATTTTTAAAACCAAAACTGTCTTTTCTTATTTAATCCCGGGACGTATTGACTGATTTGTTATTTGTTATTAATTATATCCTATATCTCTTGTGGTACAGAGGGTACTATATCCAGCTTGGACAAGTGTAAACAACAGCCAGTACGATCTGAAATAGGCCCACCTTTTATTACACCATTCGTTTCAGAAAAGGATTCCGCACCTCTGATTAAAGCTGGTTTGCTTGGCCTGTTTTGGTCTGAGGATGATAATCGGATCAGCCACTCCGGCAATGTCCTCTAAGTGTTTAACACAGAAATAGAGAGAAATAGAGAGAGGCCGCGGCCTGGTGGATCGAGAAGTGTTTTGCCTTTACCTACCGAGCATTTAATATAACTGTGACCACATGCTGGTCGCACTTAACGGTATTGTCTACCGCACTGAGAAGTGAACCCGAGTATGTCGACTTGAATTCGATTGAGTTATATCGATATATTTTGGAAAATCCAAACGTGCAGTAATGTATGGCAGCGGCATCCTCGGGCTTTACCGTCTGCACTACTTGAACTTATTTGAATTTTATAAATACTTCTTGCATCCGTAAACTATCTGCTTAGTCATTAAAAAGAGAGAAAAAGCAAAGAAAAAAAAAGTGATCATTTATTTAAAAAATGTTTTGTTCACACTCCTCGTGCAACTGATTCATATCCGTTGTATGCTATGGTATCAGACAAGTTTGCGTAAAATGCTTTTAATTCACGCAAACAGTTTATCTTTAAAAGCGGAAACGTAATATTTAGTCCGAATAATAGAAAGATGAAGATCTTAATATCTACACTTTATATCGCCAACATGCAAAATACACCAAATTATGTAGATTTTATCGTGCATACAATGCATGCCTTAATGCTTCAAATGGACGAATAAGTATAGCATACGTAGGCATGGAAATATCGCATTTTGCATGTGTGCATAATGAAATTGAATTTCGTATAAGAAATGTTTATGACGTTAAGCAATTGATCGGTTAGCGTTGAAACAGTGTTCGATTGTTGCACGCCACATACAGCCATGGAAGTAGATTAAAGTTTGGTTTGATCGAAGTCAGCAGTAACAGACCAGTTAGGTAGCGAAAAATCTCTGCGACGAAACTCCACAAAACTTCTCTGATTTTCTGCCAACTGCAAAATATATCGTTCAACAAATCTTGAGAAATTTTTTCTTAAAATGTCGGCCTTTATTTAAGTCTTGACGAATAAATGTTGCCATACAAGCGACATTTCACTAGCATTGCGGTATTATTGGACTCGTCAACGGTTAACGACGTTCCGCAACCAATCACTTGTCCGGACAAATGTCCAAACGAAAACACGTAAAAGCGAGAGGTTTGGTTGCTTTTGGCCTCAATTGTAGTACATGCTGGCAACTGCCTTCCCTGGTGATGATTTCGTTCAGTTGGCGCGACATGTAATACGCTCTACCCAACTGAGCTCCAAATGCCACGCCATGCTTATTCAACATTATCGCCAACGTTAATGGTTCGCGTAGTCTGCCCCGTAATTATTGGCGCATTAGATATCATAAGGCGTCCATTCTTCATTATTCGTCACGTCTCAGCCGCATTATCCTTCGAGCTAAATGGAAAAAGTTCCGCTTGCATCGTGTAGACTACTTGTGTGTATGTCAAAGACCGCGACATGTTCGTAGTTTCTTGAGCCTTGAGTTATATACCCCATGGAGAAGCCACCGTTTATCAAATGCTCGCACGCGAACTAACGCCGTCTCTTGGAATTTTTTTTATTCTTGACATAAAATTAAAACTCGCCATCTTCTTCGTTCTCTTTGCACAGATTTTTGCACGTCAACTTAACATTTTACATAACCTGACAGATTGCACGTCAACTGAATTATGATATTGGCTTCTATTACTCGGATTAAATTTTTCACTCACGAAGAGCTGAGTAAATTAAAATATCGTTTAAGCAAGGGTTACTCCTAATGGACTTGTAGGGGACTTGAGAAAGAGCCTTACAACGCCAGCTTTCTTTTCCTTCACCTACCCATTAGCGTCTAACCGCTCGCTTCTCTTCCATCATCGTAAAAATAATTCTATATGCGCACAGACAAAGGATCGTGGCTTACAATCATCCAAATTCTCCGACAGTCTTTACACCCATACCGTGTACATTTCTATAACAAAATGTGTGGACAATAAACAAATAAATAAAATTCTGTATGAGCTTAGAAATAATAGGAGAAAATAAGTTCATTAGCTCTTTAGAAGAAGTGCTCAGTATGTTAATTTTAACTGAAAGTTAACTAACGAATTGATTTTTTAACTGAAGTTCTTTAACTAAACCTAAAGTTACTTGCACTTATTATGATGATGACTTTCTTTACGTGTTATGTGAACGCTTACTCACGATTAATCTTGTTATCAACTGGTTTCCTTTGCTTTTTGTTCTGCGACCTAGTAGTTAAGTCGGTTAAAATCTTGCAGCGGAAACTAAGTTTCAGTTAAAATATAACTGAATATGGTCAAATAAATTAGGTATTAACTGAAAGTTAGATTTATTAAACTTCAAATTTAATTTTTAGTCGTCGTTTTATACAAAAATTTTCGATGATATAAGGCAAAGGGGGGAGTATTGGACTAATATGGTCGTTTTTATAAAAAAATCTGCTCTTGATCACCCATATCCGGTTCGCTTGCCTCTGAAATTTGCTAAAGCAAACACATTGAAAACCTGATTGTAGTCTTTTTCGAAACTTTCGTCAAAATCTCAATCAAGATATAAAAAAAAAGAAGAAAATTAAAGAATTTTGAAAATAGCAAAGTAATTGAAGAAAAACTCATCCTGAACAGATAAATATAAAAGACATCCAAAGCGAGCATGAACTGTCTATCGCCACATAAGAATGCTACAGTTATACTTTACCCGCAAAGAAGAAGAATATAGGCGTATGCGTATATCGGATCTGGTTAAAAGTCGAGAGCAATATATTCTTTGCTCGTCCGCATTTTATTTGGTCTTAGTATGATAGGCTCTCTATCCCAACGATTCTGACAGAACGCTGAAGCTTAGATTATATAAGCTTTGCCGAGGGCCACAGGTCGGATATGAAAAAAGGTGGTCACGATCATCGATCTACAGCCACATTCGCAAAAGACTGTCTGCCTAAATGCTCTGCATTCTGCTACAAATTATTCCTAGGGCCGCTTGAAAGATCGCTGCGAACTGTGTCACCCCTAGTAAAACACTTATAATCAATAAAATATCTTCCAACAAGTGAGTCGTGATTGGCGTGAAATGGATGAGTGGAGAGTACCGTTGAACTAAGCTTAACTTTTATATTTATTTCAATACACGTTATCCTTATCCACCAACTGTAACTCTATTTGTATCTCTTTCCGTTCACCTATGCAAGTCTAGTTCCCATTTCAGTAGCTAGAGCATGTAAAATTTGCAAATTTTTCTCTTCATAATTAAAAATGACGGTGGTTAGCGAAAGCAATATTTGCGCCTCTGAATATTTCAAGGATAGTTTTACTGAATTGAATTGAATTGAGCTAAAAAAAATCTGTTGACTTATCACGGGATATATGGTATCATTTTTACGGTCTTTCATGTGAAATGCATGGAAACTTTTAATTTCATAAATTCCACATCAGCTTCCCGCTCTACCCCTTTTATTATCGCTCAATCCTTTAGGCCGTTCGGCTATTATGCTTTCACACTCTTCACTGTCATCGGAATTGGTTAATAAATGCTTTTGACTAAAATGTGGTGAATAAATTATTATTGTGAACATGTGAACGATTGACAAAACGATTTGCTTTGCTTGCTTTGTATCGTATACTGATTGACTGAATTGACTGTTTCTATCTATCTTAATACATATACATTCATATATATATATATATATATATCGTTGTGTATTTATTGGTTTTATGTTTTCGCATTATGTGTTGACACAACTCATAAAACTTTGATTACTAACTTATTTACAAAGTCATCAAATTATATTCATGTTATATGTATCTACATACGTTTGCCTGTGCATGGTTACTGCTATTGTTGTCTTCTTTTTTCGCTTTTTACGATTATTGTTGGGTGTCACCATGTCAACGTTGATTACTTTACTGACATTGTTTTGCTATTTTATTTGTTGATGATGATTTTAGTTGATGCGGTCGGTTGTTGTTTTCCTTTTCTACAATTTTGATTGTGTTACAACTTTTCTGCTATAAGGTATCATATTTATAAATGCTTGTTAAGAGAACATTTTTATTCATGCATTCGTTCATTCATTCATTCATTCATTCATTCATTCATTCTCCCTTCATCTGCCATGATCATCACTATTGAGCCTTTTTGTATTATTCTAAGTTTTTGTTAGAGCGAGTCTAGCGCCATTAGGATTAAATAATGATTTGTATGCACGTTCAGTTCACTTATGTGTTATGTGTATTGTTATACCATAACCACAGAAAATATTACACACAGAATCTCGTGCACAACACGGCAGCATGGACACATAAAATCTAGGAAAAAGTTTATTTTTAGGTTTTCTTTTTTTTTTTTAGTTGCAAAAAGTGTGAAGAAATTCTCAGAAAAAAAAGATTGTGTGTAGGCAGAGCTGGTGCTAATAGTTACACTTCGCTGTGTATCACCCTGACATCCTTAGCATCTGCCAGGAATGGTGTCCGCCGGTTAAATTTATTGCTTATAGCGAGGGTGCTTGTGGCCTTATCAAAAGTTAAGTCAAACTAAAAAACTAAAATAATATCGAAAAACTAGAAGCGGCCAATATTTTTTTTCCTTTTTGTTTTGCTTAGAAGTTTACCGCCCGTGGCAAATACGCGCCATTTCACGGCAAACAGTCAGATTTCCACTTAAGATTATGATTTTATTGCTTGAAGTTTTCCATCACTCCAGCTCTTCTTGATGCGATTGTAATTTTAAACTACGTCACTTAGGATGCCTTCGAATCTAATAAAAAGTGTTCGGAACATAAAACTCGTAAAACTCAAATGAAATTGAAAATTTTTAGGTGTAACAATAAGAACAAATTGCAATTTGAAGTTTTTCTAACATCGAATAACGTTTTATATGATTATTAGGTGCGCCATAAGCTAAATATTTATGAATACGTGAGTCAGCTAATAAGGAAAACACAACTTTTTGGCAAAAAAAAAGTCTGTTGATGGTCACCAAATTAGAGGAAGGCGGTAGGTGCGGATGGAATTCATGCGATACAGTAGAGTTATCGCGATTTTAATAACGCTTGCAATATTATTTCGGACGTGTACCGATAGCGGTACATACAGCCACCAAAAATATCTGTTTCCTATAAGCACAGAAAAAATATTCGTTCAAAATTGCTGTGAAAATGGCATCTACTTATATGAATCGGGAGTAGTAAGTTAGTGCTCGCGGGTTCAAATCCCAAGTGAGGTAGAGTTGAGCTTGGTGAGTGCTTAGTTGGTCAAGGCGTAACATTTACCAATTGAGCACACACTAATTAGACTGCGAACATCGCTCTAACTCTTTCTTTTTCCTCACTTCTCGCTAACCGTCACCATATTACACAAACGGGTGACGCGTCGTAAGTGATTGGTCATATTTTATATATTCAAGATTGCACCCTGCGAACTTAAAAAAAAAAAAAAAACTGCGGCTGTAAGTTTATTTTGGCGTTTAGATGCATTTCCATCGGACACAAACCCGGTATGTAGTGTTCAATCCATGTTTCATCCCTCCTTAGATGTGGGTAAAGACAACGAGATGGGTTAACCTTGAATATTTCTGAATTTCTGCCTGAAGTGCGTACAGAAATGCGCGATTGCTTACGTGGCTCTTTTATATTCACATAAAATGTTTGCGATCACAGCTAGCATCGACGAGGGTCGACAAATTTTAGGTCGTCCACTATCATTAAATGGATTGTAGACTGTCCGTACAACTTGCGAATATAAGGGAACGCTTAAGTGCAGCCATCCAGTATTCAAGCATTTCATCTAACGCGCCGTGGATCAAACCATTCTTTGACTTTCTTCGGAAATGTGGCGTTTAATCATAAAACGAAATTTACTTCTTTTTCTTTTTTCATTTGATTGTGAAAGAACTAACTAAAGTTATTTACTTTGGCTATGACTGTAAAAGGGGCACTACCTGAATACCAAAAAGTTGAGAACATTTCTTCTGAACATTTGCTTTGCCTAACGCTGAAAGAATATCGTTGGTTTTATTTGTGGCTCATACATCCTACCGTTAGGTACCTTATTTATTGCTCACATAAATATGCTTGAGTATTAGACAAAACAATTTTTGAAAACTACGTGAGCAAAGAGAGATTATTCATCTGTTTACTGTTGAAATTGCCTGGAACTGAAGTGCAATGCAGTTAAATGTTGATTGGGCACAACTTGCATGCATCCATGCATGCGTATAGCAATTTTAATGTGTGATTATCAGACAATCCGTTAAGCATTCAGATGCGTTCTCAATCGACAGGAGATGACGGATTGATTCACTTTATGTGGCTTAGTCGTAACGACATGAGTCGCTGCCCTCAGTGCAATTTGTGTGCAAACTTAAATAGATATAAACCCGAAGTTTCCAATAAATTTTTGTTAATAAGTCGAGAAAAACCAAGGAAATCAATCTTCGTGAATGTGATGTAACTCAAATCAAGCGTTCTGTTCGTATATTTACCTGGGGCGATGGGTGCCGAGGATTCAGCGAACATTGTTTTTGTATTTTTTTTTTAAATGATTCTTATATCTTCCACCCCAAGCTGCTTAGGAGTATACTTTCTTTCCTTGCCATATGTACTTTTTTCGGTACATGCTAAAAAAAATTCAAAAATTTTGAATAAAAACTTTTCATGTATCGTGTCGTTTTAGGTAAACATCTCAAACAGTGTTATAAACACCATTATTTCGCGTGCGAAGTGTTCATTTAAGGACTTGGCGTACAAATGCATTGTGCCTTGCATTGAAAAACAAGATGGCGAGCAGGGAAAGTGTTAAGTTTATCAAAAAAAGCTGACTGTTTTATGACTTTTTTTCAACGTTTATAGGAATTTTCCAATAATGGCTAATAGAGTCGAAGTTGTGGTCGATAAATTTCAACGACGAGAACAATAAAAGAGTCCTCGAATTTTTAAAAAATTGTTTTAATTAATATATAAATCTTTTTTAATATATGAAAGAGAAAAAAAACAGAAAAATTAATAAATATGAGTTTTTTCTCGTTTTAATATAATAACTGAGTGACCCAGATTACCATTTAATGAAATTTTTAATGTACTCCCACTGTGACAATAGTTGTGTGAATGTGAAATAAAAAAAAGAAAAAAAACAAAAAAAAACAACAAATAAAAGAAACTGAATATTAAAGTGTTTCTCTGTCTGTCTGTCTGTCTGTCTGCGTTTTAAAGGCTTTTGATAAAAAGTCACAAACGTAAATACAATGCGCAGCAATACAATCATTTGAACAAAAAACAGAAAATGATTAAATAAAAAGGCATTAAATAAATTTATTAACCGAACAAACATGAAAGCGCAAAATCAGAGAATAGTGCAGACAATGAAATTAAGTACAATGTATTGCATGTCTGAATATCATTATTACGATGATCATCATCGTCATAATAATCCTCCGCTGCAATGGCAATTAAAACGTATTTAGCAAAAAGTTATCAAAATCACCAAACATTTCGTCGAACAGTAAGCGATTAAATGCGTAGCTTTAACGGAGGAAGAAAGCCTTAGACTAAGACTGCAGCCGATGAAAAACACTTCAAATACCTATTAAAAGATAATTTCCAAAGTAATGCCTTTTCATATTTAGTGAAAATGCCTCTCTTCGTTATCCCCGTAAAACATTAAGCCTTGTCGCGCTGCGCCTACCAGACCTCGTCATAAAGGTCTTACACATGCAACTGTTTAGCTGTACCAGCTTAGATGTCTACTACTTCGGTAGTATTTTCCACATATTTCCCACATTTTTATACTCTACGCCACTTGTGGTACAGGGTATATTAAGTTTGTGCGGACGTATGTAACACCCAGAAGGACTTGAGATAGACTCGCCTTTTATTACACCGATCGTGTAATAATTACTTTTTGGATCGATCTAATCTTGTCTGTCCATCTGTCTTTCTTGCTTTCTTCTATTCAACCTACAGTGTCCAACTTTGGTAAATTGACGTGTTTCGGCCCAAGGACAAAATCTACTAAAAATGGTTAGGACCGGAGCGCTTTTTCTACCTGATCAAATTTTTCAAATTTCTCTCTAAGTGTTCCTACGATAACTGAATCTCTATATGACAAAAGGGTCTAACTTTCAATATATCATAGTGAAAATTGATCCATAATAGTAAATTGAGACAAAAATTAACCTTACCTTTTTTTGGGACCAGGTAGATTTATTTTATTTACCTTCGCATAAAAGGTTTGATGGGAAATGCAAATCCTTACATGCGAAAAAATCCATACGTTCACGGTTTATGATGAAAGCTTGTTCATTGTAGCAATTTGACATAAAAATTAAGTGGACCAAATTTGAACTACATGGGTCTACTTTTTGGCCTACGACTCCACATGAGATTTCTCATGAATAATAATCCCTTCAGAAAAGGTTTTAATTTTTAATATTCTATGATGAAAAATGGTCCATAGTAGCAATTTTGCCAAAAAAAAAAAAATAGTGCCAGATAGGTATATTTTTTAAAACCCAATATATATAGGTGTCATCATGACAAGCAAGCTTTTATCTGGAAAGTCTAATTTCTACCTTTTTCTGACGGAAAGTGAGAAATAATGAAATTTGTGGGAAGTAAATTAAGTTTTCTAAATCAGGACTACGTACCGTAATGTTTTGGGAATCCTTCAATATACGGACCTTCACGAGAAGTATGTCTTTGCATGAAAATAGTGTGTAACTGTGTTAGACGAAGTATATAAATGTCGGCCTTGCCCGGCTATAATATTCTTACTTGCTTATGCTAAATTGTTACTTGTGCGACTGACTGCATTAATGTAGCGGCTGTGTGCAATATGAAGCACCCACACACACAATCAACATTTGCGAATCCTTAAGTTACCATCTTTTCTCGTTTCCTCCTTATGCTTCAGGTAGAACTGACTCTTAAGTCCGACATGATTTATTTCAATTTGATTACTGTTTTTAGCGCAAAATTCCGATAGATGTTGATTGCCGTCGATTTTTCGTGCTTAAGCGAAAGCTGAAAATTTCTGTCTGCACTTCAAAAAAAATATTGATAATATTTGGAGAAACTACATGACAACAAATTTTATTGCCACTGAATAATAAATGTTTTCTTTTTTTTCATAAGACAGAGAGAGAGAGAGACAGAGAGTGAGAAAGTTAGAGAGAGAGAGAAAGAGAGAGAGAAGGCCAGAGAGGAATGAATAAAGATTTATCAATAAATATTTTCTGTCCCTTGACCGTGCTGTGCGAGTGAGTCTCGCTTAGCATTTTATACGAGTTCGGTCACAATTTTCCTCCCGTGTTGTAAGAATATGTGTTATATGTTATAGGGGTCCATTGCACATAGCTCTTTGAATACTCAAGAAGAGTGGCGTGCATGATGTTCGCATTAAGAGTACTTTCCGTTTGCGCTTGTACTTGTTCAACTCATGGTGTTCAATAGGTTTACTCAGCTGCCACTGAATCTAATTAAATTAAAAAATGATTTAATCTGCGTAAATTCAAGAGTTGATGATAAATAAAATTGATTTTATCTACGAACACTTGTATTACTACTGCGATCTAAGCGGCAGTTTTTTTCGTTCTCGCTGGAATCAGTCTCTCAATTAATTTGTAATCACTCTCGATAACTACTGCTACCTGGACCTACCAGATTATCTAATCTGAGATGCGAGTCCATGTAAAGCTCGGGTTACACTCAAGTAAGAGATACACTCAAGTACCACTCACCTGAACACAAAATGGAGCACAATCTTTCAAAATAAGCACCATCGAGACGTTTAATATAGGTCCACCTTTTCATAAGCTGCAAAGCAAAGGTGCATTGAGTAAGAAGACAGAGGTACACGTTCTTAAAGCTTATTTCAAGCAGTATAATGCAGCATTTTCAGATAAACTGAGCCGACAGATGCGTTTTCGATGGAGTTGGGCGGACGCTGCTTACGTGACGATTGTAAACAATTGGAAAGAAAAGAATAAACAAATTCGAAACAAAGAAGAAACTGAATGAATGAAAAATGAAATTATTTCGATTTCCAAAGAAAAAGTTTTTGCTTGCATTCACTTCCAGCAGAAAGCAACTTGAAGCGTTCCAGCCGATCAAGGCAGGGTATTTTCCATGTTTTCCACGTTCACTTAGTACAAAATAATGCTATTTTCATACCCGACACCACTGGTGGTACAAGGGTATGTTAAGTTTGTGCGGATGTATGCAACACGCAGAACGACTTGAGATAGACGCACCTGTTATTATAACGAACGATTCACATTCACTTTCTAAATCGATCTAATCTTGTCTCTCTGTCTGTCCATTTTGTTTTCCTGTGCTAAAGTCGCAATTTCTTGAGACATTTCGACGAAATTTGGTGCGCGGACGTGTCTTGGCTCAAGAACAAACGCTATTGAAAATGCTTTGGATCGGACGATTTTTTCGACTGCTTCCCATACACTCAATACCTTATATTGAAAGGTTATGTGAATAACTGTATTATGCAAAGTAATATAGGATATTCAACGTTGGGCCGCGCCCCACTATTGTGTTTGTATTTCATTTCATACCAATTTTTATCGTAAAATATTAAAAATAGTAAATTTTGCTTTGTGGAAAGAATTTTTCAAAATTTGACGTTATATGGGATTTAATTATAGGAATTGTCCGATTTACTCCATTTTCCATAGGACTCGATTTTCAAACAAAACATAGTAATATCTGAAATTTTATCAAGGCATCTCGAAAATTGCGATATGTGGATTAAAAACAAACATACAGAAAAATTGGCAAAGAGACGCCCAAACGTACGTAAGTCAGTTCACTAAATGATTCTTAATAAATTGGTGTAATTAGAGATGAGCCTATCTCGGTCCCTTTTCGGCTTTGCGTACATGCGCATAAACTTATTGCAAGCGCAAACGTAAGTAGCGCACAGTATAACAAAACGTATTCGTCATAATTTACAGACAGACAGACGTTTTTTGAAGTTTATTGCCAATTCTTCATAAATTACTATTTAATAAATTTTTGCACTAAAGACTGCTGCCAAATTATGAATAAATGAATATTCAATTGAAACTGTGTCGTGCTTTTTATGCTGTAAGAATATTTTATTACTTAGCGCGAAATAAATTCATTTTAATTTGCAAAGTTTTATACCCTACATTACTTATGCTACAGATTGTAGTGAATTTGTGCAGATGACTATATACCACGACGAACGATTCAAGATAGGTCCGTCTTTTATATATACCGATCGATTCAGAATTACGATTTAAGCTTGCCTGTGCATATATTTTTATGGTCCACCTATAGGTTGAAATGATGAAATGACGTGCATTGATGTGTTTTGGGTCAAGGACATGCGCAATAGGCGGTGGACTGCATCGGAACAACTTTACTGTCACTCTCGATATAAAGCCTTATTTTGGTAAATTCATTATATGAATAAAATTTGCAATTTTCAAAATTTCCGATTAATCGCATTCCGACCACAGCAAACTAATGTGAGAGATGTGAATTGGATGGACCTCCCATATGCCCACCTCTACTTTATAAAGGAAGTTGATTAATAAAGGTATTTTGATAGATGAATTGACTGCATCGAATTTGGACTACGTAGACCAATTTTTTGAAAAGTAAACTCTTACATAACAGTAAAGCCTAAGCTTTACCACTTTGTAGGAAAATGCGTGAAAAATACTTAGATCTAGAAAATTAATTTTCCTAAATTTGGATCACTTTAGTTCACATTATGGGTCCGGTTGAGTACGAGGACTCCCATGTAATGTAAGGCTTTTCAAGGTATAATTTTTGGATATGTGTTCGCAAACTAAATGAAGATCAGTCTTAGGTGAAGAGGTCTAGGCTATCAAATAATCGGCGTTGCTCACATTTCATTGAAGATTTTTCGCAAATGTTTTGTTCCTTTGTACTTGCGATTTTCTCTTTTGTTTCAAATAAAGTGTGATATAATAAAATATATACAAATTCCTCACATCTTTTGCTCATAGATACCGCGCAATATTTAAAAAGGGGAAAGTAGCAATGGGAATCATTTATATCCTCCCGTTTCCACACCACTCTGTGGTTCTTCTATGAATTATTAAAATCTCGTTTCTTTTATTCATTTTTGATCCAGTTGTCGAAAGCACTGCATCTTCATCTAATTTTTTATATCGTTATTTATCTTTATTTTTATTGCTTTTGTCGTTAACTCTTCTTATGCTTTTGAAATAAAATAACAAAGCTTTTTCATAGTCAATGCGTTATTAATGCGCATTGATGGCGTGTCGTTCATTTTTGCGACCAGAGGGATGTTTACCACAGACGGACAGAGGGACGTATTTAAATCGAAAGTGATCAAGAAAACACATACTTTGCAGGGTCTCTGACGCTTGCTTCGGTTCGTTGCAACCGTTTAGATAAACTGAACATACTCCTCGTATATCGGCGATGGGTATAAAAATTCGAAAATTTTAAGATATTTTTCCCAATAACTTTTATAATAAGATACTGACTGATGCTAACAGCGATAGAAGAACAACGTATCATACAAAAAATCATAATTAAAGAAAAATTTACTTTTCATCGTCAGTGAAAAAGATTTTACGCTTAATCTCAAAACAAAGTTTCTTGCTTTTGCTTGTTCTTCTTTGTGCGGCTTCTAATGTTTGGTAACCAATTTGATTTGGTTAAAAAGTGTCAGTAGTTCATGGATAATCACGATTTAGAAGCATTCAACATTTGTTTCATAAAACCAACATTTTGTAAACTTTCCGAACAAAAAATTGCATGCGAGTGATCGCGTCATTGTTTTACAAAGACGCATACATATATATACATAAATTCCGAAATCTATAAATAGATATTGGTATATATGTGCATGTGTATCGAAACTCATTCAATTACAATTCTGCCGAGCGAAGCTTAGGGGCAACGAGGCACTGATCTCTAGATCTCTATGCGAGTAAGTACGTCAGTCCTATTGATATTTTAATAATTTCTCATGGCAAACGGAAACTTCAATTTAAGAAATGGAAAAAGCATTGAAACAATATGAATATGAATAAATTCACGTTAACTAAGGTTTTTCGCTGCATCTGCACAGCGTGTTAACAATGAAAGCAGACATTGCGAGCAACTGAATGTGTTACTCGACTCATTTAAAAATGACTTCAGATAAATTTTAAATATCTTATAAGGTAAACAACAATTTGCACAAAATAGTTTACATGATGCGTAGTGCATTAAGTGTGCTTTGGGTGATTTTCGATCGTTGCCATGTTTTCCAGCGAAAGATCAACGAAAAATGAAATGCAAAAGTAAAATATGAGAAGATCGTGTTTTCAGTAAAAATAACGCAGAAAACAAGAGATCCGCCTCTTCAGTATACTCATCGCTGAAAAATGAGGGGTATATTCATTTTATCATTTCCGCTTGCAACACGCGGAAGGAAGGTTCAGAAAGTTCATTATATACCAAAACATGTGCGTCTGTCCGTTCGTGCGATGCATGGTGCAAATATTCTTGTGGTGGCAAAATTGAAGCTATTGCTTAAAAATTTAACAGAAACGTTGAAAGCACGCAGTTTGGTAATGAAAATGGTAAGACACGCCTACAGTACCACATAAATTGAGATCGGCTCTGTTTCCTAAAGGAATAAAAAATTGATTTTTGCTCATTGCTCATAAACTATAGGAAAAAAATGCACAAAAACTCGCACGTATATTTTCTGGGCGATGTTGTGGTACCTGCACCAATACAGGAAAAATTGACCACGCCTAAACAATATTATCGTGTACAAGAATTCAATTTTTTTTTAGGACCTTAATAATGCCGACAAGAAAGCTTCAGGAACGCTGTAAAGTCTATTAATTGTTGGCCAGTTTCAAATTCGGCTTCCACCTAAGGATATCCATCTGTTCATCTATCCATCTGTCCGTCTGCTTAACTCTGTAGTATCCTTGGTAAACATTCTCCGGTCTGCGATCGCCAACAAAAAAATTTGCAAAAAAGTCTGAAATCTCCGATTATTTCGTTGTCGTGGCTACTACAAAAATCTGTTTGTGTTGCAAGTGCGGTTTCATTCATTTTTGTTTAAAGAAATTGACACAGAGACACAAATCTGACATAGTTTTCTTATACAGTTTGGTTTTGTTTATGATTAAATTCCTTTTCTCAAATATGGTTTTTCTACTTCGTATATAAAGTCTTACGTAACATCTACTTATCGTTATTGGCCGACTTGTTTTCACCTATTTCGCAACTTTTGTAAGTTTGCTATTGTCTTAACTTTCTATCAGCAGTTGATCGAGACCTGTCGAAAGAATGAAAAGCACATTTTTAATTAATTCGTTAAAGTTTCTACGGACTCCTCACAACAACAGAATTCACATCATTAAGTAATGCTTTTAGAAGTGTATTCCGAGACTTTTTTAACTAAGTATTTATTCATAGGTATATAAATTCATTTGAATTATGTGACATTTATTATCGAACTATGACATAATTAAAGATAAAAAGAAAAAAAGAGAGAATTTTTAAAACTTAAAAGAATTTTTACAAAATTGTGTATAAATACAAGAGACAGAAGAAAACGTGAGAATATCAAAAATGGCAAGACAGTCAGTCTACACATTTCTCTAACTATATCACCTCGCATATTCGCACGTTCGCGATTCATTGGAAGCACTCAGTGGCCTTACCGAACTTGGCTTCTTTCGATTGCCACACGTTTCCGTTTACATCGGTCGACGTTCACCCCTTACTGCGTACAGCTTTGCCTCTTCTAAGATGTGAAAAAACAAATAGCTCAACATGTGGTTCACGCGAGAGGCATAAATTTTTGCTAGCTGGGTTTGTATGCATAAAATGGTCCGAACGATGGGGGGAGTGGGTGTTGAAATAAACTACTTTTCATTGTTCCTTTGAGTTTAAAGTGTTTGCTCCTGCAACATTTCGTACTTGTTCATCTGGTACGTCGTTCGGCTCAGAAGTCTTCTGGCGGTTCGCAGTCTATCACTAGTCACAGTAAAAGAGAATAGGAGGGCAGAATGTATAACGATTGTCATAGTATTTGTGACCATGGATTAAATTTCATATTCCGGAAGCATTATCTTAATAACACTGGCTAATATCGATTTTTTGTTGTTAGAAAACAACATTTTTAAAAAAAGAAACTTTATGGCTTGTAACGTCTCCGTTCCGTTGCTCAAAATACCACTGCAAGCGTGGCATTGACAACGAATGCATATTAGAAAAAGTAAATTTAATAGCATGTAACGAATCCGATTAAAAGATTACATTGCACCACTCATTTGGATTTTGACAAAGCATTCTGAGTGGGTTATAGTGCCCGGCTTCAATAGTTCACAATGGTTCGTACATCACTTTAGCTTAGTTTTATAGAAAGAGAATTTTTTAAAAGACAAGTGGGATCATCGAAGTTTATATCATTTAATGCAACCGGTGAGTCAATGACATCGATTCACAACTTCGACGTGAAAGAAGTGCTTCGAATAGACTAACTTTTCTTCAGCAAGGGTAAGGTTATACGTTATAATCTATTTTCTTACGCTGGCAGTGGAACAAATACTTTCTAATCTAAATTTCCTAAAGGAGAAAGCAAGTATTTTTTCTGCAACGTTTTAGGCGATTCAATATGGCAACGATACACAGGTGATCATTAACCAACGTGTGTTCGACTGCAGGTCATTACTGAACTCACCTATAGACTTTTCGTAACGTATAAGTTCTCGAATTCTCTAGATGAAGCTTAACAGCGATCTGTCTTTACTTAGGGTATGTTCAATACGTAAATTAAAACGAAGTTAACGGTCTTATAGAACGATCTCGACCTCTTGAAAACTAAAGCTTCTCGCATTTCTTTACATTTAAAGTCGAAGAATTTCATGAACACCAATTAACCAAATTATTGCAATCCCATGGTAGAGAAGGCGTGAATAAGGTTCTTAGTTAAAAGAGGAGAGTAGTTGAACATTTTAAAGGATATTGAAAATCGTTAATGTAAAAGTTTTTTAGGGGATCTGGATAACAATTCTTATACTCTTGGGAAAATCTTGTTCGAGAAATAATGTATTCAGCTCGTCTGAGACGAGCTAGTCATTGAGTAAGTTCTCCTTCTTCTGAATGGCCGCATCAATGGTTGAGTTATGCACACCGCTAGTCAGTTCTATATATGATTTCGATTCGGCTTCGTCCGCTATTTATTGCAGCAAATTGTCAACATCGCCTTGTGGCACTGGAAAAGTTCATTACCGAACTTCGGACATCTAAATCCTCAAATTGATATTCGAATTTTTCCATCAGAGAATGGCATTTCTCTAAATTCATATCCTTATTGGCAGCGTCTATAGGCTTAGCAATTTTTCAGATATTTTGATGAAATTTTCTAAACTGATTTGGTTTGACTCCATGCAACGAATGCCATGGAAAATGGTTCGGAGCTTCGCGACTTTTTCAATCACCGACGACGCTTTAGTTCAAAAGGTCATCCATCATACGAATTAGTATAGGTGATGTAGGGTATTTAATGGTGCGCCGTGCCCGACTATAGTGCTGTCTACTCGTTTTTGCCAGAAATTGTTTTCACGTAGATTTGGAAAAACCAGAAAGTCAAAAGTAGAGTTAAGAGCCTATCTCCTAGGGATGTACTACTTAGTCAATGACATTGAGTTTCGTTTTTTCTTAACCATTTTAAAGCAGCTTAAAAGAGAACGGAAACAAAACATTAATATCAATAGCGAAGAATTATTTTTATGAAATGTTCATCGTCAGAATCTTATATCTTGCACTTAAATGTAAGTTTGTAAGCCCTTTTTGCTTGCATTTGCTTGATCTTTCCTTCACTTGATGCTGTTCATGATCGATTCGAAGGGCCGAGAGGACGGGTGAGGGGGGAGGGGGGGACGTGAGTTAGCTTCTCAACGAGGTCACAGTTTTGACGTTTGTATGCATTGTCCAGTTACGAGTCGTTGCGAATCCTTAATACGAACATTATTACCATAAGCACATTACCATAAGCTCTTCCCATTCGCCTTCCTTTTTTTTACCACTTTCAGTTCGGCTTTTTTGTTCTTATTTGCTTTATTTTATATGTTTAATAGTGAAATATATCTTGTGTATGGTTCGTTGGTGGCGAAGAAGCAAAATGAATATTTTGAACATAAAATTTTATTTTAATTTTTAATAATTGTCCTAGTTTTTATGCGTTTGCTTTTCGCACACTTGACTGGTTATCATATACAATTGCACATACACAAACACACGCCTGGTGTCTGCATTTGGCGCCATCGAAAAAGCGCTTTCAATAAATCATACAAACTGTACGAGTGTGTGCGCATAATTATGTCACGTGGCATTAAAAGTGCAGAAGGAATTAAAGTAAAATTTAAATGAAATATTTATTAAAACATATTATTATTAAAGCATGTATCCATGTATACATACATATACACATAGACGTATATTATAAAACCTTGACTTTTAATATTAAGTCTTGTTCTTTTACCAAATAAAAATTAACTTAGCTTCACGTTAATGTTAGCTACGGTTGTGCTCATTCAAAACTGCGAAATGTCATTTAATCACATTTCATCTTAAAAATTCACTTTCTCTCTAGAAAAGAAGAAGAAAAGAAAAAAAGTAGAAAAATAGACACCAATACCGACAATTACTGTCTAAGTGCTTCACAATACCATAAACATAAACTTCCGTAAACCGGATTTAATTTGAACGACAATAAAAACCCGTAAGAATTTTGTTCTAGTTTTTCTTTCTTTTTTTTTTTTTGCTTATTTTAGTTTTGCTTTTTTTTTTGTTTTTTTTTATTTTTTTTTGTTTTTGATTGTTTATTCATTCATAAAGATATAATTGGCAAAACTTTCTCATTTGCCCTCAAGTACATAAATGTTCGCTGTCTGCCATAGCTATGTTCATTACCGTACCTGACCTTGTTTGAAAATAGTTTTGAAAAGTAAAAGTCGTTTACCATCCGTAAATATTGTCTCGTTTTGTCAACATTTTCATCTTCTACCGCCGCATTTGAATATCATGTAATACAATGGTCGCCAACCGGTGGACCGTGAGAATATTTTAATGGTCCTCAGAAAATAAATAACAATAATGTTAGCATCAGAAATATGTATTCGCAAAAAAAAAGAAAAACAACTAAGAGCGTTATGCTCGGTTGGGAAAGAATCTTCTATGCCCATCACAAGCGTTCATTTACCGTGGTATTGCAAGCATGCATTATTAGATTCGTATTAAGGACTTTTCGAAATTCTTCATGGATTACTAACAAGTTTTGATTTGAAATAATCAAATTCTTTTATCCTTCTTCTGCTGTATACAAATAAAAAAGATTTTACTATAAAAACGATATTGAGTCCTCAATAAATTTGCCTCCAATTATCCATGTCTACCGTATTTAATTTAGAATTAACTGACGCATTTCATCATTTGATGCCTAATTTATTGAACTGTTAAGATAAAGCCAACCCTTCACCTAATGAGATCCATAGAAAATTTCAGCATTTCATTCTTCATAACTTTTGAGTAATGAGTGAAAAGCCACACAATACGCTTCACTATGGACGTGCGCCTTAAGCAATTTGGCTCATGTCCAATGTACAAGAACTTTCGGTGGTTTTGCCAAATGTGAAGCCGATAGCTTCATTTATGCGATCAGACGTCACGCAGACGGATAGACAGCTGAACGGACATGTTTGAATCGATTTATGCTGCGGCCACTGCTGATCAAGAATACATATGGGGCGCTGAGGCTGCCTTCTGAACGTTGCAAACGTGCAAAATTTTCAATGCTTCCACCAAATTTGAAGCGTTGATGTCTTCACAATTTGCAGTGAGGAAACTCGCAACAACGTTTATCGCACAGACTCAGACAGGCGGACACGCATAGCTAAATCGATTCAGAATTTGAAGATGGTTAAAAATATTCATTGCAGAAGATACAACTTCCACAACAAATGATTTCAAAATCATTTGAACTTTTTTTTCTCGCAAAAATTGTGGACCAAAGAAGAAAATTTTATTTAACAAATTTGCAAAGATAAACTTTGGAACTTAATGACTATCCCACAAACTTGCCAAAACCGCTCCCCATTTTCAGCACTGCTAGTTTTTATCACTGCAAGACATTCGTTCGTTGTCTTACAGTCCAGCCTCTGCAAAAGGCGACGACGAATTCTCCCGTAACTTTAAAACATTTCGCCGTTCGTTTCCGTTTACTCTTTAAAGTAATACAAGTAAAATAAGATTCACAGAAATTGATAAAGACAAGCATTGGGCATTTTTTATTAGTTAATGATGACCTTTCCAATGAAAATGGAACGCGTAAAAAAGGCGAAGTTTTCTAAAACCTACTTTTACTTTTATTTGAAAGATTATTTTCTGACATTTTTATTTTTCAAAAGTGACTTCTGGCAAAGCGGATTTAATTGCTACGACTCATTGCTAATCGTTTTTAAAAGTCATTAAGCAAAGCAACCATTGTTGTTGGCTTATCAGCAAACGGATAAAAATATAATTCGGTCATATGGTATCAGGTGCCGATTCACTTAACAATTTTGCCATAATATCTTCTCAGTAAAACCAAATTCCAATAGATCGACGGTTTCAGTAGCAGTATTCACCTCACCTCGGTCTCCCTCTCAAGTGAGAAAGTAAAAGATTCCGCAAAAGAATTCTTTCATCTCTAATAGAAAAAGCGCTCTTTGTGTGCAAAAAGGCCAGGTTTGATAGCAACAGCCTGCAGGTGATGTGCGTGTGTTTGTGTGTGTGTGAAATGAGAAATGAATTTTCCGCAAATGTCGAACATTATCTGCCGTAGCCTTCTCTACTACCCGATTAAAATTTTACAAAAAATCGCATTGAAAATATTGCGTTAAAAACTTTAATATGCTTGCTATATATAATCGTAAATATGATCGATTTAAGAGTTTAATTTTTGGTTTTTTCGTTTATTGGTATTGTTATTAAAAAAATTTATATCATTAACATCAACTATTGATCGGTTTAAAGACAAGAAGGAGAAAAATTGCAAAGCATGTTTTATTGAAAAACGTTCATAGGCACGAGTGCAAGTTATGTTTTGTGCGCACATAGATGTATGTGCATGGTATATATACATGCATATGTGTGTATGTATTTCTATTTGTATGCCTGTGAGTGCTTGCAATTATTGGTTTCTTCATAGTGCTCAAACGAATATATATATGTATATATGTAGTTGTATGTCTGTATGTATGTGCATAAGAGAGTGTAGCAAAAAGCAAACTTAGTGAAATAAAAAATATGTGTACACGAGCCGAGCATAGAAAAAACCGGCTAGACGCGTTTTCTAAACTCAGCAATCAACATATTAGCGCAGAAAACTGGCGCACACATACATCTATTCACATAAGTATGTACATATATATAGCAACAATAACGACAACAACAACAGCAGAAGCAGCAGCAATCAAACAGGCTAAGAAAAGCTGACGCTTTTTTTTTTTTTTCGTTTTTGGTTGGTGTGTTGGTTTATCTACCACAGCCGCGCCATCAACTATTATTATTGGGTGACTAACGCGTTGTTAAAGACATAAATTTGTAAGTATGTGAGTGTTGGATGTATGCGTGTGTTTGACCTCACACAACACTTTTTAAGCTCAATTCAAAATAATGTAAAAAAAAAATGTGTATATAAAATGAATAACGAGATTTTTTTCACAGCATTTTCTGTAACACGATTGCATATCATACGCACACAGCCACACGCACATATATATATGTACTCGCATACTGGTAAAAATGGCAAAAATGAAACATTTGAACATTCGCTTAAGCATATATCATATATATATATCTATATATACATATATATATATACATATATATATATATATATATGCATATATATATATAGATATATATTTGTGCATACAAACATGCATGCATCCGCAGGCAACGAAGCATAGATACCGGAATATACTCATAAGCGATGGAAACAGAAGTTAACAGAAGAAAACAGAAAATCAGAAAAAGGCGAAAAGAGAACGAGATCATGTTAAACTTGAACTTGTTACGCGACCAGTTACATGCATATTATACGTATATCAGCAGCAGAAGCCAACAGCAGCAGCAGCAGCATCATGCACCACCAGCATCAGCAGCACAAGTTCTGTTCAATGTTATTATGGAAGGAGAGAAGCATTTAGTGAAAACGTGATGTATTGCGGAGAACAGTTAAGCACGTTTGTCAGTGAATGAACGCGAATGAGGAAAAAGATACATATGCACATAAAGCAATAGCAACAACAATCACAAGAAATGTTTATTCAGAAAAATTATTTAAACCTCTTCCAAAAATAAAAAAATAAAAATAAAAATAAAAAAAAAAAATACAAAAACAGACAAGAAATTTAAAGCAAACTGTTTTTTTTTTTTTTTTGTTTTTTGTTTCTCTTGCTTTTCGGGGTTTCTACGAAAACACGTAGAACACATTTTAACGCATACACTTGCACACAAATGCACACACCTACATGCGCACACTCATCTAATGACATAAATTCAATTTAAAGTTTTTGCGAGTTTCTGATGTCTATGCTCTCGTCTGATAATTGACACGTTTTCAGTTGTAAATCAAGCGTGAAACCTAATTTCAATACAATTAACTCGGAAGATACAGATCAATACATATGTACCTACATATACCCAAACATAAACACATGCACAAATATCAACCTCCTCTCAACTATTTTAAAATAACATTCGAATCGAAACTTTCCTTTCAAGCCTCATTTACTTCAAGTCACTTACTTTACTGGATCCTAAAGAGATGTAATATGTGTGCTTTTTTTCTTTACTCATATTACTATTTTTAGAAAAAAAAATGTTGTAGGAAACTAGATTAATTAAATTTTTGGATTCATTCATTCATTGCTCAAAATGTGTGAAAACTTTTAAAAGCACTTTCTGGAATTTTGTTTCTCTTCTAATGAGGATTTTGCGAACTCCCCTTTTCCATTTCTCACACTAATCATAAAAATTCCAACTATTGCTTTTAAAATTACTTATAGAAATACTCAAGGCTTCGAGCTACCGAGAGTAGATTCTACTGATGGGCGTATGATTGAACTCTTAACTAAAGCAGAAGTTCTGGGTAATTCTTTAAAAAAATCATTTGTGTTGCGTGAAGCTATTGGCTGTTCATCAGTCAATGAAAATTATTTGTTGCTTGTAAAAATGTTCTGCCGGTTTGACTGCTGGTCATAAGTGAATATATCCTACCTATAGGTGTCGGTCGCTCTTCATTAAAATCTGCCGTGTGTCGTGAAATAATTGCAATCCTTAAGTCGCTCATTAAATGTGAGATCGGCCAAGAGGAGAGCACTGCTTGCAAAAATTTCATATATCAACGGTACGTATTTATTGACAGCGAAGCAACTCTTCTGCTCATTCGTCGTATAGACTCCTCGTCCTCGCCATAGCGGAAAGGTCTCTTACCATTGCTTCTACTACTAGTCGGTATGAGGAATTCGTTAAAGCTAAACTTTTCCGCAGGAGCTTTAAAGTAATTTAAAAAAATCCTCTTACAGGAAACTGTACTTCCATTGCGAACCATTTTTTCTCGAAAATGCTCTTCGTTCTCATCAGTCAGGCAGTACTGCTGCGGCTACCAACTTAAAGTAAACTCAGCGAAGCAACGTGAAACTTATTTATACCGAACAGGAATGAAGACAGACATCTTTCTACCTTTACGTTGCTTGTATTTCGGAAAGTACTTTTCTGGTTCTTCTTGTTTCAGCTTTTGACATTTGGCTCATACAACTTACACAGTGCGTCATTTTGATGAGACAACTCGGCCAACCCAATAGGAGACTCTCAATACACTTACAACATCTTTGCCGCAATGTTGAGGGGGAATTCTACTTAATGACCGATTTGTTGACTTTTTCAGTAATTCTTCAGTAACTTAGCGGCAAACACTACAATTGCTTTCTATAATTTCTAGTAGTGCAGCATGTGCATCATTGGGCGGACAAGAAACATATGCTCCGTGTCCTCGCTAAAATCACAGATAATCACAAAACCGAGTAAACATGAGTCGCGATTCCCAAGTCGGTGTTCGTGGGTTCAAAATGCAGTGCGATTTCATCATCCTTCGTCGTAACTATAAGTAAGTGCTCAGTCGGTAAAATCATAACATTTACCGATTGAGCACACACTTCCAGAAGACTTGAGTCATCCCACATATGTTTCTGCTTCTCTACTTCTTTCTGACAACCGTGTTACATACGTATAAGGATCTTGCTCCGGCTGATAAGTCATATTAAAAAAGAAAAAAGAGATAGGAAAAGAAAAAGATGCGTACACAAAGGGCTATAGTTTATCTTAACTAGTAAAAGTACGCCCGTTACCATTGGGTAGGTAGGAAGCGTAAACGTCTACCACACCCTGGACCTCCCTTCGAACTAAGTTTCTAAGTCCACCTGCCTGTCAAGACTCTACGCCAGCACTTCTGCTGTTTCTCTATAAAAAGACGCTTTGCCAGCATTCTATAGCCGCAGTCTCCAAAGTTCTGCGCCTCTGTCAGCTCGACTTTCTTTCTTTCGTGGATGGCCTGTTTATAAAAAAAGGTATTCATCGCTTTACGCTATACGGGTGACAATGTGAGTGCGTGCGTGTATTTGTGTGTGTCAGTGATAATGACTGAGTAAAGTTATGTATGGTAGCGAGGAAATAAGTATTAATTGGCAAAAAGCATCAAAAATTTCGAATATTTTTCATTACAGAGGCCCGCTGCAAATGTATGAATTTCTGCCTATCTCTCTATCTAAATATCAAAATTTTTAGCGAAATACTTTTCCCTATTTTAATTTTTCGCTTAATTACAAAAATACAAAAATGATACATATTTCCATGACAACGCATTTGGTAATGAATAATTATTTAATTTTAAGCGATTTCCTACAATTTGCTGTCAATTATTATTATTATTATTTATAAAAAAGAAAAGAAAAAAAAAAAAAAAAAAAAAAAAAAAAAAAAGAAACAAGTCATGTGCGGTTTGAGACGAATCTTTTCATACCTACCACTACTTTTTATAAGACAGAAGGTGAAGCAAACATAGATTCGCTCGTAACGTATGGACTCATATATCATATCCTAGATATCGTATATATTTCAAAGTGGCAGCGCTCTTCAGCTGAACGTGTAAATCAAAAGCCTTCAGCGTTTTTGGCATTTGTAAACACGCCTACCCTCTGATACGATCTTCAGTCTTCAGTCCTTCCGTAAGATCTTCAGTCGTAACGCGGATATATATGATAAAAATTTCTATGCGTTACAGCGGCTCAACAAATTTAACATATCCTCTACGGTGTTGAATGAAAAAATTTAATTTTTAATTAATACAAAGAAAAAAAAAAGAAGTGAAAAAAACCGCATTAAACAACAACAAGTGAAATGGCAAACAGCAGTAATCGCCACAGTAAGCACACACACAATAAGCGAGTGTACATGAGTGCATATTAATCCGTTTCATATATCAAGGCACATGTGTTAGCGTTTGAGGATAGCGGCCGCATTTCAAATGTTAATAACCTTAACTTTCAGTTTATAGTAGATCAAGTTATAAAACACGTATACTCACCCAAAAACAATTTTATCATCAACGAAATTATTATGTTTAGCATAACGTTTAATATCGACGCAGAGCAAAGCTATGTATATCAATTTCATCACATTACTTGTTCACATAACAAAATGTATGCGAGATAAGGCGCGAAATTTCGGAGCATGCTCCGCTTTAAGAAGATTTCCTTTCAGCGATCCTTTAAGATAAGATCAGCTTTCCTTCGATCTTTAAAAGTTTTCCCCAAAGTTTTAAAACATGCATCATATACTCTTCCACCGGCATTCAAGACTTGTATGTGTGACGTTTATTTAGAAATTCCATTCCATAGCATAGCATCTGATCACTTTCACTCTTTCGGAACGAATTAAAACTTCCCTACTATCCTTCATATTATAGCAGTAGCAGGCAAAATGATACTAGCACTTGAATTGCACAGCCGAGAGATAGCAGAGCTAAGGAAATCGTCAGATCGTTGTAGGTTTTTACGAGGCTTAATCTTTCTGCGATGTACCACGGAGCCATTTCAAGGGGCACAGAAAAAATCGGGAAGCCGTTGCAAGCAGAGTGCAGGTCAAAGGTAAGCTGAAAGATTTATTAAATCTTGCGGCATAACATATAAGCTACCACAAGGAGCTACTAAGAAGTGACATACTTCTTGTAACTGGCTTCTACACGAGTCGTAACTTCAGGTATTACCTGAAAGCAACTGGTATTTCGGTTATCGGTTCATACAGATTCTACAAGGAGGCGAAGGACACAACCCATCACATCCTGTGCGAATGAACGGTCATCTACGGAACAGATACCAAGTATTTGGTGGACAAATCGCCAAACACCGTACGATGCTCTAGAACTACAAAAGTGGCGCAATTCATGAGAATATTGAAGCGGGGCGCTTTGGCGAATACAATAATTCTTTTAGGTGGCAATACGAATAGTCCCCTATATCACAATACAATGCAATACAACATAAGGTTTTATGTAAATGTAAGTAAACACATTTTAAAATATGCATATAGATCAGGACTGCGGAGAAATACCTTAAGGAATATGTTCCTTGAATATGTTCCTTGTGAAGTTGCTTATGACTTGATTTCAATATTCACACCACGTGTAAGGTTTTCTGTACACGCTAATAATGTTAATAATTTTGAATAATCAGTTTTTTGGTCTTTATAGAAAAAAAATGTATGCTCTTCGTCGTCGTTGCATGCACCCTTGTCGGGACACGTATTGTAAACATCATTATATTGCAACAATAAAATGTTACATTCTACTATCCTGACCAAAAGGAATTAAGATTAACGTACAAGTCAACTTTAGTTTCAGTGTACTGAAAACGGTGCATATGGCAAGGAACGCGTTAGTTCGAATTGAAATTTAACGTGAAAGACTATACAAATTCTCGCATCACTTGCCATTGCGGCGAATATGTGAGGATCTTAAAAGAGTAGAATTCTCAATTAAATAATATTCAGTTTAATGCCAGGCACATACTAGAAGATCATGCTTGTTAGACCTGCCTGTCAAATCAACGCTACACGTCTTTAGGAGAAGCATCAAGCGTGAGAGGGCAACGCCTTATTTGTAATATAGGCTACGGCCTATTCGTGTAGAAAAAATTGCAGCATTTTCTGGTATTTCTCTACACGTACTCTCTACCTGTAATCCATAGATAGAGTGGCGGGTATTCATAGTTCGCCACAAAAATCATCGTTTTACTATTTCCTTTCAACTTTATATACATATTCATCCCACATATAATTAAGTTAACATTTCATTATGTTGTTATGGTATGTTACGTTGACATTTAATAAATTATTTATAACTAAAATAAAGAAAAATGATTTCAAAAATACATATAAAGCGAGCACGCATGCATTTTCATGACTTTTTGATTTTAGTCATTTCGTCGACATCTATTTATTGATTTTATTTAATCTTCATCTACGAGTGCCAGCCATACGGTTTGCTCTAAAGCAACAAAAAAGTCGTTGACTTTTATAAGTTTTGTTACCGGCTTGTTTGCTTCTTTTTCTTTAAAGCTCTTTTTCTTTTAACTTTACGACTCTTGGTTGACCGGAAAACAGAAATTAAATAAACAATAAAAATAAAAAAAGAGAACAACAGCGACGGCAGCAGCCAAACATTTTGTACTTTAAGTCAAGGTGAAGCTTAAATTTTAGTGAATTTCCACAGAAATTTCTTTAATAAAAATATTTACGTTCAACTTGAACTTGAAATTCGCAATTACAACAATGTTGAGGAAGAAAATTAACTGAAAAAAAAAAACGTTTTGCTTATTCCGAATTTTTACTTATTTGACTTTTGATTATAAAAAACACCCTACACATAATGTAATGTTTACAGTCAGATTTCGAGGATCTCGTGTAATCGTCAAATTTTTTATTATTAGTTTAGATAGAGAAAAAATTCTAAGACTAATAAAGTCTTAAGACAGCAGCATATAAAGCTGTCGTGTTTATTGAAAACTCTACCGCATTTGAGATTTGAGCCCACGATCATTGAGTTATTAGTAGAGATTCTTTGCCTACTTGGCTACGCAGGCGGATCTATTTATAACCTAATGAATTTTAATCGAAAACAAATAACAACTGTGTAGTCGGGGAAAGCCGACTATTAAATACTCTATACTACTTTGCCAAATAAAGTTATTCAGTCCATTTAATAATAAGACAGCAAAAGCTATACATTATTTTCATGCAAAGGCGATCTTTTCATGAAGGGCCAGCTATTGGACGAAGGCTAAAACGTCGTATGAAGTGATCTAAATTTAGCAAATTTAATTTACTTCCTATAAAATTTTACTATTTTTCAGTTCGTCTAATGGCTTGCTTTACATGATAACGCCATGAGAGTCTAAAATATAGGCCAATGTGTCCATAATTCTCTACCGGTAATTTTTTTTTTGATAAAATTTTTACTATGGATCGATTTTCATCATGACATATTAAAAATTAAACCTTTTTCTGAAGGGCTTATTATTCATGAGAAATTTTATATGGCTTAGGGTACAGAAATTGGTTCAAATTTGATCCATTTACTTTTTATGCCCAATTACTATCATGAACGAATTTCTATCGTCAAATATTACCAGATGGACCTTTGGCATATAACGGTTTAGTTTTTTGGAAAAGTCTTATATGCGAGGGCGTCCAAAAAATAGACCTACGTGGTCCCAATTCATTGATTCCTTTCTCAATTTACTATTATGAACCAATTTTCATCGTGAGATATTGAAAACTAGATCATTTTACCATATAACGAATCAGTTGTCGTAGGAGCCGTTACGTGAGAGAGGGTTCAAAAACCAAATTTTTCATACCAATTCAAAATGCTGTTAACACTGTTAGTATTTCTCTTTATTTTAAGAAGTTGTTATGTATGTAGTGGTCGAAAAAATTGGCCCGATCCGAACCATTTTCAACAGCGTTGGTTCTTAGGACAAAGCACGGCAGTGTGCCAAATTTCATTACAATATCTTGAAAATTGCAACCTGTAGCTTGAGTATATTATTTACGGAAAAACATAAGGCGGTCAGACAGATAGACAGACGATTCTGCGTGTTTCATACGTGCACACAAATTTAGTATACCTTTTACCACAAGTAATATACAAGAGTATAGAAATTGTATTCATACTACACCGTAGGGTAGGCAAGACCCAGAAATTAGAAAAGTCGTAACATTAATAAGAAACGCTTTCGATACAACACGGTTCCAAATTTGCGAAGATAACTCTGTTTTAATATAATACGATTTGAAAAATCGAACATGTGTACCACTGGATTTTGTTTCAATTGCTTTTCGCTTATTTTTGGCTTTGTTCTGCCTCGGTCTGCCCCGTTTGGCAGAACCATTGAAAGTTGTTGCATGCAGGCTGGTATTGAAATTGAGCCAAAGCGGTCGAATCGCATGACCGCAACGCAACATAATGTGAGATCACCTCTGTTTTCAAAAATAAAACGAATAAGAAAATTGTATTCGGTCGGGACAGTGCGTGCAAGAACTTCCAATGTTTCTGGCAAATTTGAAGTCGATGGCTTCTTTTTGCGACCAGGAGAATGTATACAACAGACATTGCACAGACGGACAGCCATTTCCACGCAATGCTGTACAGTATGAAAGCTTAGTGTTTCGCTGCCTTCGAGTTTGGTTTCTTTTAGAATAACGGTGAGGGATACAAAAGATTCAGTCGCAGCCGTATGTTATGTTCTTACTTGCTTTTTAAAAAAAATCCGAAGTTAACTCATCTTTTCAATCATTTATATGACGGACGTTTGGAATCAAATTTAAATTATCATAAAACTTTACACTTCAGGACATCGCTTCGATATAATACAAGGAGTACACATTGCCTTGATTTGTATTCTGTATCTAAGTTTGAATTGTATTGTGCGACATTGCATCCTCGTTTAAATAAATTCCAATATAGATCGGTACGAATTAACTGCGTTATATGAAGCACTCCTGTATTACATTTGAGTAGAATTCCTTCGATATCTAACCTTCGCTATTATGCACATGAAAATTAAAGAAAACTGTTGTCATCAAAAGTATACGCCAGTATGCTATGCCTAAGTAGGTCAAAGCAAGCTATTGTGCAACTGACATAGAAGACAGAGCAATGATATGTAAGCTATTTTCTTAACATAAGATATCCAAAAGATAACATATCCGTAAGATGACAAATTAATATCATATTGTTCAAGAGTAACGTAAACAAATAGACCGAGCCTGCGTTAGCTCTGTAATAACAAGGTTTTGAATGCTAGTTTTCATCGTGACTATGCATCAAGTCGTGTGGTTTTTGGATCAAAGGATTGCCGAGAGTGCAATGAAAAAGTTTAATGTCACATATGATATCCTAGACATCCTCTCTAAATTGCAATCGTGTATTAAATAGAGAGAGATGGACGGACAGACTTCATTAAACGAATTGCGGTCACGTTTGTTAAGAATGTATGCCTCTACTTCGATGCATTAAAAATGTCGAATAACTTGTACATTACATCGCTCAATAACCCTGGGGGCTAATTAATAAGAAATATTTTCTTCTGCAAAATGTATTTATATTTTTTTTACGTTGATTGTGCTCATCTATGTGTAATTTCACATTATATTTTTATAAAACCATAGCTTACTACACTAATATACTCGCAAAATATGAAAGATGACTAGGAGGCCTTCCTACTGAATTGTATTCTTATATAAGGTTAGATTAAAAAGGAAAAAAGAGAGAAAAAGGAAAAGGAAAAAACAAATTTTTTATGGAAATCAACAAAATACAACGTGTAATCTAGACAAAAGTAAGAAAAAGAATATCAAATAAGACGAAAAACAAAGGAGAAGAGAATCAAGAATTTCGTGTCATGAAACTCGAGTATATTCAAGTTAGCCACAAAAGGATTAAGCGACAGGGAACAACGGATTCGAAAATTTTTCCTTTGTAAAACGAATACGTTCGGATGTTGCTTGGACGTCACACTGGGAGTCCATAAGCACATCAAGTCGCGTAGGTAAAAAGTGCCAGCCTTAGTGCATTGCTTTGTGCTGCTGTTCAGGTTGTTGATGTCGCATAGAGAAAATGATCTCTACAAAATGGTTTAACTATAAAAATGCTTTCTTAAGCCGTGGTGCTGACTTTGTATGCAATGCCGGGTAAAGGATTTATTCATTCTTCAAAGAAATATTCATTCCGTTTTTTTTCTTAACAACATTGACTATGTGTTCGTTGAAATGGAGTTTTTTTTGCACCCAAGCTAATGCTCAATGATCTGATAGTGCTAACCATTTAATTGCATTATTCGTTTCTATTCATTTCTATTCATCAAAAAAACGATGGCCATTTTGTGGAATGATTTGTCGAGATCTTTAAACTACGCTTCAATTTATTCAATGATCTCTTCATTTCATCTAAGTCTACTTCCCTGGAGTATTCTTTTGAGATTTCCAAATTGATAACATTCGCTTAACGCCAAGTTTGGAGAACGCTTTAGGTGGTGCAGCAACATTCAATTTCTTTTCATTCAATTTCACCAAGATAGTGATCGATTCGTGATATGATGCATTGTCGGGGCGAAAGGGCATTTTGCTTCCTAGCCATTTTTATTAATTTCCTCCTTCAATTCAACAACAAGTACCATATGTGTCGAGAAGAAGAAGAAGAATAATAATAAGAAATAATACTTTTACAATCGATTAATCCGTAAATGCATGTTGTTGCCAATTGTATACATTCATATAATTGGCAAAAATATTCATTTCACAGTTAATAAAATGCTACGCGTATATTACGACTCTGTCATCTGGCAATTGTGACATCTTTGCTTGTTTGCACCGCCTTCATCAGATTTTTTCCACTCAGCGGACTATTAATTCGGTTCAGGAATATCACAGTGAACTCATGTTTTGTTTTACTTAAATACTTTCAAACAGCGCTCGGGACAAGTAGCCCGTTCTGTTCGAATGTGAGTAACAACTTGGAAAACGCCTTTCTTATCCGCAAGTTTTCATGGTGGACGAGCTACGGTTTGCTCTTAGCTACCCCGTGCAACTTCACTTTTCGATTATCGAGAATAATTTGTAGAATTTGCTCGATGTATTGTGGAATGTAAAATTCTTTCCGTGTATACTCACTTGTCGCGATAATTAAGACCTCCAAATATTGCTGCTTCAGGGCCAAAAAACAATTTCATGTCAAATCAAAGACTTCCAAGCATTTTGCAAAACCGACAGACGAGAAATGTTATTTTCTGCAACACCTGTTACTATGGCTATGACGGGCTACATATGTCCTGTTTATTTTGATCTAACATGTTCGCTGCCACGTGTACCGTATTCAGTTACAAGAGAACATGCATTTGTACACCAAACTCCTTTCCATCTATTTTAGGTATCAGAATCTAAAAATTAATTGTTTTCGGCACTAATTTATACAATGTAATGATGTTTCCAGTACTGTTTCGTACGTGTACCGTAAATGATCCATGCATATATATATATATATATTTTGTTCTTTGCTGAGTTCCGTACAATCTCGTTGAGAAATAAATAGATCACAGAAGAAGAAGAAAAGAGTTACCATAGCACAAATTTTGGCAAGTATCGTTTGATGGGTGGCATTCCCGAGAAGAAATATGGATTGTCTGTTCTCATCCATCTGACAATTTCGCGATTAATTAACCGACATTATATCGGCCGTAAAGGATTTAGTAGTTTTTGCAAAGCCTACAAACAAGAAAAGCAAATTATTATTAAATAACTGATGGAGAGAATGTATGTGCAAGTGTTAGGATCTATGGTTTGCACGTTGGAGGCAAAATTTTAAACTAAGCTGCTTTAGAACCTACCTGACAGAAGCGTAAGCTTAACCATAACTCAAAAGTGATCAACAATAACTAACCTCTTGAGTGAAGATTTTCATTTAGACTTGTTGAACGACCCTGATATCCAATTCATTTTACATCGTCATAACTTCAGTTATCATATTTCAAGAATTAATTAACAGAAATCACTAATAACTTTTAGACCTGAGGGACTTAGACATAAGCGACACCGTCTTTCTCGTTCATCTTTCTTGGCGATTATGCAGCTTAGCCTTTAGTCGTAAAGCGGAACACATCTCAACAAATTTTGCAAATTAGCTGTAGCCGTCCCAGCGTCCGCGTAGTCGTGGCTATAAACGAACAATCCAGCCTAATGTGAAAAGCTGAGCGTAACCTAATTTTGCAAATGTCAGAATTGTGAGCGGAAGAGCTAACGATAAGTTCAATTTATTGATTACGTGCTTTCGCTTATCTATGAAACTTGCAAGAAGTGCGTTTTTGCGATATGTCATCCCAAAATAGACGACGTGATACGTCGTAATCTTTTTGAAAGATTCGTTTTCGTAAAAGCAAAGTTCATTGAGGCAGGCGTTTAACGCAAAGTCTCATATAAACTAAATTTTTTCTTCACTGAAATTTTAGGTTTATTCGTTCATTTAATTTCTTTATTTTATATTTTAGTAATAAGAATTTTTATTATCTTTTCTGTACCCATCGCTGAAGTGTAAGGGTATTATAAGTTTTCTCTGTCATTTGTAACATCCACACGTAAGCATGGGAAGCCTTGTCATTTATATATGCTCTTGTCTAAGGCTAAGATTATGATTGGCAATTAGTTTAGACCCATCCGTTTATCGACTAATATTCGACGCCTTCAAGTCACTAAAAACTTTGCACGGAAAGCTAAAATTTGCCAAGTATCTCCTAAGTTGAGGACTAAACGCCAATTGTAAACATGGGCGTCATCCGATCGCAGCACAGCGTAATAAGCTGTAACTTATAATGCATAGCAATTGCTTTGAAATTCGTTACAAGCATTTCACGAGAAGCCTTTAAAGCTTAGGTAAAACAAAAACCAGTTCTCTTACTCCGAATACACAAAACACTATAAAGCCCCGTCTATAAGATATCGAACTGACCGCCAAGCTACTATTAATATTAGCGCGAATCAGTCGAAAGATCCATTCGAACGGTTACTTTACCCACATTTCACAAAGTCGTGTGTGCGAGGAAAAACTATTGAGAGACTTTTCGCTTTTTTTTTTTATTAAATTTTCCCTTTATTCATAGTGAATTCTATCTAAGTGCATTATATATGACATTTTTGGACTTTTATGGCGAAATCATTATGCCATCACTGGGGAACTTTTGGAATTACGGGGCGAAAAACTCAAGCAAGTGATTTTCACGTCGTTCCTTTTTAATGCACGGCATTCAAAAGGTTCAGCGGAGGGAAAAACGACTTATAGATGTACGGGGCAAAGTGCGATCTGTATGGTAGATGCAACAAAGCGCTCTTCATCTTATGCGAGGTAATAAAAGAGCGTTTCTCTAGTGTTCATCATGAATAGTTTTGGTTGCTTGTTTTGGATGTCTTCCTGCAATCTGGTTAATTGCTGGCAGTAAAGCATGCAATTAATCGTTTGACCACATCCTAGAGCAACGCACAATTATCTTCCAATTCCGCCATGCATACCGCGTAACCTTATGAAGCTGCAATTGTGGCTTTGAATCCCTATGCGGCGGTTTATCCTTCCGCATGGAGGAGTGTGATCTCTTTCAAACGGTATTCACGTATTTCTCCCATCTCCCATCGCCACTTATAATTTCCCTCAAAAACGGATAGATTCGATTAGTAAAACAGCTCACCGATCGTCCAAACCGCAATCAAACATCGAGCTACTTCGCGCATCCAATCGAATTAATATGTTAGCAGTTTATATGTCGGTCTTTTTCGAGTGTTTGCAAGCCGTGAATGCAACACACAGCTATTTGCCTACAAATTTGATTTGCAATGGCGTTTTTCAAACGGCCTGACACCAAACACCCTATAATGGCTAAAATCTAATAAAAGTATCTTTACTTCGTAGCTTATCTTTTAGAATCTTAATGCATTCTTTTAAGGGTAAAGGTATCAAAGATTCGGCCTAAGGCGAGTGAATGTGTTTTTCTTTTTTGTTTATTTGTGAAAAAAGCAAATTATATATAAAAAATTTTCTCTTTCCAGCTCCATCTTGGAAAATATTTTTTAAAACTTATATCAAAGCAAATAGAAAGAAGACTCTAAAAATGTTTATTGCCTCAATAAACTAAACGAACGGTAAGTCATACGTCTGCATATATTTACGACATTTTTCAAATTTTATCTTTTGCCCAAAAGGAAAAGCAAACATTATGTATAATATAAAAACCTTGTTAAGAGCTCTCTCCGAGCTCTCCACACAAAAATAGCTACTTTGACTGTGTTACCTCTTTCTTCTGCCTTCACCATTATAAACAACACGACAACACGATAGGAAAGGGGTAAGAACGAAAAAATTGACAAACAATATCAATTTCCTGCAGCAGGCAAAAAAAAAAACTATTTAAAACTTTTTCCATGCTTTTATGCGTTCGCTTTCCCCCACAAAGAATAACAACAGTTAACGCAAGTATTATTTTCAAAATATGGTTTTAAATTTGATAACTTTTCCAAATATTTTCTATCTTCGACGGCGAGTCTGTAAACCGATTTAGACGGTCTTTCAATAGCAAACTCCTTGGAAAAATTATAGGAAAAATTGTAGTGAATTCCGCATTCCGAATTGCTGTATTTAAATGCTGCTACACGATAAGTTACGTTAAATACTTCAAAAGTCACTCATTTGAATCGATCGATTGAATTTAAGTCTTCAAAAAGCTCTCCAAGAAGAAAAGATGATGGTGATTAGCTTATCCAGGGCACACATCCACACAAGCAATGGTAATCTTCCTTTAGACCTTTAATTTAAATTTAAACTCCAAGTTCTGCTTCTGCTGTTAGGCAGACATATGGACGATCGAAGAAAATTTGAAACTTGACTTATACACATGAACAAGCGTTTGCCAATTATTACTAAAAGAATGCTCTTCGCCAACATAACTAATTAGCTTCGTTATTATAATACAACCGCAAAATAACTAAACTTGTTTGAAAAGCTAAAAATATGGAAATAACTTAACGAGACCAGGGACTATTTTTAGTTAAACCATAAAAAGTTTTCTCACCACCAGTAACGGAGATGCTTAATACCTCGTTAGTCTATTTTTATCTAGAGTATCTTTGTTTTGAAACTTAGCTATACCTAGCGAATACTTCTTGGCAAAAATTCTTTTACTCAAAGTGCAATGAAGATAAAAAAGTTAAGCGAGCATACAAACTGGCGATCTACACTTAATTGCCCTATTTCGGGGTCTCTTTCATTTACTTAAATAATAAGGAAAAATATATATGGGAGAAGCCTAAGAATTGTTGAAATTTTAATGAAAGCTTTTATTGCCTGTCTTTGATATTTTGCGTCAACACCTGAACTGAATTCTTAATGCGAAGAGGCTCAATGACATATAAGCGACAATAACGCAAACACAGCCCTCCACAATTCCGTGTCTAAACACTGCCTTGACAAATATTTAGTGATCAGAAAAGCTAGCATAAATGTCACGATATCAAAAGTCAAATGCAGAAAAGAGGAAAACAATGAAAGAATCATCTGGGAAAAGAGTGCACATTTGCGTTCATTATTTGCGTACTAAGCGAAGCATTCTAAACATTTCGTGAAACCGACTCATGGCAAATGTAATATTCGGCAGCACCTGTTACTACGGCTATGGCGGGCTACATATGTCCCATTCCTGTTGATTTAACATGTTCGCTGCCACATGTACCGTATTCGGTTACACGCCAAGCTTCTTTTCATCTATTTTAGATATAGAATTTACAAATGAATTGTTGTCGTCGCTATTTTATGTAATGCAATGATGCTTACAGCATTGTTTAGTGCGTGTACCGATAACGGTACATGCGGCGACGAAATGTCTATATATAAAGTACTTCTTGGAAAATTACTAAAGTTCTAGCATGCGCTAGAGACGGCACAGGCGGCATGGAAACGACGTCTATTTATAACTATTGCTTGGCAGAGAAACCATTAATTAATAATAACAATAACAAATAATATTAGACTTCTAAGTGAACCCGGAGAGATTTTTGGAATATTCTAATATATATCACAAATTGGTTATCTTCCAAAGTGCTTCGGAGATCGTTTTCGAAACGTACCTTAAGTATTTTTATACCTGAGAATGAAGATTTAAAAGTCCTTACAATACTTTTACATGAAAATCTATGAATGTATAGTGTGTATATAGATATACACATATACGTATGTAGATGTTTGCCTTTCTTTCTGTCTTTTGTATGAAGAGCTTTTCATCAGCGATAATAGTTTAGAGATTGTACATATATATATATATATATATATATATATATATATATATGTGTGTATATATGCATACATATACATATGAAAAGTGGATTTTAGATAAGCTTTTTTATGCTTTAATAAAAGCAACATCTCTTACTATTCAACTCGGACCAGAAGCAAATGAAAAGTCGGTTGACTATAAAATACAAAAGAACTCCATGATGCACTTCTTCTTTCTAATAATATCTCAAAAAAATAAAGTTAGAATACTTGCTTATGAAATGTTATGAATGAAAAATAATATGCTGTCTCTTTATTCTCTTTATTATGAGTTTGTATTGAAAAGCGAAGAATAGCTGGAGTTTAGAATGTAATGAAAAGTAAAGCTGAAGAGCAACTCAAGTATTACAACAAGCGACGGCTTCATCCTCTTCGCGACAATGATCATAATGATGATGATGACGGTGACGATGAGAAAATAAAAAAAAAAAAATAAAAAAAAAACACTTTTAATTTTTTCCTTTTTACAATAACTTTTTTGTTAATAGTTTGATAAGTACAACAACCACAACCACAACTACAACAATAACGATAATAATAATAATAATAATAATAATAACAGCGAAAGTAACAATAGCAACTAAGCAGAAGAGCATAAGAGTAAAAAGGATAAAAGTGCTCTTGAAAAGCATTTCATTCTATAACCAGACATTGTTGCACACTTAGATTATTTGCTTTTGTCAACTTTCAACAAAACCACTTTTCATAATTTTTATCATCGTCATCCACAAGGTTTTGATGGAATTTAGTTCCTTATTTGAAGAGTTAAATTTTAATGGAATTTCTAAAATAAATTTCGCATTACGTACAGACTCTCTCTTCTTTAAAAGATAATTAACTGAAATGGTTGCCACAGCCTGCCATTATAAAGGCGCTTGTTAAGTAAACAGCATTATCAGGAAATCTTCCTCCACGGGTTGCTCATATTATCTATTCAACGTATTATTGATGAGCAATAGTAAGTAGTAAGTAGATTGAGCAGCGAAATCCAAAAGATATTTATTTTATCCCATCGCAGCGAAGGCTATAAAAAATAAAATTTCGCTTGAAGAGATATAAAAACAAGTAAAAATGCTACAGTCGGGAAAAGCCGACCATCAGATACCAAGTGGCTGCTTCACTTTATATCAAAAATTATACATTATTTCTACGTAAACGCATAATCTTTATGAAGCCTTCATACTGGAGGATACTCAGACGACAACATGGTCAGAATTTAGCAAACTTAAGTTACCTGTAAAAAATTCCTTATTTTCCACTTTCTTCCGTCGTAATAAACCACAAATTAGGCTTTGTCGTCATAGACAGGTTCCATTTCATGAGAACCCCTATATACGGTGTGGTCTAAAAAATAGATTTATGTGATGCAAATTCCCTATAGTTACTTTATTAAGAGCAAAGTTCCAGTAGAAAATATTAAAAGCGAGATATTTTTGGTACATAAAACATTAGTTTTCATTAGAACCCTTATGAGGGTTAGGATCCAAAAAACAGACCTTCATGGGCCGAATTCGGTAAAGTTATTTGTTATTTCAAAGAATTTTCCTCAAGAAGTTTTGAAAGAGAGGCGTTCTTATCATATAAAGATTCAGTTTTCGTAGCGACGATTATAAGGCAAGGGGTTTAAAAAATTTCCAAAATTTTCTCATTACTTTAGAATGCTGGAATTACTAAAGGATTTTTTCTGAAAATAGCACTATTTTTTCGCATATCGTTCTATCGAAATAAAGTCTTATTTGGCGGGGGGAGGAGGATCTGTAGATTGAACAAAAATGTACATGAACAAGCATCAGACGGACAGACAGCTTTATAAATGAATCTGAATCGATTGGCATAATAAAAGGCGGGTCCATGCTAAGCCCTTCTGGGTGTTACATTATGATGGGATCACAAATTAAAGTTAGAGTGTCATTATTGGAGGATCAAAATTTAAGCCGACCCCTTTAAGGCTAGTGCTCATTGGTTAGGAGGCACTATTCAAGAAAGCTGTCACCCATTTTAAAATATCAACAAGTTCTGCGATTTTGAATCGTTCAGGTTGCCTATAGTCCAATCCAGGTAGAAACCTTTAAAGCTGACTATTTTACGCTTTTCTTTGCCATATTTGACAATTCGCCTTTTGATTCTCGTAATTTCAAGGGCATGGCAAGAAGACGATACTATTTTATACCAACTACAAGTCAGATTTTTCCAAAAAATCGCTCCTCTGCTGTGATTTCTTGCGATTTTTATGGAGTTTGGCTCACCCCAGGAAGTCTATACAGGCGACTGTTCGAACATGGATAAACGCAAGACGTCATTCCGATGACAATACCATAGACGATTGCAAAACGTCGCTGAATTTGAATTTTCGAGCACATTTTTTTTTTTTGTTGCCGCAATTGATCCGAAGTTTTTTTTAAATCGATTATTGTATCATGCAAAATCCAAGGGCACAGCCCTTTATCACGACTAAGTTCCCGCTCTGTACTGAACGCATTGTCGGATGTACTCATGCCTAAGATTTTTCATACACGATATCCACATAATAACTGATCTGAAACATTCTCAAGTGTCACTGATGCCTTCCTAAACTTCGAACCTACCTTCCTAGCTTTTTCTTGCAAACACTTTAATGATCTCATATAAATTTTCAATGTCATTAAAATTAAGATTTTGTGCTGATCATGTCAAACGCTTGCTAAATGCTTTTGGCCGCTGTGGCGGATTTCGCTCTCTATCATTGCACGCGGGCGTACTCCATCCCCGGAGAAAGCATTCCGGTATCCAATTCTTTATGCTACGGAAATTGACCTCGAAATATTTCATCGCTTGGAGAGCTTTTGCCTCATCGTCGAACAACATGCTTTTCACGAATCGCAAGTTCGTGGGTTTCTCCTATCAAGTGTGGTAGACTTTTATTAGGTAGTCCGAACATTAATTACGGTTTTAACTTTCTGAGTTAGCGCGACAGATAATTAGGGTCACAGGTGTGTATAGTTAGGTATTGCGGGCTTATGTTTTATTTTGCAAACAACTTTCAAAGTAATCAGTTGTGTTACAGTAGTGAGACGTAAGGAAGACGTGGAAAATCGAAGTGAGCATATAAGACATATCAAAAAAGGAAAGGAACTGCAGAAGCGCGCAGATAAATATGTGTTGTGTATGAAACTAACTGTAAATAAGACAAACGTAATATGCTACTTTGGCAGAAGGAGTTTCTTTCTGCTCTCCTCCGGCCAAAAGGCTAAGCATGCACTGATGCACTTTCCTACCTACTGCCTAAGCAAAATTCATCACTGATTTCTTTCTCGGTTTCTATAATGGAATAGAAAACACATCTAACTTGTTTTTGTGAACATTTGCTTTGATAGGGGAGACAATAGTTTTCCTTACATAGGATTATGTCCTATTTTTATTTATATAAACCGTATTGTCCTTCATTTCATTCATTTAATGGCACTGTGAGCCATTTGTCTGGAACACGTCTAATAATGCAACCACAGCCATCCTCTTTCCTCGCCTGATGCATATTACTAGTAATTGCCCTTTTTTCAGAAATGTAATGCAGTCCTCCTCCCCGCCTCTTTACATTTTAATGAAACCATTAATTCTTAATATAACACACAAACCAATCGAAAGCGAGGAAAATCTTATTCGATGTCGAAAGAGTTTTCATAGCTAGGAAGCATTGTTCGTAGGTAACGTAAGACTTTCTTTTACTAAAGTCCAGCCCATATGCATATCTGCGCTATTTAAGTGCCAATGATCGCGCATTGTTATAAGGGGATTATTGCATAATTTCAACTATGTATTACATCTGATGTATTACATCTATTCTGTAAATATGTGATACTCGAGATTCGCTTGTGTTGTATGTAAAGTTTAGAGAGTTCAACGATTTGAGTAATAGACTAACAGAATGACGAGCACGGTTTCGAAATCTCATATTATTAAAGAATGAATCAGTGAAATGGCATCTCCTATGGGTATGACAAGTGCAATCACAAAACTAGTTTCTTCACCTCACCTTGACGGGATGATGGGTAATAAAGAGTTCAAATATTTCTTTATATTAACTTTAATAACGTGATTTTAAATATTTTTCTAATATTAATTTGTACAATGCATAAATAAAAAGTTATCTCGAATCATAAATAATTTTCCTTTAAATTTTCGTCTAACAACCACTTTTATGTTTATATATATACATATATATATATGTATGTACATAGCTAAACAAGTGCACAAAAAGAAAACGTCCGAAAAGAAGAAAAGTTCCAAAGGAATTCCAAACAATACTATGAAAAGACAAGACAAGATTTATGGTTAGTAATGTCATCGGAATGTCAACGCATTGACATCATGTTCCACATGCTTTGTACACAAATATGCACAAACATGTGTATAAGCAAACAATTCATATGCATATGAATAAATATGAATGGCTTGACTTGACATGGCATTGTGTGTTATGGTAGTAATGTACGTCTGTATGCACATATGTACATATGAGTATATGACATGCAAAAATACATTTATTTAATGAAAACTTGTTGTTGCAAAATATAAAAGAAACAAAATAAGCAAAAACAAATAATTATAATAATAATAATAATAATAATAATAATAATAATAATAATAATAATAATAATAATAATAATAATGAAAGCAAACTTTGCCCTTTTTCCTAAAAGAATCGCACACACAAACAGGATCTAAAAGTGTATAGACTGAGTGAAATATTTTTTGTTTATCTTACAAAAGGCGAAATTATAATCCAACTTTCGTAAATATGAAAACAGTCTCCTTTCCCAAGTCAAATTTTTCGTTTCTCATATTTTTTATATGCACATTGTTCGTGTCTTCCCTTCTTTTTGTCCAGTCGACAAAATACGTGCTATTGGTGTAATAGTTTTAATGGAGATTTGGAGATATCCTTAAATTATTTACGCTTAGGCAGAGAGGCAAATATATATACTTACGCTGCTTCTACAATAAGTGAGACGCTCTTAGGAAAAGGTTTCATTTTCAGTACAGCGTCCCTCGCAAAGACCGCCTCAAAACGAATTTTGTTCACAGATAAAGAAGTTCTTCATGGGTTGTGCTATGCGGCCCGAACAAGCAGTACATTGATCTATGACTAGGACTTGACTTTTAACTCATTCAAGAAGTATGTGCGATACCTTGACATCACCTGTTTACACATTCTGCCTTACTTGTAAAATATTCACATTTCAGTTTCGAAATAAACTTGGACGCTAATATAGATTGCAGACCAAAATTTTTCATCTACCTTCTGCACATAAGTTTTTTAAATTTTAATTCCGATATTTTATAAACGTCTGCTAAAGCGTTGACTTCTCCGCGATTAAATAGTAGACTCCGCCAACTTGCAACCTTAAATGAAACTACAATATCCGTGGGGACGTAAACTAAAAATAAAAGAAAAAAAAAAGAGGAAAAAGAAACCAACAACAATAACAAAAACAAAGAAAAAATAACTGGTTCACTAGCATGCAAATATCGCATATACGATGCTTGCAAGTATAGCTTCTCAAATTTAGTTCGTATATAAGGCAAATAACATACTTTCAGGTGTTATTACGTAGTAAAATTTATGGCGGATTACTAAGCTCTCTAGTTAGAAAAACTTGCAATTAGCGTCAAAACTTTTTCTTATATTATTTACATTAATTGGATTATTTTAAATCTTTTTTGTTTGGTTAGAAAAAAGGGAGTAAAAAAAATTTTTATAATAATTGTGTACATATTGTTAACTTGGATTTTCATGGAGGTATTATTTTTTTTTTTTTTTGTTTTTTTTTTTAGCGACGTCCGTCTACTACATCTACTTAAATATGCATAAGCGCCAGAGAGCATACAAAGTAGATGATTTACACGGATATATATCTACATTTTATGTACATATGCCCGTATATGTATGTTATGTAATAGGTGTGCAAATAAATTCGATCCGTTTTTTAATAGAATCGCACCATCATTGTCTATGATCTTTTATCATTTATCGAGTGACTTATGGATGAAAAATATAATAGGTATCGGTGTTCGAATCCTTTATGTTCTAGATGTTGGCAATCATACAAGTAACGTCTGTCTCTCCTTGAAGATATTACGTATGAATAGCTCTTAAGTCCCGTTAAATATTCCATAATTCATATTCGATAACTAAGCGAACTAAGAAGCAACAACAACTATCTTTTAAATATTTCATAATAAAAGATATCGGTTTTCCGATTCAGGGATTAACACCATGCGTGTCTATCATCCATGTGTGCTGTGATGGAACGAAAGGATTCCGATCGAAAGGATTCTGATCAGATGTATGTGCTTAAGTAAGGAAAACAATTTGTTTTTTTTTTGTTTGGTCTCCTGTATGAATAATACGATAGATGTCAATGTTTCTCTAACATATCGGAAGATCTCAAAATGCGCTTCAGCTTCCGCAATGACATTATCATTTTGGCCAAATCTTCTGCCGCAAAGCACCATTTTAAGATTTTTAAATCGATAATATTCGCGGGAAACCACGCGGGAGAATGCAATGGGTGTGGAATAGCGATTTGCGAATTTGTTTTAGCTCAGTGTTGCCAGAATAGCGATCAATGGCATATGGCATAGTGCACTGCATTTTGCTTCTTCGCCATTTTTATTAACTCTCTCTTTCAATTCAACAAGAACGACTACATGTGTATGAGAAGAAGAAGCAGACATACCATACGTGTATAATATTCGCTTATCATCGTTTTGCCTTTTTCGAGGTAATCGATTGATAGAATACCACGCGTAGCTTGCGGCTTGACGTCTTTGTAGCGTCTTTGTAGCTTTCGCACAATCTTCACCAGATTCGTTCCCCTCAATAGACTATTGAATCGATACGGGGCTGTGGCAGTGAACTCACATGCCGCATGAAAAAAACATTTCGCGGTATCCACTGACAAGTCCCCAAGCTTGCACGCAGAATATTGAATGTTTTAGAATGCCGGCTGTCTATCTGTTTCGTTGACCGAGAACAATCTTCCGAATTGTTTAAACCCGATTCTAGTATAACCATCTCTTTTGCGGGTATCTAGTCGGCGTTTGTACGCGTTCACGCCACTGCTAAATTTGAACGGACTTTTCGCTCCAACGCAGGGCGTTGTCGGGCGTCTGTACAATCAAGACGCGAAAGTCGAATTTTCGCATTGGTTTGAGAAGTAAAGGAAAAAGTGTATGTCGTCACGAGTACTTTTAACCTAAATTGCGCCGCTTTCTAGAAACAATGTAGATTTCTTGTTTGAGGGGACATTTACATGCTTGTCTCGCGACTTATTGATCAATGTTTTAGATATTTTTGTCTAGATAATGTCTGTCAAAGTTTCGCTTTCACGAATTTCATCCGCTTTTTACGTTAATGTATTTGTTTTGAAATATTGCTCAGTGTATTCATAGAGAGTATGTATGCATTTGAGGCGAATAACAAGCGAAACACATAATATTAATGTTGCAAAATAAAATACACATACGTGTATATTAATGTGTTTGTGCGTTGTGCGTTGTGCGTTCATGTGCCTACCAAATAAAGGAGAAATATTTGTCTTAAAAACTTAATTCCTGCGCAAGTTGATTTTCATATTCAACACAGACGATCTAATATAGATTATCAAAATGTTTGTAACGCAGAGATATCGCAGAGCCATCGCTCTATATATTTCTCATTAGAATGAAAAATGCAAATGGTTTTCGATAACTTTATCGTTCTGTCTGTCGAGAAATGAATTTAAATTCTCGCATAAAATGAGACTCGAAATAGATTGAGAGAGAGAGAGAGAGAGAGAGAGTAGAGAATTGACAGAAAATAAATCATTTTATTTTATTTTCAAGTTAACAAGACCTTCCTCTCAGAACTTTACATCGAGCCCTAGACTTCCTTTAACTAATCACTTTGGCGTGTACACGGGACGAATTGTATGAATATGGTTTTCAGTTTGTGAGGTATGTTACCTGTATGTGATAAATTATATAAATAAGGTAGAAAAGATTCGGCTTGGGTCGGATAGAAAACTTCTTTCTTGTTTAAAGTAGAGCCTCGTAATTTTAATCCGCGCAACCGTGTATACCTACGTACGTACTCCTATATGCTTACATACACACACGCACACATATGGTTAGATCCATGCACTTGATTGCACATGTATGCAAGCAAGTATGCACTACACACGGAGAAATATGCAAAAAAGTGTATTTTGTGCACTTGAAAAATTACTTCTTGTCAAAATTTCATTTGTTGTTATTGTTTTTACTTTTCTTTCTCTCTCTCTCTCTCTCTCTCTCTCCTCTTTTTCTCCCTTTCCTCTTGAATTCCTATTTTTCTCTACCATTTACTTCATATATAGGAACGTAATCGTTTAAAGAATTCATTTTCTAAATTGTCAGATGCACTCATAAGGAAAGCTGTGTTTTTTTTTTTTTTTTGTTTACTTTTTGTACTCCTACAGTAGTTTTTCTTTTTTTTCTTTTTTTGTTTTCTTTCTTTCTTTACTTTTATATTTTTATTTTTCAAAACGAAAAGATTACGCAACAAATCTGTGAACACAATATGTGAATTTAATATAATAGCGTAATTTTTCTTGAGTTTATTTTCTTGTAGAGTAGAGTGAAGTGCGCGTGAGTACGTGTGTGTACGTGTGCTAAGAGCCTCGTCGTATTATAGGAAGGCAAGCAGAAAAAAGAAAAACGAAAAACGAAAAAAAAACTCACGCTATAGAAGACAACGATATTGTTGACGACGCAGTTGGCACATGCAACACATGAAATAATAACGAAATGTGAAAAAATTAAAGAAATTTAATTTAAAACATTTCAATGAATATAAGGTAACGCTGGCCGGAAAGCTTTTTATTAAATTGAAACACAATAAGCAAACACTACCATGAGCAAAGGAAATCAAAAATATTCTACGTAAGATCGACACTGGGAAAGAAAACTGAGCCGAGCATTCACATAATACAAATATTTATCTCACATTTTATTCTTCATGCAGTGTCGCATTCGAAGTGCCAATAAGCGGACTATTGCTCTTATTTCGACTGCCGCATGGTCGAGTAGATAAGATTTGCCGGCGTTCGTGGGCTCAAATTTCAGTTTGCTCGAGTGTACTCGATCGTGGCAGTGGTAAATGGTCGGTCCGATAAGGCATAACACTTGTCGATTGCCCGGCCATAGGCGCACTAGATTTCACTCACTCCCTATCGCCTTCTCTTTCTTCACTCCTTCCGGACCATCGCCGTGCTTCATGTATGAAACGTATCCCCTAAACGGACAGTATTCTATACCGCTATTATTTACGCGATCAGTGCTGCAAAGTCTGCAAAAATCAGAAGGTGTATGCGATGGGCAATGTTGCTGTACTTCTACGAAAATGGAAAAAGTTGGCCACGCCTACTTAATTTAACAGCGTGTCATGTCGTCATTTTTTTTTTTTTATTTCAAAACTTTTACAACGCACAGAAGCAACATGCAAAAATCCCATAAAGTATACAAAGCCTTGGCCGGTTTCAAATTCGGAATGCACCTAAACATGTCCGTGTGCTCGTCGGCCCAACTGCGTAGTATTTGTGGTAAATAAACAAACTCTCTCTCCCTTCTCCAACTTCTTTCTGTTTATCGCCTTCTTACACGTGTGGGGGGCATTCGCTTAGTTAATTGGTCATTAAAAAGAAAAAAAACTAATTTTTCCACCGCACCATCATACTAGGGTTAAAAAGTGAGTGCCTCTAATTTGAGAATTCCAGGTCCAAAAATTTAAGCTGTATCGTCTACATCGACTGCGATACCAAAACGCTTTGTTAGAAACACGATTCTCTGCGTTTAGTGAGACCAGAAATGTGTGCTCTGTCAGTAAGTGTTAGTCGAGTGGGACGGTTAATGCTAAAATGATTTCAAAAAAGAACCTGAGTGTCAGAAGAAACAATACAAGGTAATACTTTACATGACATCCGTCTATGTATCCACACCAACTTCGAATATTTTAGGCGTATTCCGCAACGAAGTGCTACCCCATGCGATTTACTTACAAGAGCCGAATCCTTTCGATTGCGATGGGACAGGCATTTACAAAGCAACGCTTTCTTTGTGTGTGAAAAAATGGCTCAATGAATGGTTCGCGCCGTTATTGGAGAATTTTTACTGACGTATTATAGAAAAATTTCCGATTAGACGGGAAAAATACGCGAGTAACGATGGAGCATACTTTGAATAGACCATTTTTTATTATACTTCTGAAGACGTACTTTTTCAAAAAGAAAATTCACACCTGCTCTGTTAAATCGGATGTCAATTTTTAACTAAGTCTTGAATTTGGATCAAAAATTTCATAGAAGAAAAAAAAAGAAAAAGACAAAGAGATTGAAAAATAAGTTACGAGCTATAGACTAATTATTTCATTAACCACTAAAGATATAGGCATGAATTTTGATATAGATGTCGGTGGAGTTGCCGGCAATCTAAAAAGAGGCAAAATTGAAATGATTTTTAAAAGAAAAAGTCTCATTAATCTTTAAATACGATATTACTATATGGGGTCCTCGATGCACAATTTTTGCGAGAATAAATCCTCCACCGTGGGTATTAAATATTAATGCTCCAACGCATCAAAGGCAAAGGATAAAAAGGATAAAAAATGCTATTCATTGCAAGTTGACAAAAAGCAAATAATGAAAGTGTGCAACAATGTCTGGTTTCAAAATGAAACGCTTCCCAAGAACACTTTATCGTTTCATTGTTGCTTTTCTACTTATTTATCAAACTACTTCAAAAGAGTTATTGCTTAAAAAAAAGAAAAAGAAGAAGAAAAAGAAAAGTGTTTTTTCATACTCTCACCGTCACCATTGTTATAAGGCAGCAGCAGCCGTCACCGCCACCATTCTCTGAAATGCTTGAGTTGAGCTTCATCTTCACTTCACACTACGTATCGTGTACCTTTTAATGTAGTTACAATAGAATAAAGAGGCAGCACAATATTTTTGAAGCATAATATTTGTGGCTTAAGTTTTATAATTTTACTTTTAAGATATTAGGAACGCATGCGTGGAGCTCTTTCTTTCACCTTCTCTTTCTATTCTTTCCTTTATTTATTTAACTGTGTTGGAGCCAAGTTTCATTTAGTCTTTGTTAAAAGTACAAAGCAATACATGCGTGCAATAATAAGAAAAACTTTTCCTTAAATTCAGTCATCCGCGTCTGTGTTTCTAATCAGTTTGCTTTATTTTTTTTTTAAGCTCCATCCATCACTCATGTTGTGTCCCCTATCGGTATAACACGATCGGTGTATGACGATCAAAAAAAAAAAAAGAATAAATAAAAGAGTGGTCGCAACCTGGTGGATGCGTAGCCAATCGATAAGTGTTTTGCCTTTGCCGACATGAGTACTCATTATGGCTAGGACCAAGTACGGTTAAAACGCGCTAACATTTGAGCCTACGTACGCTGATTAGGTAACCGCGGCGCTTGTCTACTCAGCTATCCGGCAGGATAGAGCATTAGAAGTGAGTTCCGCTTACAGAGAACCACTAAGCTTCCACCTCAAGTTATCTCATGAGTAACTCATGAGACCACTAAAACTTATGCTATTTTTATAGTTTGACATGCATTGAAAGTTTATTCGTCAAATGTGATTTCAGCTTCCATGTAATGCATGTTTCTTTGTACGGAGCACTATGTATGTATGTTGTCGGTAATGAATTAAAACTCATTCGGCCAAACAAGCAAATATAATTTTCCTAGCTGACGCATTGATCGATAAGTCCATGGTTTGCCGATTTTAAACAAACACGTACGGACATCGACGCAGTGGTTGTCGAAAAGGATATCATTGTAAATAATCGCAAAAATTAATTTAGAATCGTAATCTCCTGATATCATGAAGACATTAAAGGGCGTGGCATTCTCTATTTTGCGTGTAAATTTTGGTAGGAACAAGCAATTGTCCCAATGAGTAACGCCTTCGCTCGTCGACGGCTACAATGGCATAAATGCCTAAGTCAAAATTTGAATCGCTGCTCCATCCATCGTAATCTCCAGATATGACTTTCAGTAATTAAAGAAAGCGGTTTTTTGATTATAAAACTGAATCGTATTTCATAAATGATAAATTTGTCTTATTGACCGATGCATTATTTTAATCGAGAAAAAATAAAATAAAGTTTTAAAAGAAAAATAAAATTAAAAAAACACTAATTGTGTTCTTGCTACTGTCAACCTTAAATGATTTCTGTAGAGAAAAAAAAAAGAAGAAAAACAACGATTAGAACATAAACTCCCCTTACTTTCGTATGTAACGGACGCATTTTATTCTTATCGCTTCTTATTTCCCATAGAGATTGGTGGGCGGGATGGCGGACGAGTAATGAATACTAAAATCTAAACTCTAATTATTTTGCGATAATAAAATAATGAAAATTATTCCTGCTGATGTTGTTATTGTTGTTGTTCTTGTTGCATATTTCAGAAAGTGTTTTAAATTAATCAAATTACTGAACAAATGAGAGCGTGAGTGTTGAAATGTTTATGAATAAAGCGTTCGAATAAAATGTAGAAAAATTAAACTTTGTTTATGTTATATATATATATATATATATATATATATATATATATATATGTATATATATATGTATGTATATTTTATATTGTATTATATCTATAAATGTGTATAGATGTGTGTAACAAAATTATACTAAACTGCAGTCGACATGGTAAATTTGACTTTCTAATTTGATTTTGGCCATTGTGTCGGTTGGTTGGTTGGCTTGGTTGGTTTGGTGGCTGTATGCCTGCCGGTCGATCTTTCTGTACAACTGGCTCTCTGCTTGGCTCTGTTTGTATGTATGTGCGTATGTGTTTGCTATTTGGTTCTTTTTTTTCTTTCTCTCTCTTTCTCTCTCTCTCTCTATATAGAATATGAATACAAAACTAAATTGTTGTTGTCGAATTTGTTGAATTGTTTTTATTGTTTTTGTTGTTATTGTTTTTGTTTTATATACATATATTTCTATTATTGTACTATTGTTATTTTAAAGTAGCTAAATATAGTACAGTTCATATTCCCTATATCTCTCTTATAGTCCGAATCGCAGTGGCTGCTACCTTCCTATGTTCTCCCTCTTTATAAATAGATTTTGCAAATGCTTCTTTACTACATACACAAAAGCACAAGCACAAACGTATACACAATTTTTATATTATTTTTCTGTACGTCGAATGTTGTAAATGTGTTGCTAGCAAAAATTTCGTTCAAAAGTTTCCTTTTTTTTTTTTTTGCACTGTTTTTGTCTGCTGCAAATGGATTTTCATGTATTTGCAATTTTGTATTATTTTCCGGGAATATTTCCATATATATAATAACAGCTGCATATATATGCGCACATCTATACATATATATATAGACATACATATCTATATATATATATATATATATATATATATATTTATATATATATTTATATAAATATGTTGCATATGTTTTATGAATGTAGAATGTAACACCATTTTAATTAGTACGTATAGGTCGTTTTGCACATACATGAATCTGTACATACATACATACATGCGAGGTGCGCTCAACGAAAAGGTGACCTTTTATTTTCCTCGAAAAATCTTTACTTATTCGTCAATATCTACCTTGTCCCCCTCAAAGTATTCCTCCTTAAATATAAAACACTTGCGCCAACGCTTGATCGAATCCTCGAACCCCGTCTGATATACGACTTTTGATCCTTGAGCTCTTCCAGGGATGCTGCTTCCAGGTATGCGGTCCAGGCATAGGTCCTCTTCGTCTTTTCATCGATCTTTTCAGTCTTGGGAATAAGAAAATATCGTAGGGATCCAAGTGCGGTCAATACGGTGGCTGAGCCATGATTACGATATTGTTTTTTGCCAAAAATTTGCGATCAAGCAATGACGTGTGAGCTGACGCATTCTCGTTGCGCAATAATCACGACCGATTGTTCCACAATTCAGGGCATTTTTTCCGTATTGTTTCACGCAAACAGCACATAACTTCAAGGTAAAATTCCTTATTGGCCATACGATGTTTTGACACGAACTCAGCATGCACCACGCTGTTGCAGTCGAAGAAAACAGTGAGCAAATCTTCACATTTGACCAGACTTAGACATCTGGCCACTTCCATTGAATGGATTGCGCTTTGGTTGCGATGTCATAAACATGTACCCACGTTTCGCCATCAGTTATGGGTTTTTCGGAAAAATCTGGATCGTCGTTGACATCATTCAAGAGCTCCTGAGCAATGCTTATGCGACGGTTCTTTTGGCCCAAGTTTAGCAATTTCGGAACAAAGATCACTGCCACACGTTTTGTGCGCGAAACATTCGTTGGCGCTCGCCAACCGTTATGCGGACATACTCAGCAACATCTCTAATAGTCATTCGACAATTCGTCATAGCAATTTTCCTCACTGTTGCAACGTTTTCATCGGTTTTTGACGTGCTGGGTCATGCCAAGCAGGCATCGTCATTGACATCCTCCCGGCCTTCTCTGAAAAGCTCGTACCACTTATAAGCGTTTTTTTTTTGTTCGAAGGAGACTTGGCCACAGTCAACATAGGGGCACTTCACTCCAATTTTTTACACAAAATTTAATGCAAATCCTTTGATCCATTTTGTCCGATAAACGAAAGAACGCCTAACCTTAGTCTCTGACAAAGAAATACTAAAAATGCGAAAGGGCAGATAATGTCAACATATGCTGCGGACATGTGTACCAATATAACGGAAAAAATTCAAAAATAGAATTTAGTGAATTCGAAAAGTCACTTTTCAATTGTTGAACACACCTCGTACATATGTAAATGCACACATATGTATGTATTTCCGTGAATAAGTTGTATTTTGAAAAGTTTTCTCGAGCGAACTTGCTTTCGATATTAATTTAAAATGCGGCAAAAAAAAACAAATAAATAAATATAAAACCGACATCATCGGTGCAATTCTGCTCTATTATGATGTCATACATTCATTAATGTGTTAAGTGAAATCTTCACATTCTTTTATATTAAGCCGTATTCCTTGTGGATTTTTATTTATTTATGTGGTATTTACTCCGATGTTTTTTTGTAAAACATTTTTCCCGTATCGTTGAAATGTAAGAAGAGAAATGTCTTCCGAAATTAAGGAAAGTTCAAAACTTTTCATTATTATTCCCTCATACCCACTCATCACCGAAGGATGAGGGTTATATTAAATTTGTCAAAACGTTTGCGACGCCCGGAAAAGAGCTTTAGCGATCCCATAAAGTGTATATATCTTTGATTAGCATTAAATCCTAAATCGGTATACGCATGTCCGTCTGTCCTTCCGTGTAATAACTACTGAGAACATTCTTCAGGCCGCAAAAATTAAGCTGTCAGCTTCAAGTTTGCAAACAAATTTGCCAATGCTCCCAACCGATAAAAGGGCACGACTGTCATGTAATAAAAGCTAAGAATAGAATTATGTTCGCCGTGTTTTTTGCTCGTTGTTCAGAAAACGATTTGTGTCCTGTGCGCGGTAAAGATATCCACTGAAAAAGTCAACCACGCCCACACAATGTTATAGAATGTGAAAATTAATTTTTCCGTTTCTTTTCTTAGTTTCTTTTAGAACCGCAGGGATGGGTATAAAAGGTTCGGTCACAGCCGAATATAATTTTCTTACTTGTTTTATTTTTAAGAGTCATATCATTAGCTAAAATAGATAAATATATAAAACCTTTGCAAGCTTCGTTAGTTTTCAAAAAACAAGAAAAACAAACATCAAACACATAGACAAACATTGTTCTGAGCAACAGTCGCATTAATACAGAGATCAATCTCTAAATTAGTTCAGTTCAAATCGCTGGCTAACGAGCAAATTTTTGTTAATGTGATTAGTAAGCAAAGGTAAAAGGATAGAAAAATTTATTTAAACATAGCGGTGCGATTTTGTTGCCTTCTATTTATTAGTCAGCGCTATTTAACGTTCCCGCTTAAACCAAAAACTTAATCTGCCTTATTATCTCCTTATATCTATTTATTGTAAGTCATTTTCCAATCTCTAATAAAATCTAAACGAGAAAAGTGTATCAACATGATTTTATTTTTATGTCGTAGACCACTTGGGGCACACTTGTGCGGACACCTAGAAGAGCTTAAGATAGATCCATCTCTCATTATACCTGAGTTTGTCTGTCCGTGTGGCCATGTATTTTGACGTTCAACCTACAGGTCGAAATTTTTAAGATATTTTGATGAAATTTGTTGCACTGGCGTGCTTTGACGCAATGAAGAACGCTTTTGAAAAGGGCTCGAATCCGTTTAATTTTTCGATCACTCCCGTATAACGCCTGGTTTTACAAAAAGGAAAAAATTGCAATTTATAAAATTTGTCGACAAATGTCGCTGAGTAATACTATTTTGACATTCTATAAGCGGTATGAAAAGTTTGGTTCGGCTGGGGCAGTGCTTTGTACCCTCTGTCTCACACAACTGTTTGTACGAAAACTAAATTTTTATATCGCAAAAAGGTCTCATTTTTAATATTTCGTTGTGAAAATTGGTTCATACTAGCAAATTGACAAAGATGTCAATCTTACCGAATTTGGACCATGTAGGTTTATTTATTTGGATAAGGGCTCTGACTACATGGAAACCGTTATATGCCGAAAACCCCAAATGTTAATGTTTTCCAAAGAATCTTTTTTCGTGATAGTAATTTGACATAATAATTAAATGCATTAAATTTGACCCACATGGGTGTGTATCGTGAGCCCCCTTCCTTGTAAGATTTCTCATTAATAGTAAGCCTGCAAAAAGCGGTTTCATTTTAAATACATTATGACGAAAGTCAATTCATAGCAACAATGACATAGGTCAACGTTTAGACCCTAACAAATATAGGGGTTATCGTGAAAAGCAAGCCCCTATGTGGGGGAGAAAATGTAATTCATAGTATTTTATGAAGAAAAGTGAGAAATAATGAGGTTATTGGGAATTAAATTATGTTTGCTAAATTGGGATCACGCCATCTGATGTTTTGGGAGTCCTCCAATATGCGGACTTTCATGAGAAGTGTGCGCTTGCATGAAAATATGGTGCAAAATTTAGTGTCTTATCACTAAAACGAGCGAATATGCTGGGCGAAATGGCATAGGGTACCCAAGGATCGCCCTTACCTATGTATAATGTCTTCACTTATTTTAAATGGTTTCATGTATAAATGACTGCCTCTGGACTTTTGTAAAAACTCAATTTTGGAACACCGATTTACGTCACTTTTCTGCATAAATCTCGGGGAATAAGGTCACTGCGAGCTTGTGGTTTAATGCACTAAGCCAATCCTCTAACATAACCACGAAGTAAGCTCACATAAGCATTTTTGAAGATTGGAAGGTCATTGAGCTTTTCTCACAATGAGTTGATGGTGCGACAAGATGTATGGCATATTGCAACATTTTGTTGAAGCCCCAAATCGTCCAACTCTAAACCATCTTATTGATCTTGTCAACGGTGAAGAAATTATTGCATCATGTAAGTCACTATTACCGTTTTAATCGTTTGCTTTATAATTGAAATCATGCTTTTAAACAAAATTCAATTTCTACCCGAAAAAAAATTGAAATCTTTTAAAATTTCTAAAAATCAATTTAAAGTTGAACCTCACGATGAACTCTTTCCACTCAGTTAAAAATAAGTCTTCTTATGTTTAACAACGACATACGAAACTCGACGATTTTTGGAAAGAGCTCCATAGAAAACTAAGTAGTAAAGTAAGTATTTAATATGCTCTACACTACTTATGCGGATGTATGCAACATTTGAAAGGAGTTGAGATAGACCCAACTTTTACTATACCGATGGATGTAGAATCAATTTCTGGATCGATTTAAGTTTGTCTGTCCATCGGTCCTTGTTGTTTTCTTGCGTTCAATCTACATGCAGCAAGTTTTCAAGTATTTTTATGAAATCTGATACACTGATCTCTCCTCACGCAAGAATGAACGCAATTGAAAAGGATACGAATCGGAGTACGTTGTCAATCACTTTCTATATAGCGGCGTATTTTGAATAATCGTTATACGATTAACTGCATCAAGCTAGGTAAAGCAAGGTATTTATTGGGGGGCCATGTTCCGAGATTTTAAAGTGTCTCATCTGTATTCACTTAGGTGGCAAACAGACTTCTTAACAATGTTGTCAACACTTTCTATGTTTTAATTAGCACTTTTTGTTCAAGTCTAAAAGTCCACATAGAGACGCGAATCATTGTTGATTTTTGTTATTAGTCTTAGCAGAGCGGAAATTATGAGACTTAAGGTTTTATGATTTATGACAGAATTTTAAATGCTTCTTCTTATCGCCCTTCTTATGTTTCGTTTCTTTCTTCCTCTTTTTATTCTTCTTTGCTTTTTTTTTTTCTTACTGCATTTACAATACTTTTTGCTAATTATTTCTTTTTCCTATAGAACATTTATGCTATATATGTTGCCTTCTTTGTGCAACTGACTACAATATTGTTATCGTTGTCATCGTTGTTGCTGTTAATGTTATTGTAATTTCTTATAATAATGACTAACATAACTTCAGAAGACAAGTCAAGCTTAGAGAGATGACAGCCTCAACAGCTTTACTGACAGTGACTGTCATATCGGAATGCAAAGTCAACTCCGCGGTGGGGGAGAGAGATTCAAAGGGTTGCAAGAAAGCGGCGTTTGCAAAAAAAAAAAATCTATTAAGAAAATAAAAGGAAAACAAAAAAAAAAAAACTAAATTGCACTTAAGTGCAGAACATTGTTGTGGTTATGAATGTTGATGTCAAGCGTGTATGATTTTTTTTATCTATGTGGAGAGTTGTTGTGTTTTTGTTTTTTNTTTTTTTTATCTATGTGGAGAGTTGTTGTGTTTTTTTTTTTTTTTTTTTTTCTTTTTTTTTTTTTTTTTTTTGTTGCTATTTCATAAAAGAAAAATTACAAATTATTTTGCAGCATTCCTTGTTCTCCTCTTGTTTTTTTTTTTTTTTGCTTTCCACTCATGAATTATGAAAAAAAAGAAGAAAAAAAGAAAAATTTTATTTTAATTAAAAAATAACTTAATGTGTTAAGCATAAAATAAATTATATATGCTATAGAAACACTAGGGCGATATGAGAAAATTCTGCAAAGCTCCACTTAATAATTTATCTTTATTGGTCTTGTAATTCATCTCTTGGTTATGTTTAAAAGGAAATTTACTTAATGGATGTAAGGGCATTTTGCCGCCATCCCAGTCGCGCTGCAATTAATTTTAAATATTCTTTCATCAAAGTGAAGCTAAACAATGAAAGGCGGCAGCGGCGGCGAGATCATCAATGGCTCAGTGGCTCAGTCAGTGATGTGAATAGACAAACGAACGTATTCTCTGCTCGCGATTACAAAAAATTTTAATTAGAGCTTCTTCTTCGTTTTCTTCTTCTTCCCCATCTTTTGACACAAAAGATGATCGGCATATACGTTGTGTATACGTTAAGCCTTAACTTAAATCTTGAACAGATAGTAAAACCTTAAATGCTTCAATTTGTGTAAGATATTGCGGAACAATTTCACTTATTTTCAATCGCCATCCATGGAATTCAATTAACATTTGCTATGGGAGTAAAGGCATTCGAAGAAGTGATAATGAACGCGTTATAAAACTAAGTTCTTATAAGTCAATTGTAAAATATTTCATACGGAGGGAGTTCCATAATAAATAAACTCAGACTGAATCGACTAAGCCTTAGCAAGAAAAGCTTCATACACCATAGGCTTAACTTTATATTTTGCCTTTAATGTTTAATGTGTACAGAAAGAGACGAAGGTTTAGGTATCGATTTAAGTTTTCGAATTCGTGGGAATCCTCCATAGAACCGACATATGGACGGACATCGGCTTACTCTATTTTTCTTTTATTTCTATGCTTTCGTCAGGTGTGCGATAGTATCGCCAAAGACTAATTATTCGAATTTTTTCGAAGATCGGAACTTATTTTAACAGGAATTTATAAATTCGGATTTTTCCTAAAATGTTTCTTACTCTTTGAGATTTTGTGTTCTGCTAACTGCATTTAAACAATCCGTCCAAAGTTCAATATTTGTGGCAAAACATCGAATCGATCAGCTGTCGGAATTTTGCGTACAACCACACGTGAAGTTGAGACCATTTACAGATATATCGGCATTAAATATTCCCTCCCTGGTAAACAGCAAATTTTAACTTGCATCACTTTCAGAATAAACGGCTCATGTACCCCTGAATATCTATGCAAATAAAAAAGCAAGAGAGTAAACTAGTTATTCACAAATAACTATTCAGCCAGTAACTTTTACGAATGCAGCCTCAACTTGAGAAAACCTAAAATGAAATTTTCGAAACTCAATGAGAAAATCAAACATCATTTCTCAGTCAATTAAACATAAAAAATGTTTTTAAATTAGTTTTAAAAAATTTCCAATATTCGAAGCCTTGCAGCCGTTTTCTTTATATCTGTGCTTTTTCCCTACTTAACCTTAAAATATTTCGAAAGTCCAAAAAAAAAAAAGTGATAGATTTGTACAATTGGTTTTTTTTTTTTCTTCTTCTTTTATTTTAATAATTTCCCAATAAAATATCTGAATAAACTAAGAAGCGCTCATTGATGCTTTTATAGTTAAATAGAAATATGTATACCTTTTTGTATAAAATGTACATAGACAATGTGCACCCATATACATGCATATAGATAATTGTGTATTCATATGTGTATAGCTAAGTAAATATTCAAATACCTTAGTAAATATATTCAATTTCTCAAAAACGTATTCAATATGCAGCACGTGCAGTTTGCAATCAAAGTCAATCGTTATTCTGTGTGTGACTTCCGAATACAAATAATACCAGAAAAAAAAAAAAATTACAAATAGAATAATATATCTATATATATATACATATATATATGTATGTGTATGTGTATATATATATAACTGAATCTAATATGATGACGACAACTAAAGGCAAAAATTTACTACAGTACTAGTATAGTATAATGTAATGCACTGTACTGTGTACCAATACTGATGCATCCATGTATTTAGTCAAACAACCAGACAAACATATTAGTTTTCTTCTCGTTTTTCATCGCATGTGTTTGTTTGTTTGTTTGTTTGTTTGTAATATAATGTTTTCGTCTCTCCTCTTTTTATTTTTTTATATTTTTTTTCTTTTTCATCTTTTATTAGTATATTTAAGTTTTTCTATATCTTCCATTTTCATACAAACATACCTAATCAAAATCAATCCTTGTTTGAATTGTTATTTTATATAAGAACATATGTATGCGTGTGTATGTGCATGCTTCTGCACAGCTTATAAGCTTCCTTATGCAGTTAAGTTAGTTACGTGACAAGCAATCAAATTAAATGAAATCATCATCATATTGATGAACATCATCACGACATTTCAATGCATTTTTTCTCGCACATCAATAATGTCTTCTTAGGAATAACTCAGTAATGATGTTATATTAAATTCATTAAAGCGGTTATGTTAATATATTTAAGTAACGGACAAATACAGTTCAAGCTAGCGAAGAAAGCTTATAACTCATCACATCAAACCAACACATACACAGATATAAAAAAAAAAAAAAAAAAAAATAAATAAATAAAAAATTAACCAAAGCATCCCTCTTCAGCAATTAATTAATTGTTTTCGGTAAATGGAAAAATATTCAGAGATTGTCTCACGATAGTATTCGGCGCCGTATATTAAGCCAGATCAGATCAGATTGACCGTACGTGGTCGTAGGTATAGCGAATGAGTGCCCACTCGGTAAAAGTATAACACTTAACAATTGGTGGCGCACAGCCCCTAGGCTGCGGCCACGCTCCCTCGCCTTCTCTTTCCTCACTTTTTCCTGCCCGTCAACGTAGAAAGTTCACGTACAGGGAGCATATCCTGATGAGCCATAGTAAAACAAAGAAAAAGACTGACGCGAACCCTTCCACGCACACAACTTTCAAGAGACTGATCTTCCTTTTGAATTTCCTCAACCATTTGCAGAATATTATACGGTATGCAAATAAATTCCGTCCGCTAACATGGCCTGACGCGTTCAATTTTCCCGAAATTTCAAATACAATTAACCCGGATATCGATGGTTGAACGATATAAGTTTCAGTCGTTTACAAGCTGTCGTTGGATATCATTTACGGAACTGTATTTTTCTGCACCTTGATCTGGATTAATTTGGAAAACATGCTTCTAAAGCTACGAAATTTGTTTAGTTGGCTTGGAATGAAAACGCACTCTGTTATAAAGCAGTTAGAAAGTAGTTTGTCTTGAAAACGATGGAATTCCGCAAGTCCAGTCCAGCAAATGATGTTCAGCTTAGGCTGAGAAGTGTTGCCGCATCCCGCGGTATTCTCTAGAACTGGCCCCCTCCGCTTATCACTCAATCAGGTCGATGCAGCCCGGAAATTTCCTCCGCTTGGACATCCATAAGTTACCCGACAATTACTAAGGGATCCTAAAGGATGCTGCATATTACGATTATTCAGATACCGCAAGAATTCATTTGCACACCTATCAGTATGATATACTCTTTTTATCACCGCATCTATTCTTTCATCAAGTTGCCTGTTATGTCCATCCTTACACGCGAATTAGGGCAATCGGACACTATTGAATACTTTTCATAAACGCTTTCAGAGCTAATTGTTTGCTACCTTCGGCTGCCGTCAATCCATTTGTAAACTTAACTTGCGTACGTAGCTCCAGATTTCTCTTTTGTTACTTCACTTAATTATAAGCGTTCGAATAAAGCGTAGCTGACGAATTATGACGCGAACGGAAATGGCTAAATGAAGTCAGAGAGCCTATGCAAGCAAATATGCCTCTTTTGAGGCCTGAAAGAAAAGCATTTCCAAGTTAATTATCTGATAAAGACGCACACTTGGGCAAACTTAACTTCTCTACAATGGACAGGCATTGTTTGACGGGCGAATCTATCGTGCATCAAAAATATCTTATGTTAACAGTTGAATAGCTCTGCATGTATTACAAGAGCAAGTAAAAGTAACCCGACTCCCCTCTTAACTTTCGTTACGACGATTGGAAAAAATTAAAGATTTATTTTTCGTCGAAAGTTACATTTATAACTAATTTAATTTTATATAATTTTTTGCATTTAATCCTTAAAATTATTATTTGCACCTGTTCTAAGAAAACAAAATAAATAGAAAGAAAGAAAACAAAATAAAAAAAAAAATAGCAAAATTAATTGATTTGCATGCAACAATCATGATATGGGAAATCATCATTTAAGTAATCGAGTCACTCTTTCTCTTGCTCAGCGAATGAAAAGTTAAGATAAAGTTCTAGGTAAGCAAAAAATTGAAAAAAACTTAAGGAAATTACACGAAACTTGATAGCTAAGGTAAGGAAATTTCTTGATATAAACACAAAAAAAAAGAGAAGGAATTTCAAGTGCAGAGTAAAAACAATTATTATTAATATTTTATGCAGTTATTTCAAGTTATTTGCGACTTTTGCGAATTTATCTAAGATTAAAATGCTAAAAATTATCTCTTCAAGCATTTCAAGAAGCGAAATTCATTCAGTCATTGAACGGCATTGCAATTAAAGGCAATTACTTCCTGTTCTCCAGTATTTAGTAGACATGAAAATCTATGACTATCTAGCATCGACATGTCTGCTGCCTAACGATTCAATTTCATATTCAAATTTACAAAATATGTTAGGCAAGTGCCTTATATAAATGTATTTACGTATAGAAATACATATACATATATATATATATATATATATATGTGTGTGCATATGTACACTTAAGTGTTCATCAATTCGTAGGAGCCTCTCGCATTTATGCTATCGAATAAACTCTTACGCTTTCCGACTTTCTGTCTATTTTCTCTTTTTATGTATCCATCCGTCAACGTTCGTCTGTCGTTACATTTTGCAAAAAGTTACTATAATTAGAAAATCACATTTAATCTCGGATAATATGAAAAGAACTGAAAAAAAAAAAAAAAAAACAAAAAAGACAAAAATTAAATTTTTCTATTTTTATTACTTTTCCTTATTCAATTAAATGTATTTATATATATGTCTGCCTGGTTTTATACGATTGTGAACATAAACAAGTGAAAAGTTCACTTCAGTTCATTCATTCATTCATTCATTCATTCATTCATTCATTCATTCGTTCGTTCATTTATTCATTTATGTTATTAATGTTTGCGTTTAATAATAAGATTTATATAAAGCAAATATTTGCTGAGGCAATAAAAACAGTTAAGCATGCATTCATATGTAAATGAATTACTTTATAAGCAGTTATTGATTCTGGTATTAAATCTTGAAGACTTTTAAAATGTGTAGGAAACATAGTGTATGTAGTTGTGTCTCCTTTCTCTCTCTCTCTCTCTCTCTATCTATCTATCTATCCATCTAGCTCTATCTCTCTTTTTCCGTTTTTGTTCGCGCGTGTGTATGTGTTGTGTGTGTGTGTGTGTGTGTAATTTATAAAGTCAATATTGGCTTACCTTAAGTAGTTACGGGCAAATTAGCTGTAAATCGAGACCACTGTGTTAATCTTAAACTTTCAAATTCAACTCATTCGAATAATGGCGATTGTACTCGATGTCATGTTATACGTAATGCTAAAGCATTTGTTAAAAAACTTTAACCAGTAATTGGGAGTAAAAACTACAAAAATTATTTTATGATAATAATATCGAAAAATAAAAAGTGAGAGGTTAATATGTATATGGATTTGTTCGAACTTCTGTTGCCCAAAAGCATTTCCCATTATTTCTTCTCATTCAGGTTCATTTACTGTACATAATTAAAACATATATATATCTATATGTATATTAAAATCAAAAGTACAGATTATATAGAACTTTTAAAAGGTAATGAATGCTACCTGGTGAGCATGGAATTGTGATTCATTTTCTTCAATTTATTTACGAAAGACCGACCGGTCATGATACCCTACACAACTTGCTATACAAAAAGATATCAAGTTTGTGCGGATGTATGCAGCAGTCAGGAGGGTTCGAGGTAGTCTCACCTTTGATTATACCGATCGATTCAGAAAATGCTCCAGAATCATGTTTAAGCTTGTCTGGTCATCTGTCTGTCTGTCTTTACAATAACTAGTAGAGGACATGGGATCTCTTTTTCTTTTTTTTCTTTTTTTGAAAAAGCCAGTTACGCCTTTCACTAAAGAATACTAATACCAAACTACACTTGAAATTTGAAGTCAATTGCAAAATTTAGTTTCAACCAAAACGCGCTTAAAGTTTCAAGTAGCTATAGATTTCAGTGTGAAAAATCAAATTGCTCTTTATCTCAAGCGCCTCATGCGTACTCACATAAAAGGGGTTGAGGGAAAAACTTTATTTTCCATCTTTGACTTTATGAAGTACATACGTGAATATGTACGCACGAAATTGGAGTTTTTGTATAGAATGATAAATGTATTCGAAGGTTTGCCTAACGCTAGCTGCGCATTTTTCCGCTCCTGAGCGTTACTAGGCGCTGTTTAGCAACAATAAAAAGGATATTTTTTTGCATTATGGGACTATGGATGAAGGATGGGTGCGTCGTGGCTCTTCAGAGTCAAATCGGCAATGAACCGAGTACATAGCAATTGGAGAGAGCCGTCGAGAGTGACCAAAAAAGTAATGCCACGTAAGCAACTGTAACGGGTAAACTAATTGTTAGAATGTCACGAAATTTCGACAGCGCTCGTTTGAAGGTTGAAGCAAAATTTAGTTTTTGTAGAAACAGTTCTATGAGATCGGGTGCAAGAAATTGCCCCGGCCAAAATAAATTTTTTACACCAACTTACAATGTCGAGATACTATTACTCAATGTCTCTTGTCGAGAAATTTTGAATTTGCAATTTTTTCCCTTTGAACGACTTAGGGACGTAGAGAGTAGTCGAAAAAGTAGACCGATCGGAACAATTTTCAATAGCGTTTGCCCCTGGGTCAAGGTGCGTCAGTGCACCAATTTTCATCAAAATATCTAAAATTGCGACAAGTAAAGTGAACGCAAAAATACATGGACAAATGGACAGAAAAGCTTACGTCGACTTGGAAAATGATTGTAATGAAAGGTAGATCCATCCGTATGTCCGCATTAACTTAATATGCCACCTGTACCACCTATAGTGTAGAGTGTTTAAAAAAATCTGTGGATATACGAAGCCGTTAATGCGTTGTAAGCGCTTTCGTTATGCCTAAAATGTTGTGTAAAAATTGATGATAAACGATTTTATTGACACATTCTTCAAATATGTCATTTCTATAGTCATCTGTACTTATGAATTAATCGGTGCTTGTATATAAAACTGTGATTTTCTTTAAGACATTTTTCATGCGTATTTGAACAAAGCAAGCGCTTGGAGAATAACACGAACTTATAAACATATTTTCTCACACCATCTGGAAAGTACAAAGAACGTATTAAACCGATAGGAAACAATGTATTTTCTCAGAAACGTACAATGACATTATCCTTCAATGATAAACATTTTCGTGTGCCTCGTATGTAACAATTCGGTTAATATATCCTGTTGACAATGGTTTTAATAGTAAGGTAATATAAAATAATAATTGTGATTAGACAAATATTCAGGCGCACTTGGAAAGTCATTTACGAATGCTGGTCACACAAACATTGCTAAACATTTGCTCATGCATTTATCATTATGCCTGCGGTACCTTTGTACGTGATCGATCTTAACCAGCCAGCCAACCAGCCAGTAGATTAAACCAGTTTTTTTTTTTTTTCCTTTATAAGTAATAGCAAGAAAGAAACCAGAATCACTTTTTTCAGTACACGTACACGTACACGTACATACACATATATATTATACTATATATGTACGTATGTACACACCCATTAGATATGCGTTAGAAATACCGCAATAGCAGTAACCAAGAACCTTAAGCTCGAACATTCATTATGTATCGTTTTATCTCTCTCATATCGGGGTTATGTTGCAGTTTTAAACGAATTAATGCCGAAAAACTTGTTAAATTGACCTAAATCGATGGATTTATCACTTAAACAACATTTGCATAGGAATTCCAGTAAAGTGAGTCTTTTGGCAACTAAGCTTTGCTCTTAGTTAGCTGCTGAAAACGCCTTAAGCGTATGTATAACAGTAACCAGCCGTCAAATGTTGGCAGCTATCGAAACATATACACACATAAGTATGGTATTTAGAGATATTTTATAGAACAAAAACGTACGAAATTTTTATTTTAATGAAGTTTCAGCATTAAAACCTCTGCGGAATAGTAATCGAATCTGTAAACGAAAGCAACAAAAAAAGCAAAAAAAAAAAAAAGGGAAAAATCGTTAATTTTTATGATTATTTTGTGAGAATTTTAAACAAAACATTTTACTTAACTTAAAACACAGCCGAACACGCAAGGAAATCAATGGTACATAATAGTGCTTAAAATGAGCAATAATACTAACAACAACAACAACAACAACAATTTGATGATAACAATACTAGTAACTAAACAATAACACCATCCCATGCGCATACATATATATGCACAGTTTAGGATTTTATATATGCGAGTCAATGAACTTTTATTCGCATAGTCTCGTACATATATATATATGTGTATATATATATATATATATATCTGCACACACTTACGCACGTACGAAATAAACGAATGTAATGAAAAATCTATAATTGAATTACTTTACACTTTAACGCGCACACTTACTCACACCGACTGACTATGTGTGCAATGAGACAAAGTTTTCACAAAAAAAAAAAAAAAAAAAAAAAAACTTTTTTTTGAGGTCACCAATGGATGCGAAAGAAACAAAAATATTCTCAATCGCAATAAAACAATTGAAGAAACGTTTTCATTTACTAAAAATATATTCACCAACAAATGTTTGCAACAATGCAAATTTTAATTGTTGACTTTTCGATCTAGAGAAAATGGGGAGAAAAAGAAAAAAAGAGAAAGAAAATAATCGAAGAAAAATTTATATTTAGGAAAAAAAGTGCTCTCATCTAACAATCGCCCTCAATTTTCTCAATCAGCTTATAAGCCGCTTATATTGTGGGCATACATAAGTCCATAGCGAACAGTGCCTGACTGATTGATTTTTTTTTAATGAAAAATGTCTTCAAACAATTGATGAGTTGGTTCGTTTAAGTTATATTCAGTCTTGCTTATCGGCATTGGATGGCTGGCACAGTCACCAAATCAGTAGCATCTGATCAAGCAGAGCGAGAAGCTTGTCGACTGTCAATATTTTCATAGTCAAATTTCGCAAACTATTTTCAACACGCACGTACTTTCGTTTCGGATTACGGCATTATCTGCGTAGCATATCTATTTCAGTGATTTTACGACTACATTTTCTATATTCAAACAAGTGACAACATGTTAGTCAGGCAAGGGCAACCAATAAAAACCTTACACCTCTTCGCTCAACTAAACCTTTCCTTATCCTTATTATATCTTTCACTATAACTCGTTTCTATGTGCAGGTATACTTTTTTTTTTCGGAACGACCCTGAATCACGAACTGATCCGATTCAAAAATAGCAAAATCAATTTTGTAATCAAGGATTTTTTCGTCTTCGCACTAAGATCCTCTTTTCGTCTTCCTTCTCTTGACCTTTCATTGCGCTCAAAAAAAGCGCACTTACCAAGTCCATGTTAGGGAGAGTTAGTTGTTATATTAAACCGATTATCCTCCGAAAATAATACAAATTTGATACGATTGTCATATAAAGCGTTGCTTTTCGTTGGAATGATTAGATGAAAGGGGGTTGAAAAAATTTGCCCCTCCGATTAAAACTTTTCACATCAATTTAAAATACCGATTGAAATTTGCAACTTTTTTTCATATAAGGACAAGACACCTCTGAGAGGAGGCATCGCAAGGATCAAATTCATTTTCAATATGATTCGTGCGTACATCAAAACGCGTCCAGTGGGCTATATATCGTCGAAGCGTGTCAACAATCACGACCTGTAGATTGAAAGTAAAATTACATGGACAGACATTAGACGGACAGACAAACTTAAATCGATTTAGAAAAGGATTTTAAATCGTTCGCCATATTAAAAGGTGATGACCATCGTAACTCGTTCGTCCTTTTACATACCTAGGCACGAACTTAATATACCTTATATCGTGTTGTAAATATAATAGAGGACCAAAGCTAACTGTGGCATTGGGTATATTACATTTGTGGAAATGTATGTAACACCCAGAAAAACTGCACTCACTAGAGACGCGTTCAATATGACGATCGATCCAGAATCTTTTTCTGAGTCGGCTTAAGTAGGTCTGCTGAGCTATCTATCTGAGATGAATCCATGTGTTTTGCGCTTTCGACTGAAAGCTCGCAATTCTCGTCACTAAAAGATAGGAATACCAAAAGAAGGTGGGAAATATGAATGGGATGCGATCGTTTTTTACATCCCCTAATCCCCTCCCTCCCCCCCACTTATAAATCGTATTAAAAAACATAGGCCTTTATACGACAATATGGTATAATTTGTAGTATTTTGTGGTGAAAGTTGGATCCTAGAATAACGCTTGGACTATATATTCACATATAAATTAAATCTCCTTCGATCGCAGGATACTCTTGTAAGATAAGTCAATAGGACATCATTTTTGATATTTTGCTACGAAAATAGTCGAGGAATTGTATTAAGCAAAGTGTAATAGTCGGCCATATCCGGCTATAAAGTTTTAATTTCTATTGTCTTTAAAATTCTAATCATCTCCTCTCACGACAGCCAAGAGGTTAAGACAACTGTGATAATAACAATAAAATTTCAATCAATTTCATTAGTGACTTATAACAAATGCCGATGTGACATTTTATTCAAACCATCTACAGGCATAGTGTAACAACAATCCCGATGAATTTACCAGGTATGAGAATGAAGGATAAGCAGTCCTTTTTTTTTTTTGTTTTTTTTGTTTTAATGGAACAAAGCACTGATTTGAAGGGAATGTTAAAAAAAAACCAATTTTTCATGCAAAGTGTTGTCCGTCGCTGGCTGTGCATGTGCTAGCCGTGTGGGTGTTTTTTTTGATTTGCCTAGCAGAAGATGACGAAATTCATGACAAAAGGACAACTGACCTTTTTCGAGGCTGTCCATTCAAATCAAAAATTTTTTGACTCAAGGTGTGGTATGTGCTTAATAGATGCTTTAGGTCTTCTAGAATGGAATGTGGGAAACAATTCTTTACCGGAAAAAAATGTTCTCCTTGAAAATTTAAAGCTATCTCTGAAGCGCTGCAGCAATTGAATGAATTGCACTTGGGAAGTTGCAGCGTGATGTCTTGCTTTCTGATTTCCAGTTCCTCTAATACACGAACGGATGTCTTTCGATATTCAGAACATGTTACTATGGCTTGTTCAAGGTAACTTTCAGGTTGACATGAGGCTGAGAGCGATTCCGAAGCTTTCATTGCTTCCGTCAAGAAATTAAATTTTTGAGACGAAGTTTTTGGAACTTGTTATGGGTTCGGCTATAGAATTGTATACCTTTTCGTCATTTTTTCCAACACGTGAAGTGTAAGACGTGCGATTCTCTCCTTGAGCGATGCAGCAAAGGACGCACTTGCGAGCAAAAAATCGTCAAGGAAAGGAAACGAAAAGGAATAGCTGAGCTTGCAAGGACAGTTTTATGCTTCTTGGAGCACAGGCCGATGGGAAAAAATAATAAAAAGAAATTTATGGCAATAGGAAAACTTTTCTACAACGTATTCTAAATCTTTAAACGCGACTTTTCAAAACCGCATGGAACATAACTCAAACAGTTTTCATTTTTTTATTAGAATTTCGTTGCATTCCATGCGTTCCAAATTTGAATTTATCCACTTTGTGAAGTTTTTGAACCTAGTTTCTGTGCGTTATAAAGGTAGTGGAAAAAAGGTTAAATTTTGATGCATTATAATATAGTGGGGCAGGCGTAGTCAATGTTTTCCATTCCTGGCATGGGATTAAGTTCTTGCAGATTTATCTCCTGTAGCTTATGAGTAATGATCAAAAAACCAATTTTTTGTTTCTGCTGAAAAACAGAAGTGTTCTCACTTTATGTAGTATTGCAGGCGTGTGCTTCGGACGATTTGGCCCATTTTCAATGCCAACGTGCCCGCAGAAACTTCCAAAAGGAGGACAGACGGACGTGCTTGATGCTAATAAATGACGCTGGCATATCTAAAACAACCTTCTAGGAGTTGCACACTTCTTGGCAGAATGAATATAATCCTCATCCTGCGTTGATGGATATGAAAATCTCCATTACTAATAACACTAGAGGCTCGTCGTATCAGTGTAAAATTCTCAAGTGAACTAAGTTACTTGAAATGCTTAATAATCTTTTGTATTATTGTTATTATCATTATAACTTTAGCCAGAGAATATATTCGAAGACTAAAGTCTTCAAGTACCAGCATCTAAGACTATCTGCTTCGTTGAAAACCCTACCGCACATGAAGTTTGAACGATAATCTTTTGTAAATGAATTCATAATGAACGAATGGGAACATTAAAGTCCTAATGAAAACTATGAAAGGTTTCGTTGTATGTGCATGAAAATAAATAAATATATAAAAAAAAAAATCAAGATTTCCATGCATAAAACATAAGTGAAGCGACAGACAAACGGTTGAGGTGATCCGCTCTCGCTGCCAGGTATTGTTTCGTTTAACCTTAGAGCTTATAAATGAACGAAGTAAACTAAAAAATGCACTTAAAAAGGAGGCAGTGAGAAACCAGAAATTCTTATAAAGGAATTAATCGCGAAAGTTTTGTATTGAGTGGAAGAGAACTCACAAAAAAAAGAAAAATTAGAAACGAGTTTGTGACAAACAACTTGAACATACCATGGTCGGCAATAAAGAAAACATTTGCTACCAATCGTAAAATACAAACTTGAAAGTAAAAAAACAAATGATAATAATAAAAAAAAAGAAGAAGAACATTAGCAAAGCACGGGCAAAACACGTGACGGACCGAGCTATTCATTATCTGAAACGAAAAGCACAAGTGGTTTAGGTCGTGAAATAAATTTTAAGTTGCTTCACCGACGTACATCCGCAATTTCTCTCATTTACCCAAAAGCAAGCAGATTTCATTTTCAAATTCCTATCATCGCTAGCCATTGTTGTTATTATTATTATTATTATTATTATTATTATAATTTTTTTTTTTTTTTTTCAAATTCCAATTCAAAGATTTTCATATGCAAACGAAAGAGTTGTACACTGGGTCCGAAACACTTCATGGCACTACCACGGCCATGTAGCTTCTGTCCATCCATCCATCGTTTATTATTAGATTGCTGCGATTCTTTTCAATCACTAGCTAACGCTACGGCAATATCTTATATCAGAACATTTCCATGTACGGTATCTGTGCTCCACTTTTTCTTATTTAAATGAGAAAGAGCAAGAAAAAGAGCACAAAAATAGAACTGAATATCAAATGAATAATGAATAAAATAAAATAAAAAGTAAATAAAAAAAACTATAACATATTCTTTCCACTTTCAATATTATTTTAATGACTGCATTGTTGTGCATGCATGTGCAGCTGCAACATTATTCTCTAATATAATTTTTATGCTCACTTATATTGTTTGGATAAATTATGGATCATTTTCTGGAGCATTGTCCCAGTAAGAGTTTGAGGCGAAAAAAGAAAATACAGAATTCTGTTATTTTGTTTAGGTGAAATTTGAACTCTACTCTATACTCGCATGGCCAGCCGCCGCTATACTCAGCCAGTCAGCCAGTCAGCTGACTAGATAGCCTAGCGTAACCTGCTTGATCTCTAATCATTATAATAAAGTTGCACATGTTTATAAATATTATGGAAAAATCTACGATTGACTTACTTGATCACGATGGACGAGGAAATGTTTGTGAAAAGCAAAACGTAATTGTCTTCGATTATTTTACCCCAACCAATTGCCAATAATAGTAAACTCTACGATCGGTATCAATAAAATTGGGGTAAATGCATGCATATGCGTATAATGCACACATATCTAAATATGTGCATGTATGTGCTTGCTTGCTTGCTTGCTTGCTTGCTTATGCTTCTATGAAATCTATAATCATTTTAAACTATATTGCGATCATCTAGCATTTGGATGTTCATACGAAAGCCTGAGACAACGAGCATAACCATTCAACAACAAATAGCGATCTTATGCTTCACATAATGATAAAATTGTTGATGATTTGTTTTTCTACTACGATGGGTTGGACGAACGTGATTTTTCAATTGCATGAGTTTAATGTATAACAATAACAATAACAAACCGGAGTTTGTTCAAGTCTTGCTAAAACTTCTGTGAATCTCTAGATAATTAGATAATGTTGTTACTAAGGGAGATCCTATCCCTTCCCCTTTTCAGCTACCCCTTTAAGACAATATTTCTGACATTTCTGTCTTGAGGTTTAAGAAAAAAAAAAAAAAACATACACACAAAGATTACAAAACACAAACAAAGAGAAACCAATGCCACGTTATGCTGCTTATAATGAAGAATATCATCTAAGCTCGCTAACCCAACTACCGTTCAGCCTGAGTGATTTTCATTAAAGGAGTTGATTGTCGACTCTAATGTTTCCCAAGACGGGCTAGCAAATGCTGGTCGATTCCCAAGTTTTTTTTTTTTTTTTTCTTTTCCTTCTCTCTTCTTTCTCTTCTTCATGTCCCTTTTAATACCATCAACAACACAATTGCAGCTGATTTATTTGGTAGTCACAGAAGACTTGATTTCATGCAATCGCCCGCCAACAACGGATTATGAAGAAATTTTTAATATTCCAAAGCTTATAATTTATAAGTTGTTTCAGCAATTTCTCATTTTTAATTATGTAATTAAAACAAAAACAAAAAAAAAAAAAAAAAACAAAGAGAAAAAAAAACTTTAATAAACGTGTTAACGGATAGACCGTAAAATAAATTTCTTGTCGTAAACATTAAAAAATAACCCAAAAAAACTACTAAGAAAATCGTAATAAGTGTTTGGAAACAAATCTTCTTGATAGTCACCGTCACCATCTAAGATAAAATTCGTTTTAATTGATTGTAAAGAATGCCTTCCAAAAACGATTAATGCTCGATTTCAGATCGATATATATTTTGTAAACTACGCTACACTTGCTGCACAAAATCATTTTTTAAATTTCTTCTTTTTTTGTGTCCATTAAATACAAGGTCATCCATGTTACGATTCCGAAAGTAAATGTAAATAAACCACATTTCTGATCGAGATTTGGATCAATTGTTTGGACCTTGCTATTATGTAAAGCATACAATACGTGCAACGTTACTTGTACAGCGTAGAGATTTTAATATTTGGTTAAGTGACTGCGTATATAAGGAATCTTTCTTAAGGTTGTTTCTTAAGGTTGATATCTATGCAGGAACTATTTGGACCAAATCTTTTTTTTTTAGACTTGATGGTCAAAGAAGAGATCTACAAAGTCATTATTATTTGTCTTTTCTGGAATAAGTACAAGATTTCACTTTGCCTAAAATTTTTCGTGACTGAATCAATTTATTGAAAAGAAAAGTTGAATGACCAATGACAACCCGACACAAAAATTATGCCATGTAATCCCATCGAGGATGTATTATGCTCCATAATTGGAAAGTGACTTTACAAAAGACAGCTGGACATCCTGAAAATATTAAACTACAATTTGTTCACCAATTTGCATTAAAATTTCCGACATGAGAAAGTTGTTTTCCATTTTGGTACCGCTTTCATTCGCTATGGAACCCATATATTTTGTACAATTGAAGTTCGAATTGGTGACCCAATCGAAACGTTTTGCCCTGGCTTCCCGTGATTATATTCTCTTTGCAAATTTTGAAAGAATCCTTCAGCGCAAAAAATTTGAATTAGACGACGAAGTCGTGACGGAGATTGAAGCATACATTGAAGTAAGTAAAAGAAGTTGTTTTTAAAAAAGGCAACGCAATCATGGCGGACCGTTGGATTGACTATGTCATGCCAGCACTGCATTATATTGTAAAGTCGAATTTCGTTAAAAGTAAAAAAAAAAGTATGTATCTGCCATTTAATCCGAGGAATTATGGATCGATAGATTATTTTATAAACTTTTCTATTTCCATTTTTAAGTGGTTTAAGAAAAATATCATTAAATTTGTCATCTCGTGTATGACGCGCATCAATGTCTGCATAAAGTACAGATAAAGTATTCATTTAAAAGAAAAGAAAACGCCTCTTGCTCCTCTTCGCTCATGATCGCGTGAAAACCAATTCAAAAACTTCTAAATACTGCCTAATAAAAGTTCCGACATAACTGCGTACCAAATAATTTGTCTGTATGGATGTGCAACTGAAGAGCAAATAAAATTCTGCATTGTTCTTATGACCGAATGCGTAAATTTTACTGAATGAAGCCCTTGACTCAAAAACGCCTATATTTATATGCTTGCAACGCGTTGAAGACCATGTACGTCCAAGATGTCTTTCAACATCTATCGATGAACATCACATCAAGAATGCCAAGGATTTACTCTTCAAATACGAGCCAGACCGCGTTCTTCTTTAGTCGAATCGATTTGAAGAGATCACCTCGGCCTCAAATACGTCTCACAAGAGCTTATACTTGCTTATACTGTATTGGTTCTTCCAAATACTTTCATGTGAAAATCATTTCCAATTGTACGGTAATCGCCTCCCATCCGCTTGATTTAGTTCCGTTTAACATCTGATTGATTCTCGAAACTCAAAGAACTGCTCCGTTGGCATCGTTGTAGCTCGTGTGGAAAGTTTAAACAAAAATCGAAAGATATGCTTCCTTAGATGGCACTTAGTAAGCGAGTTCGTTCCATTATGACCCATTGGTCCGAAACCCGATGCACATGCCCATGAGCTAAGCTTTTGTCAAACTAGGAGAAGAAAAAATGAAAAAATAACCCATCGTTGGGATAAATCCGCAAACTTGAAATGGAAAAGTCTTACTGACTGGGTCTTGAACGCAAAAAACTTAAGATTTATAAAACCTGACACGTTTTTGCAACGAATTGTATATGCAAGGGGCTCTCGGAAAAGATGCATCTTATTATATGAAAAGCCTGGGAAATAACTCTTAGCAATAGTACGAAGCCCTCCGAATTTCTTTTCAACACAATTTCGGAATAAATGTTTGTTCAGTTTCTCTGCTATCAGGTTCCATCCTTCAGCGCTTGCAATAGTTAGTTGAAATGATTACTTTGTCCGATGCCTGCACCGTTCTTTGCACAGCCATCAAATAAGAGATGTGGGACGAGTATGAGCAAAGCATCAAAGTTTCCAAATGAACACTACTTTCTGTAATAGAAATGTAATGAAACTCTCCCCAGAGATTAAACGCTTACTTAAAAATATTATCCAGTTTTTTATCCACTTTTTAAATTCCACTTTAATGTTTTGCCCAAAACTTGCACGCAGCACACGCGCCTACAACCGTTCGTTTATTTTACATTTCTGCTGATTTTGTTTTTATTCAAATCTCTAGACGTTTTTGGCTTTTTCCAAATACTGAGTCCCGCTTCAATGCATACCTTAGCATGCAGTCAGTTTTTTGCCTCTTGTCTGCATAATTTTTATTATTTTTTTTCGTTGTGTAACATTATTATTACTATTTTTCTTCGTTTCCCTTCTTCTCCTTTTCTTTAAAATTTATTTTACAACAGAGTCTTCTCTAATGGTCGGTACATCATCATAAATGCTATGGTTTTTCATCATCGCTATCATCACCGTTTTACAGTTAAAACGTGTTAACATTTTTTTCTTTCTTTAATGGAACGAGAAGCGAAGGCATGCAGGATAAGAAAAGTGTCCCTTGACATTTAAATATCTTAAAAGAAATTCTACACCTTTTCCGTCGTTCTTTTTCATCAAAGTCTGTCTGTTGACCTTTCACTTGAGAAAGGTGTGAGAAATTTGAAATCTCTTCTCCCACTTCTTTTTCTCTCTTCATTAAATTTTTTTTTGTTTTTTTTTTTGTTTTTTTCTCTTAAGTAGCAATAAAATTTAAATATTTGCCTCCAGGGAAGACTTCCTTGGCTTGTACAATACTTTTATTTTTCTTATTGCTGTTGCTTTTGTTTTTCAGCATAAAAAACCATCATAATGAAATTGATGAATAATTCATTTCCGACTTGAAATAAGAAATCTAACATAAATGAAATTTATGTTAAAACAATTGCGGCGAATAACATATTTGAGTGAATCTGTGGATGATAAGTATTTTCTCTAGAAAAATTCTTAAAAGTTCCTTTGTTCTCCATTTTATTTTTTGCTAAATTTATGTACCTCCCTACGTGCGTATCAAGTTTAAGGATGCATTGCGACTGCTTTTTCGATAGTTAGCAGAATCAGTCCATCCGTCCATACGCTTCCCACCTGTTTTACTACGCCCAAGGTCGCCGAAATGCTTAACTCATAGCCAAACCAACTTTGAATGAAACTTGACCACGCCTACAATAAATATATATAAAATAAAAACTACAATATATTTTTCTATATAGCACTACACACCGGAATCATGTGAGAATGGGGTTTTTGCCGGGGTGGAAGGGCACCAAAAGTGAACACCAACTTGAACATTTGTGGGGAACGTTATGTGACCAGAGCCTTTTCAGATACACGTGGTATCTTTTTTACATATCAACGATAGGATGATATTATTCATGAATCGGTTGAACAGCAAAATCAAGGAAAAAAATTAAAACTACGACGCTTTTTATCATAAGAAAGCATTGGTTCTTTCGTCAACCATTCAACAGGTAAAACTGCATTAATTTGAATATAGACTGCTTTCGCAATCGCTGTATTCTCCAGATTTGGTTCCGGCAAAGAATATCTATTTGAAAATTTCAAGAAAAGGACAGAAAAGGGCTCAATGTGTCGAACTTAGACGGGTCTTTTGCTGTAAAAGAAAGTTCTATTGTTTTGCTACGTGCCTTATGAACACTTCTTAGGAGAGCGAAATAGGATTGTTTGACATTATTTTCCTACTGGTACACAGATTAGGTACCTGCGAGTCTTTGCCATTAACCTTTTAGGCCTTTTGATTTAGCTCATATGCATATGCGCTGGCTGTCTGTCTACATTACGTTTCTTTTCACGACATAATATTCTCTTATTGCCGTTATGATTGATTCCAATATTTGAAAATGCGAGCGACTGACCCATGCACACTATTTGGGTGTAATGACCCCATTTTCGCATAATCTACACTCTATCGAGCCTACCTTAGAGCAGAATGGCCGGGAGCTTTCATATCTTACCTAAGACTCTCGCTGGCGCCAGTATTATTGATGTAAAAGAGATCAACGCTCTCAACGTTCTTGCTTTCTTGTCCTAAACTTGGCCGCATAACATGTCACCGTGACTTGTTGTTTTTTACTCACATTGCCCGCCTTTGGGAGCTATCTGCCTGGAGCAATCTTCCTGGCCTCTCCTGACGTTTTCTCTTTCAAGTCGAATGGGCACATTGCTCTTTACTCCCTCCTGTACCTCCTATAACCCATATCGACCGCCACCATACTTATATACATAGCAAGTAAAAAGAAAAGAAAAAACGCCAATGGCTGTTAATGGCTTAAAGACTTGATTTGAGCGATTGATTACTTGATTCGGAACTTGTTTTCGGTACGGCATTGTTGGCTCTTGTGCGTACGCATCGTATTTCAAACTGAATTCTCTTTCCATATTTGACATATAATTGACGCACACGTGCACACAAATATTGAAAAATGTTTTTTATATATGTTGCTGCAAGCTGATAAAATTACGGTATGGAATTGTGCATAGATGCAATAATTTGAAAACTTCCCAAAAACCTAAGGGTGCTTAAGTCAATTAAAGCTAATAAAATATTGAAAGCAGAAAGGACTATAAAAACACTTAATGAATGTTGATGAAGAACGTGAAAAGCATTATAGTAAATTTATCGAAGATCGAAGCGAGCTTCCAAGTGCGAGGGGAAAATCAAGCAACTTTCTAAGCCAAGCGCAAAATATCTTTGCTGAGTGAAAGCGTCTTAGAAAACAACTGCGATTCCGCAGTACAGGCTACACCACAAGGCTGAACAAGCACGAAAAAACTTTTACTCTTTGCCCCTTTTTTTGGTAATTAAAATATTCAAAAGCCAACTGTTAACTACCGGTTAAGTATTCTTATATTGTGAGCCTGCTTGAAGTCATCAATTTCTCTTCAAGAGTCTTCATATATTTTACCGCACAACCTAACGCATTGGAATTTTGCCTTAACTCACTTTTCAAACAATTAAAAATATGTTATACAACTAAACTTAAAACCAAAACAAAAAAAAAAAAAAAAAAAAAAAAAAAAAAAAAATTATAATAAATATAATAAATAAATTTAAAGTTCAACGTGCTATTCCCACTTTCTGTCTCCATCTTTGTCGCTCTCTCATCGCTTCTTCTTCTCTGCTTGTCTTTTTGTCTCTTTCGCAACATATGCCAAAAATTATTTTGAACTCATTGTTAGCAAAATTTTATTAGAAAGACGACGTCTAGCTTCTCCTTTCGATTCCTGCTCTTGCGTGCCTGACTGCTGGCCTAAGCATTTAAACATATTGTAACTGTAGAGCATAACTTTATCTTTCACGTCATTAAATTCATAAATATCATGCCGTAACGCAGTGGCATGTCACAAAAGTTAAGTGCAACTTGTACTGAAGACAATCTAAGAGAATAACTCTGAAGGAAGAAAAGTTTTTCATACTTTTTTTTCTCTTCTTCTTCTTCTTCTTCTTACTTTGTTTGAAAGAAAAAAAAACTTGAAATTATTTAAAAATTTTTCTTTTTTTTATAAAATACATTGAAACACGAGAGACGGTCACTGCCATAGGGTTTAGTAATAAGTAGTAAAAAAGGAAGATATTAAGAAAAAACCAAACAAAAACAAAAAAAAGAAACAAAATGTTATAATAACGAGAACAAGACAAAGAAATTACATTAAATTTGCAGCGAGACAAAAGGCAAATGAATGACAATACAACAACAAGAACAACACCAACAACGCCAGCAATGACAAGCGGAAAGAGAAGCTACAAGGAAACAAAATCACATTACATTGGCCAGCTATCCTTACCCCACAGTTACAATCACAGCTACGGCCAAATAAAGGACAACAATATTATTAAAATCTTGTGCCATTGTTTTATCGACACACACTCTTCCTTCTCACTTCTTTCGCCCTCTCGTGCTGTTCACTTGAATATAATTTCTTAGTTAAACAAAGCAATTACGAGTTATTCCTTTTGCTTTTATGCCACACAACTTTTTAACATCCTTATAAAATGCCAAAGTAAACAATTCATTAATAATGTCTCCCTTTACTTAATCTTTCGTTTCAGGTTTCATCTGATTTCGATTCAAAACATCATCGCGCTTCGCTCGTCGAGATAATAAATATTAGTTTAGGCCTTTTTTTCAACTGAAAAGCCTTTTTTCTTCTCTCTCTCTCTCTCTCTCTCTCTCTGTCTCTCTATATCTCTCTCTCTAATAACTACCCGCCTGCTCATAAAATCGCCGGATATAATGGCTCGCACTAAAATCATTTTGAAAATATTATTCTCGCTATGCGTGTGGTCCTTCGTTATCATCGGTCTCTTTAAGATGCACGGCTCGAATATCGTGCCTCAGGAATATACTTCGGTGCCATTAAGCGGTCGTATACTGCTACAGAAGGATATGCTGCGTTTTATGGAGACTCCTTCAACAACAACGGATCGTTTTGATCCCTCCGAAATCTTGGTAGACAATCGAACGGGTAAGTAAAACTTTTAATTTTTAATTTTTTCTTTTTTTCTTTTTCCTTCACCACCACTTATACCACTGACCCGCAAAAATAGCTGAGGGCACCCGAATAGATTCTCAACTGTTTATTATACCAGTTAGGGATGTCTATCCATCTGCCTGTCCAATATCTGTCCATGTATTCTTGTATTCAATCTAGAAATATTTTGTTAAAATTTAACTCACTGTCTAGTTTTTACTCAAGCGAAAACGCTCTCACGGACTCAATCGTAGCTCCCAATGAAAAGTGGCGAAAGATCGGATTTTCTCATAGCAAATGAATGGAGAAAATTTACATGACATGGAAACTTTTCCTGAACGCTCTCGCATATAAACATTTTTACAAAATATTAGATTTTATATGGCAGTCAGTGAATCAGTAATAAGGTTGGACAAGATAGATCTACTTTCCGGACCACCTCTCAAGCTTTCATATTATAATAAAGCGATATTTTTGATAATTTATTACGAAAATAAGTGAAGTGAGGAAGTGTTGCAAGGCACTTAAAGGTCGACTGTTGAAATTAATTTAAAAAAAGGCGAGTATTTTTCATTTGAACGTTTCTGTCGCTGTAGAAAATTTGTGAAGAGGGAAACTAATAAGTTAAGGAACTGACTTGACCCCTTTTCATAGACATGACAATCGTTTAATCATATTACTCGTAAATTTCCAAAAACCTCTATAATTTTAGAATTCCGATACAAAAAGTATCAGCTGATTGCGAAAATAATATAAATCTGAGTTATTGCGAATTACTGAGTATAAGCAAAAAAAATAATAAGAGAATTTTTTCACTAATTGGCGCCTGGTCTCATAAACCCCTTCAGACTGCGTTCTAATGACATCCGTTTCAAAGATGGCATTTTACTCTACAGTTTTTATCCAGATAGTGTTGTATTTCGTCAGTTATGTCAAAAGTTATGTTAATGAGAAAATGCCTGAAATTTCTGAAAAAATTCCCTATGTTGGGAAAGTCTGTTACGAAGAAGATAAAAACACTGCGTAAATTTGCAATATTTACGATCAAAAGGCTTTGAAAGCTTACTAAGGAATTAAATATCACCCACAAAATACTTCTAAACCATTTTTGCACTTAGAGAGTGATTCTGAATCGCTCAGTATAATAAAAGTAAGTTCATCTCAAGTCCTTCTGAATATTGCATACATCCGCACAAAGTTAATATAAGAAAAACATCATTTAATTTATTTGCCACCACTTAAAGAAGTATACCGGAGATTTTTAAAAATATCGAGTTTTGTCCGATCGATGATCGTTTTTGTTAAAAAGTTCCATCTTCGATTTGAAAAAAAAAAAACAAAAAAAATTAGAAAACTTTCGTGAAAAATTTACATTTTGTAATCATAATAATGAAATCCTTGTACCCTTGACTTGGAAATTGAAAACCAAATCAAATCTCACGAAGTGGAAAAGTCTTATGTCATTTCAAACTTTAACGATAAGCTTCAGTTCAGTTAAATTAAGGCAAGAGTTACACAAAATATGAAAAAAATTTTAGTTTATTTAAAATCTGCAATTATTTACTTGTTTTATTTGTTTTATAAATTTTTGTTTTTTTTTTTTATTTCATTTAATCTATGTAATGGTTAATTGTCCTTTTTGCTTTATCCTCCCTTTTTTTGTGTTTTTTGATTTTGTTTTTTTGCTCTATTAGCTATGGATGACGAGCAATTGGTACGTGACGTTGAATCGCGTATACCCTCATTACCAATCGCTTACTGGAGTAAGAATAAGAATTTTCTTCAACAAAAATCTTCCAATTGTGCCAAGTATCCGTCAATATTTGAACTGGAGTTCAATAACATCTATTGGCAGACGATGCGTACTACTAACGGGACTTTTCAATTGTTCGGTGCCTACTACGATATACGCAAGAATTCTTTACTCGGACCGACAGTACGCATACTCGGCATGATTGATCGCATAGAACCGAAAGTGAAGACGTTCTGTCAGTTTTGGTTCGACGGTCAGAAGGAGCCGTTTATTGTTAAAACCTATGAATACAAATACATTTGGTATAATAAATGGGGCAATTACAAGCAGGGTATCTATCAACCGTATTTGATAGCTTGTCAAATACCTAAACCATTTCACGGTGTGGTACCCAGTTCAGTATCTATGGTTGAGAAGCAATGCGATACCGCCACCAATAATTTACGTGTGATATATAATCGTCCGCCGGATGATCACAAGAAGGGCTTTGCGGTGTGCGTGAAAGGCTTAGATTTTCTGTACGACGATCTGTCCGTACGATTTATCGAGTGGATAGAAATGTTGAATATTTTGGGTGCCGACAAGATTTACTTCTACAATCTGCAAGTACATCCCAATATAAGTAAGGTTTTGCAGCACTATGAGCAAGAGGGTAAAGTTCACGTTAGCCCGTTAACTTTACCTGGCGGTCAACCGAATGTACCCGGCTTTCAGCATCTATATCTAACCAAGAAGACCAATCACAAACGGCAAAATGAAGTAATACCGTATAACGATTGCCTTTACAAGAATTTGTATTTATACGATTACATAGCTCTGCTGGATGTAGATGAAGTAATTATGCCGAAAGGTAACTTTGTCCTGTGGTCTGAATTGATGACCAAAGTAATACCGGAATCGCTTAAGTTTCGACCTGAAGGCTATCATAGTTACAATTTCCGCAATGTTTACTTTCTGGATGATCAACAACACGAGCATGGCTGGCACAAAGGCATACCCAAGTATATGCATATGCTGCAGCATGTACATCGAGCCAAAAACTACACTAAGCCTAATCAGTATGTAAAATGCTTCCATAATCCCGAAAGGGTATTAACGTTACACAATCACTTCCCGTTGGCATGTTTGGGTGGAGTTTGCAAATCGTATCCCGTCGATACGGAAGATGCTCACCTGCAGCATTATCGAGCTGACTGTGTGAATACGTTGAAAAAATCATGTGAAGAATATCGCGAGCATTCGGTAGAGGATAAAACTATATGGAAATATAAAGATGAACTAGTACGACGCACCTTAAAGACTCTTGAGACTTTAGGTTTCTTTAGACGTAACTCGGGAAACTCATTCGGTAGCGGCTATGGTTCAACAACGCACTCGACAGAACGGTGATTTCCTACATTGTGGTGGTCGGAGACACCATCCTGGTTGGGCATTGTTAATAGTTTAGCAAATAGGGGTCTAGAGGGTTTAACCGGTCGTAGTAACATTCAAAATAGTTGGGGCAGCAGTAGTAGTAGCAGTAGTAGTAGCAGTAGTAGCAGCAGCAGCAGTAGTAGTAGTAGTAGCAGTAGTAGCATTAGCAGTAGCATCAGTAGTAGTGATCGCGTTATTTTATACCTAAATACTGGTAGTAAAGAAACCATTGACTCTGTCGATAATTACAACAAGGAGGCAACCACACAGAGTCCCGAGATTACCCAAGAGACTACCGCCAATAGTTTTAAGCGACGATAGTATTTTATTTAAATTGCTGTTTTTCCGCTTCTTTTTTTTTTCTAGTACAGAATTTAAGTGAAAAACAAGGTTCAAAACCTAAGTAAAAATAATCGTGATTTTTCTTCTATGTACATATTTGAATAACGGAAAAAAAAGAAAGAACGACATGAACTAGATAATAAAAATTATTGAAGTAAATGCGAAAATTTGAGGTTGAAAAAAAAGAAAAAAATTAGGTTAAATTTTAAAAATTTGATTTTAAAAAAAAAAAAAAAAAAAAAACTCAATCCATTTATTTTTTGTATAAAAGTTTATTTATATGTATTTATTTTAATATTTATACTTTCTCTTCTCTATATAAATTGTTAAATATTAAGTTTTATAAAGTGAATAATCTATCATGGATTGATTTGATTATCTTTGATATTTTTTTGAGAATTGTGTAAAAAAACTTTGGATTTTTTTATTTTTATTTTTTATTTATTTTTTTTTTTTTAAGGAAAATTGATTGCATAAAAAATAAAGAAAAAATAATAACAAACACCAAGCCCTTACTTATATAATTTTAAAAATCTTAGGTAACCTTTGACTCCGAATATGACTCAACGTTTTCGGAAACTGCTCAAATTCGTATTAAATCAAAACGAGTCAGTTTGCCGCATTTCACACAACTTAAAACTTGCTAATGCACTGGCTTTTCTTTGCTTGTCAAAAGTTGCCAGGAAAGTGAGGTGCAAGGCATTCTTCCAATTTAACGTTAATTTTCATCTCTGCCTGTTTGTCAACAGAGGTTTGTTGGCTCTTCTTCTTAAAAGTTATTTCATTAAGCTTTCCTCAATTTTTTACACTGTCTATAATATACTTAAGTCATATCTGATTAAATGCGATATCGTCGTCAGTGTCCATGTTTGCATTCGAATTCCTACGTATTTTCGAAATTCTTTTAAAACAATGCTTAACAGGGGTTTTAACGCATTTAATGCATACTTATCACCTTATGTGTGCTTATGTTTGTTTGGAAAATTATTTAAGAGCTACTTAAATAACTTTTTCATATCGAACTACTTAAAAATATTCTGTCAAAAAAGTATCGGGAATTCATATGTAACACGTAATTATGTAAGTGTACATAATTGATGTATCTATACATATATAAATAGATTCGCGAACAGCGGCTGATCATTTTTTCAAGTAAATATTGGCTTCCTAATGCTTAAAAGACTCAAGATAAACTTCATATTCGCGGAAGAACTTTGACTGGTTCTCCACGCCGTTTCACTATAAAACTCCTGCGCCGCTTTTACTTTACATATTATAATGCATTAGGCTTAGGGATGACGGCTTGGAAACAAGCTCCAAGAAAGTTAGCCATAACGGTTTATTTCCTTCAGCCGTTAATCTTTCGACGTTTGAGAAAAAGAACTATAATGCCTTTTGGATGATTGAACTCATGAGACATGTCAACGCATGTTCCGAGTTAATCTTTCGAAAATTTCAATAGCAGCAATTTTCCAAAAGCCTTTGCTTTGATTTTCTCAATCGTTTCCATATTGGTTGGCGTCGATAAATCGATTAGAGTGAGACAGAGTTTTTAAATAATTTAAATGGTCCTACTTGTGAATGCACTGTGTGAAGGATGGCTTTCTCTAATATATCCTCAACTTTGTTTTTTCTTTGCACCTTTTCGACGCAATTGTATTGAATTCCTCTTGATTTGATATATTTATCTGTAGCAGAAGGATAAAAACCGAGCTCGAGCATGACTAACCTAAACAATTCAATTGAACAATTCAATAGCAGAGAAGAGAAATATGTTTGTAATAGAAATGTACAGTGTTACGAGCTCAATAACTAAACTTTTTGTAAAATTGCTTCCTAAGAATGAATTATTGCTGGTGGTATGTCTGTCACAGAAGTTGCGTACTAAACCTGAAATTTATTTATTTTCATTTTTTTTCTTTCTCTCATAAGTAATTAATTAATAAAAACGCATACGATATTTAAAAAAAAAAAACATTTTTATTATAACTTTTTTTTTTTTTTTTTTTTTTTTTTTTGTAATTACTTTAAAGAAAAATATCTAATTTTAAAAACAACTTGAAAAATAAAAATGATATTAACCTTAATGTAATATATGCATACATATATTTACGTACATATGTACATATATATATATATATATATATACATATATATATAAATATATATACACATATATATAAATGCATATATATATGTATATATATATATATGTGTGCACATATGTATGTGTATATATAGATAAAAAACGTGCCTTCTAAATGAAAAGAATTTTACTTCATTATCATTATCACTAAAACTATATAAGATTTTTGTAACCATAAGGGGTAACTATTTATTATGATAACTAGACATTTTCAAGCGCAATTCTATGCTAGTATTACACACGATACATGATATGCAGCTAGGGGAGGCCAACAGACAAAACTTTCAATTGGTCCCGCTGATTCGAACTCTAATCAATTATTTTAGTTAGTCGCGTCATACAATAGAACATTTTTATAATAAATTAAGCGCAAGATTGCCGCTTGAACGCTTCATTGCTTTTTAATCGCATAATCGTCGCAGTTGTAATCGATTGCTTTCGAGCGATCATAACTAAGGAAATCGCTTTAGCTAGCAGCAACGCAAACTTGAAGGCAATAAGTTACAAATCGATAGCATACATAAAAAAGTCACGTTAGCTTGCTCCAGATCACTTTTCTAGCTTTGTTTTTTTTTTTTTTTTGTTGACTTTTGTTGCTTAATTATGATTGATTAATAGCGATGTTGGCCGCTCCTAAAGGCTTTGCTGTTAAACATTTTTGGTTACTTGATAGAGCTCTAGTTGGCAAAGAAAATAATTTTTAAAACTTGAAAAATGTAAAACTTTTCAAAGACATGACTATCTATGCTTGCGTCTGCCCACAAGTCCTTCGCGAAATTTCAACGATTGTCGCTGGAAATATATGCGTTTATCCGAGTAGAGAACGCGACATGGATATTATTTGGTAACATTTTAGAAACGAAATCCGGTATACGGTTTCGCCCCATCTTACGCTCTCTTTTTTTCGCTAAATATACCCGCCATACCAGAATGAAAGAGGAAATGATTTTCAAAATATCGTTTGTTGTAAAGCTTTTCTTATTTTTCCTCTCTTCTCTTGTTCACGGCGCGCCTGAAATTATACCTCATTTCGATTAAATCCGAACTTTATCTGTTCTATTTTTGTAACTGATACAAAACTCATAACCTACTTTATGCGTCTCATAACCTCAACTATGGTCAACCAACTATTTTAATATACTTTCCAAAAACTTGACAAATGCTTCGTAGTTGCAATTTACTCGATTTAGACGACACACGGAACGATTTTGCAATACGAGTTTCCGGTATTCATGCAGGCGTATGAGCCCTTGATCGTAAAGCCATAAATTTCTTTACTTCTTTTAAATTTAAGTTGCGTTATGCGATATAATGTTGTTGTGATTTTTCGAAGCGACAAAGTGCAGGGGGGTGTTTTCAAAAAAGTTTCTGCAGCTCGGTTAGATTTTTGGTTACTTTGAAGCGATTTACAATATTCTTATTATATTTCAATTAAAGCGCAATTCAAAAACTTCAAAAGATCTATCAAATAGTCAAGTATGTAAGAAGTTTGGAAATAAGCCAAGCACTTGTCAAAGTTTTGCTTAAATATTAAAAATATATATATATATATATAAAAGCTTCTACTACAACAACCTAGAATTCTATAAGTCATTTAGGTTTACAAAACATATACACATAAAATATAAAAGCAAGTAAGAAAAACAAAATTATTAAAAATACATTTTAATATAATTTTTAAGCGAAGAAAAGGATAGAGATAAAGTAAAATAGACAACAAGCAATTATTTCTAAAGTCACAAATATTATCTAAATCACAAAACTTAAACTTAAGTTTGCTTAAGTTTGATTTATGCACAAGCAGTAGCAGTTATCAATGACAGTCGCCGCCTACTGACACTCGCACTTAAACAACAATTTACTTTAACTAACAATCTATTCAACGATTGACCACTTGATGAGCGAGAGTAACAAATGAGAAACGCAACTACCTTTGCTTAAGCATCACTTAATTGATTTCTGAACTACACAGGCACTTACATTCAATTTATCCTTTTTAGCGAATTTTAAAAAGAAATCCATTAAAATGATTTACTTATGTATTCTTTACAACATATGAAAATAAACTCATATGTTCAATAACTATTTTTAAGCCCTTTTCCTTTTTTCTTTTTTTTGTTGAGTTTGTTAACATGAGCAGAATCTTAAGGAATATGCAGAAACCTTCTGATGATGCCACAAAAACTGCTTGCATGTACAAAATCTACGTAAAGCTCTACATAAACTACAACCGCTCTGTGTAAACTGAAACTGTTCCTAATTGTGGATCCGATTTGCTTTAATTTGTAGAAGAAAGAGGAAAGCGCAACATGAATGAATGTTCTTCACGAGAAGATCGATCTGTAAACTCCTAAAAGCTCTCCCTTTCTTGTTAATTATGGAGCACTTTTTAAATTTTCACAATTTCGCTCGATACATGTTATAGTACTACATGTACAGCACTACAGTTTGTCGACAGCAACATTTTAATATTTCAAGCTTTTTTTTCGTTTTTTTTCTTTTCTTAAATTTTCTTTACCATTACGGCACATGTTAAGCTAAAGATAAGAAAGGGTTGAATAGCTTCGAAGTCTTCGAAGTAGCTTAGGAACTTATGTACTTTCCTAGGCACTTGTTGCTCTGATTAATAGAAATTGATAAAAGGAATAACGGAGGAAGGCGACGAAAAACATAACTTAGTGGGCTGATAGCGAGATACGAAATACTTCATTAATACTAAATATATCCTTCCTTTCCGCCTCTCTCTCTCTCTCTCTCACACTGTCTCCCTTTCTTTCATATACTTCTCCCACATCTTTCCTTTGTTCGCTAATGGCTGTGCCAAAATGACGGTTAAGTTTCTATTACTTGAAGACTTCAAATGTGTTAAAATTCCAAAAATCTACTCAAACATTACTTCCTGTCGGGTGAATAATTCAAAAGTGCATTTTGACTTCAACTTTTACTTATTGTTACTGATAAACTTCGACAACATTTGGTAAATAAGAAAACAAAAAAAAAAAAGAAGAGATAATTAATTATAATAGCAATAATGAAAATTAAAAAAACAAATTAAAGTCACTTTGTAGTCTAAAATTAATTTAAAATACATTTAAAAAATTTATAACAAGCAACACCTAATAAATGTATAGAATTTAGAAAATCAAAGCATGTTATGAAATAGTTTCTATTTTTCCTTCTTCTTATATATTCATATATTAATTTACTTTCAAACTTTAAATTCTTCAGGAATTCTGTTCTTGCTTATCCGAAATTATCTACGTTTCAAAATTTCTTAATCAAATGATATTTTATGTGTCCTTTTATTATTAGCTTCCAATTACAAATATTCTGTAATTATTTATTTATTTATTTATTTATTTATTTTTTTTTTTTTTATTTATTTTTTTTTTTTTTTTTTATTTATTTTTTTTTTTTATTATGATTTGAATTTATTACGAATTTGATTTAATTCTTTCTCCAAATTTTTTATTTGGTTTTTATTTAATTTACATTTTCTAGTGAAGTCTTTAGTGAAGTCTTTGTTTTTGTGCACATTAAGGGCAGATGGAGCTGCACAGTCAGTTGGAATATCCACCGTTTCAATTGCTAAGACATCTGGGTGGGAGTACAAATATGTTGCTGTAAGTCGATAAAGCTGTAACAAGTTTAATAATGAACTTGATCAGCCCACAAAGTCCTCTGCCTCTTATAACACGGATGGGAGGTTTCAAACCCCACAAGTTTTCCGGTTCCATTTTGTTGTGTTTGTACAAAACACAGCACTTAGAGATACAACTCAGATATATACGTACAGATGTGCATAGGTACATATGTGTTTCCTAGAGATGACAGTCAGATCGGCTTTCGTTGCGATTAGCTATACTTACAAGTCTGCCAGTCTGTTTGTCATCGCAAATCTTACGAAGTGATGCGTTCACAAGACGCGAGGCTACGAGACATTTTTCTGTCCCTGTTTGATCAAAAGCTCATTGACTGCAAATAGAATCCGGAACATTCCATCCACCTGCCCTCAAGCAGATATTTAGACATTTTATCTGCTGATTTGACTTAACTAACATCACGAACGATGTGCAACCTCCAGACTAATTTATCATTATTATCTCTTTCCATTCTCTTGTTATTTTTTTTTTTTTTTTTTTTTTGATTATTTGATTCATTTATTTAGTGAGCTTATTTTATTTGACTTCGATTTCTAAAATATATTCCTTCAATATACAAGTTTTCTTAAACGTGTACTATAAAATTAATAATGTAGAAGAAATTATTATTAATTCAACTTAAGTTAAAGACTGAAAACTAAAAAAATAATTTAAAAACAAAAAAAAATGAAATAATAATAATTAGAACATTTTTTACATAAGTTTTGAGAACTTGAGAGAAGGAAAAAGAAAATGTAAAATAACGAATCAAATAAAAAAATTTAAACAATTTAGAAAATTCTTAAACAAAAAAATAAATAAATAAATAAATGATAAAAGAAATCATTTAAAAAATAAGATATAACTTTGCGAGAACTGGTTACTTTACTGTATGTAAAAAAAAAACATTAGACACGTTTTACTATTTGTTGAAGAAAACAAATTATCTTAACTTGTTATTATCAATAAATTTATTAAGAAAAAATATATTTAAAATATAATCAATCGTATAAAACAAAAAAAAAAAAATTTATTTTCCAATTTTTCGATGTAAATAATTTAAAAATAAGAACTTTTTCAAATCTTTTTAATATAAGAATTCTATTCTGATTGATAAATAAAAAATTAAAAAAAAAATAAATAAATAAATAAATAAAAAAGAACATATTACAAAAAAAAAAAAAAAACACTGAGTGCTCGTTTTTCAATTGAATTCGAGAAATCTTCCACAACTTTTACATGCCTTCCATTACGAGGATCGCCCTATGTCGGGTCTGCAGTCTCTACGAAATCAAAAAAGTAAATGCTAAAATTTGTCGGCGAAAATCTGATTTCTCCAAAAAGCAACACAAAGAAATAAGAAAATTACATTCGATCCTGACCGAATCTTTACACTCATCACGATTATCCCAAAAAAGTAAAAACAAGTAAAAGAGCTACATTTTCACGCTCCATTACATGGAGTTAGGTTTGTGGGCTTTGTAGGCGTGTCCTTGAAAAGTTTGGATCGCTTCTAAATTCTCTTCCAAATTTGTAGGCGATACATACATTCTCGCTAACGAGAGAAAGCTTACCACACATACTACACGATTGGGCAGACGAAGAGACTGACATATTTAGGTGCGTTTCAAATTTGAAACTGGCCAAGAATTTATATACTTTATGAGGTTTTGAGACTTTGAAGTTTCCAAGTTATGTAGTACTGTAGGCGTGTCCTCGTACCGACTTGAGCCATTTTCAATACGAACCCGCGTGCAAGAAACCCCAATGTTTCTGCCAAACTTGAAGCTGATATCTTCACTTTTGCGGTCAGGAGAAAGTGTACAACCGGCATTACCCAGACGGACAGACAGACAGACGGACATACTTAAATCGGTTTAGAATTGGATGCTCCTCCAGAATATATATACTTTGTGGGATCTCTGAATCTTCGTTCTGGACGTTGCAAACGTTTTGACAAAATAAATATATTCCTCGTCCTTCGGCGGTGGGTGTAATACCATGAAATTAAGTGAAATAATGCGATCTTTAATAGTCTTCAATAAATTCATCATTAGTAAATAATGAATTTCAAACCTTTTCAAGTGGGCGCCGTAGGGTACAGACAAATTAGGGCACTGGGCATTATCAATTTTCTTTTTCGTCTTCTTGCAGCTGTTTTTTCTTATAAATGCAACTCTGAACATTGAATTCCAAGATGAATTTGTTTAGAAAACTAGTTATATGGCTTTCAATTAAGTTGACTGACATAAATGGGAGGGAGAGAGAAAGAGAAAAAGAGTAAGTGTGTGTGTCACTGTCTGTTGCTCATACCTATTTCAAGGCGAAAAAACAAACTGAAGAAAAGCGAAGAAGAAAGTTAATCTTTTCATGCGTAATCGGAGGGGTAATCACGTATGAAAAATTTAACTTTCGCTCTCGTTTTCACCTATTTCCTAATAATGAAGGTAAGAGTTAACTGTGGTCCATTTATAGCTTTCGACGACGAAAGAAGTTTTTTAGTTGAGATAAAAACAGCGTTGTATTTATGATATCATTGGTGCGTGAATAACCCTATAAATCCAAATAAAAGCGAATAAGAAGAAAAAAGTAGAAATCGGTGAAGCCAAACCCAATAACGCAAATACATTATTTTTATTTTCTATATAACTTTTTTATAATCCCCCAATTCTTCGTCTGAGACTTCCCGGAAATCTTCAAGTACAGTTACCTGTCATAGTGCCGTCTTATCTAATGGCTTTAGAAGCTAAAAGCGTCGAAAATATTTATTTTTCTCAACGTTTTGCAATTTCCGTCATTAGTCAGATTAGGTTGACGTTATATCTATTCATTATATCAAATATGTACGATTCGACCGATTTCGGCCGATCGTCGAATAAAGTCTTATTTGACGGTAACATTGCAAAATTGTATGAATTGTTGTCAACTGTAAATTCGACTCGTCGACTCGATGTTGGCGGCCATAAAGTGATCTCTGCTTTTTCCCTTTGCTATTGCTGTGGATCCACCTTACGGTGTTCGATATCGAGCTGTTGTACGATGTTATAGACAAAACGATACCATCACTTCTCGGCTTAATGGTATCTCAATTGCTTTCGTATCGAATTTGGCTTCTCGTCCGCTGTATCTACAAGGGAGTATTTCTGATATCATCGGTGTATCTGTAGCAAAATAATGCAATGAAGATTCTCGTTAACAAGCACACCATCGTTAACCATCAACCCAACTTGCAAATTTGATATCGAGTTTGTTCAACAACGGAATCCGTATACCGACGCCTGATTATAAGACAAGTTGGATACACGCTATAGGGAATATTTGCACTTATTCTTCGTCTTCTTCTTCTCCTCTTTAACAAATTAACAATCGAAGATACGCTGTGGTGGGTAAACGAAGGCTAATAGGAATATTTATATGGAGTAGAAAGCATTTGGTTTGGAATTTTTAGCAAGCGGTATATGGAGCTGGAACAAAATCAAAAATTACAACCCATTTTTTTAACAAATGTCACAGCTTAGAAAATACTGAATGAAACGAAATTAAAGCTTTTTTTGCCAAACTATTCTGAGGCTCGCTTACTTCATTAACTTCATATACATATGTAGATCGAGTTTTTGTTTACGTTTATCGAAGACAAGGCTACACAAGTCGCTTTGCATTCATATCTATTCAAATACAATCTGAGCTCTCGTTGTCGTTTGCTCATTGCATGTGTATGTTTGCGTTCGTTACATTATTGTCCGTTGAATTCATTTATTCATAATGTGCTGCTGCGTTCCAAAAACCGCATAGCTTACGGTTTGAGTACAAGCTATGGCAGCGATAGGTCGATGGCGACGCTAACATACGCTCAGAAACGAAGAGAAAAATATCTTTATCTTTGTGTTATCAAAGACAACGATGTATGTCCCCTGCATTTTTTTCGAAAAATCAACTTTTCTAATGGCACGTTATATTAAGTATCACCTTAAGGGAGAGAGAAAAAGGGCGAAATTTTACTGTCTTGAAAATTACTACAACATGACACAACAAGTGAGGTCCAACTATGTCCGTCAACTGTTTCAAAGTTTCAAGCGCAACGTGCGCTTATGCCTATGGTAGCGTAGCGAGTGTAGTAGTTGTGAATGTGCGAAAATGCTTTCCTATGTCAGTTGAATAGGTTGATGTCTTGGATAAATTGAATTTTTGCTTAAGACTACAACTATATTCCACTTTTACTCGACTCAGCGAGTCATCTGTTGTTCATTAGCTGACAGAAAAAGAAACTATATACGATAATATTCTGGCAAAAGCTTTCAAAAGCAAGCGTTCGAAATTGAAAGTTCAAGGATAGAAAAAAAAGCAAAAAAGCAAAAAAAATAAAAAGCACAAAATACTTGCACAAAATAAAGCACAAATAACTCGTTGATTGATTCACAGGTAAGTAAATAAGCAAACTTATAGCGTAGTTCGTATAGCACGCGCATATATGAACACATGCGCTCTAAAATCGATGAAGAAAGTAATTTAAACTTGGGAAAGATCGCTTCCTCCGCTAAGTGATTGTTGTTGTTCATGAGGGTGCACGCATTTAAGTAGGACCTCTGCCGCTTTTTATAGATTCAATAAATTGAAGTTATTTGCTATTCTCGGAAGGCTATTCTTTTGAGTATTTTCTTGCCATTGCAACTTGTAGAGATTCATGGATGCAGCTTTTTTTTTCGAAGACGTATATATGAATATGTATGCACATGTATGTATGTATGTATGTATTCCTATTCTCATATGTACAAATTCTTTTATATCAACGAACTTTCTGTCCCTGGTGGAGATACGACAAAGCCAACCCAATTTTAAAAATGTGTTTATGATTGGATAAGGACCGTATATTAATTCAAAACATATGTTTGCAATACTTAGTTAACATGAAGTATGAAAGTCGGTCAAGAGGGAGGGCATGTTCGTGAAGGACAAAGAGTTTTGATTAATTTTTACTAATTGTTGCGTATGTTCACTGAAGGGATTAACACGAGTTTCAATAAACGGTTTATAGTTTATTGAAGTGGAGGTTCCGTTCTTATAATACGTACGATACCCAAACATGGGCTCTCTTGCGGAAAGCCTTAAAAGCTCAGTGCCCGCCTCGTCCCTAATTCATATTTTATTTTCCATATTTACGTTTGTAGTTACGTGCCGGATATGTTAATATGCATAAACATGTATATATGGGTACACTACGTACACAAAATATTGCACATACACATTGCTAGGGAAAAGTTAGTTTTGCTTTGTGTCATTCTAGCTGTTCCAAAATGTCCTCACTATGGGCCCTTATAATATTCTTTTATCATTTTTAATTGTTCCTCTTTATCTTTTCAATTCTCTGTCTTTTTTTGTTGTTGTTCGTAAAAATTTTATTCAATATTTCTTTCATGTCTTCTATATTGATTGATTGAACTCTGAAATTTAATTTATTCATTTCATCGCTGAAACGTAGCACTGGAAAATAGATTTTGTTGCCGCATAAAGACTTAAGATGGGATTCAAAAAATACAACGAAGCAGTCGATATTTGGTACAATGAATTTTCACGCTATTTCATGCTTAAATATAAAAAATTAGAACCTTATTATTTTTGGTAGGAACCGTCGTGGGAGCAGGGGCCCAAAAAACCGGCTCCCCGGAATCAAATTTTTCACATCAATTAAATAGAGTGAGATACTATTACTCGACGATACGACCTTTTAGTCATTTAACGACTTTTTCCAAATTAAACGTTATATGGGGAGTGGTCGCAAAAATGTACCGGTCCACTCTGTGTCCCCGTTGGTCGAAAACACACCACTGTACTCAAAACAATGTCAAAGTATCTAAAAAAGCTTCCACAGCCAAGGTTAATGCGATTCATAATAGATCGGTATAATAAAAGATGGGCGAGCCTTACATCGTTTCAGGTGTTAGAGCAAGTGGTGCACTCTTATGCTTATGCTTTTGCTTTCATGAATAGAGCAAAATGTATTTTTACTAATTAAAATGCCTCTCATACAGTTAACGTAACGTATACGTAATTAGTTTATTGTCACGACAGTTTTTCTCGGCTAATCGATAATCGATGTGTGATGATTGAACATTTGCGTGCAAAGGCTTGGGGAGATAAACAGACACAGACTGCATGCACATTTGTGAAAGCCTCATTTACATCACTATGATGGATCTATTTTTGATGTATAGGCGTAGAAAATGCATGCAAACATATTTGACACAAACATAGAAAATCACAAACATAGTAACATGTCTATGCACTTATGAGGTGCGTTCTAAAGTCAACAAAGTCATGCCGCTTATTAATGGTTGCCTAAGTTCAAAAAGTACATTTACCGCTGACGTTCTATCACACGTCCATGATAATCGAACGTACTTAAGCCGATTTATAGCGCTATAAGGGATTATGTGTTCGTTGCATTGAGCCGAAACTTAATATTGGAGGAAAATCTCAAGGTGGCGCCAAGATTGTAATGGTAAATGTTTACCAAGGGTGGTCACGAGAACGTAAATGATGACCGACATGCTACGTAACCGAAATTTGTGACAACTTACTATGCCATCGAAACTGTGCGTGAACTTGCCGAAGATAAGTCAACGTTTTCATAAAAATGATTGGAAATGAAATTTTTGAATGAATGTCTTTGAAGCATCAATCGCTCACCTCTTAACCGCATAATTATTTGGCTCCACGAAAGGTCTGTTCGCATTTGCTTCCGCACTAATTGATTGATAGTCAAAAGTTGCACATTAACGACAATCTTTTAATTGGTTTTTTTAAAGCGAAAATCGCATTTTAATCATCAATCATCGGCCGCATTCGCCTATGGAAGCATCGTTCCTATGCATCTGCACACAAATAAACATTTGCGAATAAAGAGAAGGCATTACGCTGAGGGTGGGCTACTTTTTTCCATCAACGGGCCAGTTTAAGTTTTCATCTTATGGCAAGGGGCCAGAACATAGTCCTACGGGCAGATACCATCCATTTGCAGCACTGCTCTCTGCGAGCAAGTTGCGTTATTTGAAATTTTAAACGTAGCGGGCCGACAATTGTCCGCAATGCTTTTGTCGATAACTTGTCTTCCATGCGCTCAATTGTCATGCACATCTCCAAAAAAGGATGTATCTTCCCAGGTGCGGCCATCAACAATAAATGGTGCCACTAGAAGGCGCTCTTCCGTACATGGCTTACCGTCATCGTTCACCAGAAGTCTGTCAATGCAAATGCTAGACTGATGAGAAAGTGATGTCATAAATGGAACAAAAGACCAACAAGGAAGAACTTGCCACGTGTAAAAACCAGTCAGGAGAGCGTAAGTTAAAAAGAAATGCTTTATGCTAAGCATTTTCCATTATTAGCTACAGTGCTTTCTCATTCCTCTCAAATACTACGAATTGCGTGTTGAAGAGATAATTACTCATGTCATACCATCTGGTGGCCTTGTCGTAAAAACTGAATGCTAAAAAACTGTAGAGGAGTAACCACGTTATGAAGTGCTTCGGAAATGTTCTACAACCCGCGTTGTTTCTCGGCAATTATTTGCATCCACACTCTAGTCATCAGTAAAAATAATATAGTTTTACTGACGGCTTAGCGAGTGCAGTGCAGTGCAGTGCAGTGTAGTGCAGTTCAGGAGTAAGAGTTATTTATCGCTTACTGAATAGTAAATTGGTGTAGAACACTGGGGCAATGTACCCTAAATTTTTGAATAACTTTTTCTACTTTTCGTCTTCTGCTGGCGAATGAGGTTAATTTTCATGGTGTTGCCAAGGTTCTAATTAACGTAGACTTTTTTCACATTTCAGATATCATCAAGCACACACACACACACAATTTATGCTGAAATGCAATGCACATCAATAATTGCAGTTCTTGCGAAAATCATTCGTATTTTCCCCCTAAAACTAGAAGAAATAATTCATGTAAATTATGGCAGGCTTCATGTAGCGTTCGTAAGTAATTCCCGCGAAAATTGCGTATGCATCGTAGTGAAGTCATGATTTAGAAAATGTATAAACGAGGCAAAAAAGCAATGCTATCTCATGTCGATAATGAACGAATGAATAGATTGTATGATGAAATTATTGTGCTTTTCCTCTTCGAAAGGTGCAAACACACCAATGTGGGTTAACCATGCGTATATGCTACCTATAGTGTGTAGAGCATTGCGATAGCGTATTTTGCTACAAACATAGGCATATAGCAAACTGTTATAGTGCGATGGACCCGTTTTGTGTTGTATCTACATTCGGAAAATTTCTAAATGTTTTCTTTCTCACAAGAAACGAAGAAAAATTTATCAATGAATATTTTCCATCTTTTCTTTGATCGACTTAATCGGTTTATTAATTGTTAGAAATAAAACGTCAGGATGTCGCAAAATCGTATCATCTCTTACGCTTCTTTTATCGTCGATCTCGTGCATTACGAGTCCGTCTTTTACGGACTCTACGTATTACAGAGAGGTCTACTGCATTTTATAAGTATGAGAATTTAGGCATGATGGGTGCAAAAATCGCGAGCCGTTCATCTGTTGCGAATAACATAGATCGGTCCTTATTGTCATTTCTATTTTACTTGTGCACTTATTTACGAGAAATGTGTAAGTAAAGCAATCGTTTTGGGATTTGTGCGAAGGTCCCGTGGCGCAATGGATAACGCGTCTGACTACGGATCAGAAGATTCCAGGTTCGACTCCTGGCGGGATCGTCCACTTGACGTCGTCTTTTTTTCTTTTTTTATTCTTACTCTTATTTTAATATCACTCAACTACAAAAGCGATAAAAAAAAGAATGTGGAGTGAGTTCTTACTACACTGATAAAAGAAATTAAATTTTGAATCATGAAAGCTTCACGGATTAGCTTATTTATATCTTTCAGTCAGACAAACTATGCTTGAATCGTTTTTTTAGTTTTTTTTTCATTCACGCTATAAATGTTTCGCCAACAATTTGTTGTAGGCCTGCGTAGGAGATGGTGTGCGAGTGTGATTTTGATAACGACGGACTCGTAATGTCGCAATAAATAATGAAGTTTTTCTAATGTCAAGCAATAGGAATCGGGGATATTTTTTAGAAAGGCTTTTGCCCACTATACGCTTTTACTAAGTACATGCACGCAATCCATCATAATTCGTAGAAATAAGTTTTTTTTTCTTTGGTTTTGTGAGTAAACAGAAGGCTTAATTAATATTCTTTACATGTATTTGCGTTCGACAATAATTAGTTGAGTCCGTTTTCTAAGAAACAATGTAAATTAACTGTGGAATGACTCTTAAAATGTCTATGTAAGATTGCCATAAAGACAATGCGACATAACGTTATCGGACTTTTTACTTGGCGGTTATGTTCGAGCATTGACTTAGTTCACTAAGCCACAAGCTCTCAGTGATCGTCTTCGCCAATATTATTTGTGGTATGGGTATGTGCAAAAGTGAGAAAAATCTGTGTTCCAGGATTAAGTTTTCACAGAAGTCCAAATAGCTTGGTCCAATATGGAAAAGCAAAAAAAGTTTTCAATTTGATAGCTTTTACGGGTTAATTTTGAATAGTAATTAAAAAAAAAACACCTATTTGGGGATGTTATATAACTTGTCACACTAATGCGTTCGCCACATGGTTTCTTGGAGCTTTGAAGCGCCTTAGTTCTGGCCGAAGAGAACTTAATGTCCTTTACTTTTGTTGCTTAATTCGGAGGATAGTGGCCCTAGGCTGTTATATATGATGAACAGTGGACACGTTACGATATCTAATTCCATACAGTGATAGTCCAAGATAGGCGAACCATTGATGTCAACGATGCATTTATGAATGGTTGTGCATTCACGGAAGATTAAAAAAATCTTGCAAATCAAATATTAGCATATTAGTCAAGAGCAGATTCAAAATGAGGATGTACGTCTTCGAGCAGATGGAATGTAATCCGATTCGCAAGCGTGTAAAATAGCGGAAAAATACCAGAAAAACTGTCGTCATTTTATCGAAAATAGAACTCCCAAGAATTTGCACTTGACCAGCACCAATTCCGATGTTTACGCTTTATATTCTCGTTTTAGTTCATAACTCTATGTAAGTCTCTCTTAATGCGCTCTTAAGATCAATTTTCGCCAGGAATATAAACACCAATGCATCCATGTGGAATTCCCATTAACATTACGAACAACCAGGCCGCTGTTTCGATTACGCCAGTTTTAAGGAAAGGAATTTATTCGAATATTAAGTTTTAGGGAACTAGTATCGCACCCCCGTCCATTCTCCACTTAGCTGATTTGACTGTTGTCGTGTCTTCTATGAGCCATGCTGTAGTTAAGTTACAAGATCACAGTATACTGGACAAAGATTCATATTACTATCTATTCGTCCGCTTGTCTATTCGACTATGTAATGTCTGTGATAAACATTCTCCCGGCCGCACAAATCAAGATATCGGCTTCAATTTTGGCGAAGAAAAACTGGAAGATTCCATCATACGTGCAGGTTTGTATCGCAAAAAAAAAAAAAAAAACAATGACCAAAGAGTCCAGCGAATACTAATACAAACAGATAAGACCCACCTCTACATACGCAGTAAAGTACAAATAAGAGGCCTCGAAATCACGTCTTTTGTCTGATGGCCGGACATCCTAACCACTAGACTATACGATGGCCACACGATTATGTGGCAATTTCTGATCAAGTGTTTAACGCTAAAGACAAGAAGAAGAAAATGCAATAGCAAGCGTTGGCAAGAACCGATGCGTGTTGCGTTGCAATCTGTTGAAAAGAGATAAAAATTTAGTTAAGAGTTTGTGGTTTTTTTTTGATATTCACGCTCTCAATATGCGCCGCCAACTACCGCAAGAGTTGCTTTCGTTTCGGGTAAATTAAAAATAATGTACAACACGGGCATGACTCGTACGCATTGCTTCAATAACATTGAAATTTCTCTTCGACCTTTTACACAGTTAGCTTGATTCTCTATTGGATATTATGCGCAAGTAAGCGATAGAAACGGATGGCGAGAATTAAAATCTTCAGCTTTCCACTTTTTGTTTTATAATAACCGGACAATTTCTTCTAAAAAACTATAAATCCTTTGTCGATAATTAAAGATGTGACAGCATTATAATTTTCCTTTTAACATTTCGAAGTCCAGAAAGATGCATCTTCTCTGGCCAACAGAACTATCGCCCGTACAAGACGATATCTCTAGAATACGAAGGAGGATGGAGCTGAGATGGATTTTCTAGATTTGAACAAAAACGGATTTGAATTTCAAATTTCATAGCAAAATCTACGTAAGTACTTTACGCCATCATCGAGTGATGATAACGCAAAATGACTAACTGTCGCTTTAAGGCGATCTATTCATGCCACACAGTCAACATTTTAAGCGCGTTGAAGCACTTAATTTTATTGTTAACGCAAAATCTAATAGAATCTCATTCCGTGATGCATTTTGTTCGATAGCAAAAGACACAAGTCACGCACACTAAAACGCGACCAACGTTCATGTCTGTTACACGTCGAATGTTCGCAGCTCATGGCATTTGAAAAGTCACCGCTTTTTTTTTTTCTAATTACACCTCGTAGAAAGCAGCCATGGAAAATAAATACGTAAGATGCCGCCTGCGAAAACTCGTGGGCGTTGTGTATAACTGCATAAGACCGTATTGTCAAAAAAAGGCCACATTCGAGGAATCGAGTTTGCGCGATTTTGAAAGAAGCCAAGTCTCAAAAAAAAGAGAAAACCAAATAGACATTCATGGCGCTTTACCGGCCTCATGCACCTGGCGATTATCGAAAAGATTACAATTCGCAGAAAAAAGGATTAACAGACAAAAAGTCACAACGAAGTTAGATGTTACGTAACATGCTTGCGGAACTCGAGTCAGCCGAGTCAAGAGAGTTGCATTGTAACATTCAAACGCACGAGACCAGAAGAAGTATTCAAAAAAATTGTAAATTTGAGTTTCTGTACATAATTTGAAAATGGATCCACTAAGAATTGGAAATAAAACCTATGCCATCCTAAGAAGCACGATTCCGTGGCACGAGCTTAATCTGAAAAGAAGTTGCACAAAAACGCTCAAAATCACGAAAGGACGCTTTTACAATATTATACATGACACTCCTACGATATGAGCTTTTTTTTAAAGTAGTGAAAAACTTCTTCATAGACGCAGGGGCGATGTTCATTGAAATTTATTGAAACGTCTAAGATGTATAAAGTTGGGGAATTTGACAAAATCAGTAAAATCGGTGTCAGCTGTAAATGCAAGTTTTATATAGATCTCTTCCGAAGTCATATCAAGTTGACAAAATGAGGATCATTTGCTTAATTTTAGGTGAAATTACGGGAAAGTTCGGAATCAACTTTTGAAGACACTTATGTCTCTCTTCAAACTAAGAGTTGCTATGGTCTTTGCTAGGAATTATTGCTGACTAAAAAAATACTCACTTTCCGTGTTCATTGTTCTTCGGCCTCATTTTAATTTCTCGCTGTTCACTTCACTTTGTTCGAACACAAAGTACTGGGCCCTGTTCCTACGTTAAGGTTTCGGGATATATGGGAAGCAAGCCATTTCGAAGAATGGTATGTAGTCACCCTATACATATGTCCTCGGTGACGTACTTCTGCATATTAAAATCAAAGTGACTAATAATCCGTCTGTCATTTTTGTTTAACGGATAGCAGAATGCAACAATTACTTATGACTTTGAGTAAAAATTTTTGAAACCACAAATTAAGCACTCGGCTGATACGAAACGAAATCATTCATCCATCAAGTTCTTTTATTTTGTGAATCAAGCAAAATTACTTCAGCCATTGCACTACATTTTTTAGGTTAAGTGCAATGGAAAACGAAAATAAGTTTTCGTGACATAACTGCATCCGCACCAAGGAAAAGAAGAAAACTAACACATACTAATACGAATCCATACTTGTATCGTTTGGTAAAACGGAAATATCTCTACACTTGCGTAACATTTACACAGACATACATATAAATATATATTCAACAAATTTTGTAATACTTTTAAGTGCTATAAAGCTTGCATGTGTGGTAGAAAGAGAAAGTTTTTAAAAATAAATTAAAAGAGAAAAAATATCTAAGATAATATTAAACGGATAAAAGCAAAAGTAGATAAAAGGATTGATTCCAATTCACTAAATACGTAAGAAATTCTATTAAACAGACTTCTTTTAAGCGTCCGAAAACAGATTTGTTTGTTTAAATTCAGTTATAACTATAAATAGCCCTGGCTTAGTGCACGTACAGAACGGATATCGAAGTGAAGGTAGTCTACACGTTTGAGGTTTATGTCTTTGCTAAAAAAGCAAAACTATTTTTTATTATTCTTCGTTCACTTTCGTCGTACAGCGGACCGAGTAGGTAAGAGCAGCGGGTGTTGCGAGCAAGTCAGTGTTCGCGAGTTCAAATCTCAGTGAGGTAGAGTTTTCTTCGGCCGTAGCTGTAGCGAGTGCGGAAGAGTCGATGAAAGCGTAACACTTATCAATTGGTCACACACACCACATATTGGCCAATAGTCTTCCTATCCCTTCCTCTGTCCTCACTTCTTTCTGAATGTCACCGTGTTCACGTATACGAGACGTCCACAATCATCAATTATCTGATTAGACAGCCATAAGCCAACTCTTCGTAAGCCCTGTAGTGTAATAAGTTTTTTGTGATTTCGGTTCCGATTTTTAATTTTCAATTCACGATATTTTCATTCATGTAGTGCAGTGCTCTGAACGATGAAGACTTTTAAGAATATTGAAAGCTAGAGTGACTTTATTACCCTGAAAATTGCTATAATGTAAGCTATATGCTGCATCGGTCACCTCACACTGCTTATTGTAAGAATAGTTGAGCCTTGTCCGGATGTATAGATTACTCGCAATGACTTGTGTTAAATCCACGCTTCATTATACTAATCGATGCAGAATCATTATCTGAATCAAGTGAAGCCCGTTTGTCGACCTGATCGCGTGTTTTATGTTCGAAATATGTCGATAAAACTTAAGACAATGACTAGGTTTGGTCTTAGGACAAATGCTATTGAAAATATAGCAGATCGGATCAATTATATTTTGAAAAAGTTGTTATGGAGTTATTTTCTAAATTCTCTGCTATCTACAAAAATGAGACCTTTGGTAAAAAAGTATAGCTTTTGATGCTGAAATTTGAAATTTGAAAAATTCACTGGAGCTAAACTTGGTCTACATAGCTACATTACTCGAACTCCGCCCAGTCTAAGAGTATTCACGAAAAGTAGGCTTTTATGTGACATCAAGGAATCGTTTTTGATACGTTATAGCGAAAGTTGGTGATAAATTTTACCAAGTGAAGCGTTATAGAGATGTGTTCAAAGAACGATCATGTTCGGCTGCAACGTTTTAACTTTTTTCAGCTTTATTCAGTCTTTACCATCATTTTGTGCATTTATTTTATATCGCGCCACTACTGTAGGAAACGTAGCTTAGTAAAGGCATAAACCGGTGTGCAATTACTCCACTTATTAGGAAAGATAAGAATCTGGGCTACGTACGGTGGATGGCTAACTTCATGTCAACGATAATGTATAGCATTTTAGATTATATTCTTCATTTGCTTGCTTACGAAATTGATTTATTCATTCGAAAGAATAAGCTTTTATGCACACAGGCACATAGGCATATATTAAATACTTTCTGTATATAAAAATATTGAAGAACGCTTAGTTGGAAACTCATACGTACTTTAGTGCATTGATTGTTAAAACAAAAGACGACTTTTTGTTTCTCTATAGGTATAGAAAGTAGTGTATGCAGTCGATAGCCACATCCACAGCAGCATAGAGGTACAGATACTCAAAAATGAATTCAGACGACATTAAATGGACAGTCATTTGAAGCAAAAGCGAAGACATCCAGACATCGAAGATGGGTGCTGTGCGTTGAGGGAAAGAAAGCATAAAGAGTGTGCTCTACATTTCTCTTATATTCCAGGTCCGCATTCAAAAGAACCTTTTTCATCATCTTGCTCTGCGGGAATAAATTGCGGCAATTGAATGCAGACTTTGCCACTTACGCGCTTAGGAATTAATGCGCTTTCACTGCCTCACCTTCATGCCTTACTTTAGTCTTAATCTTCTTAGTTCATTGAATATTTTCACCGCAACACCCGCCCACCTCGCTTAACGCATCGTTTGGCTTCCTCTGAATTAGTTTAAATTAATTGTTGATGTCTTATTTCTCCCTGTTTACCTTTTTTATCAATGCAATGGTATTAGGAAACGACGCAGTTCATATCCTTCTTGATTGGTTCATTCACCTCGGGAATAAGAGCGAGTGTTTGTGTAGATATTTTCAGAAAAGTCCGTGAACAATCAGGATTGTCTTCTCTCTTTTTTCTAACAGTATATAACCACTTTGTTCAAAGACCAATCTCTCTTTTGAAACAACAACTACCGAAAGCACTTTTTGTATCGTCATTGAGCTCTGGAGTATCCATATTGAAGTGTGTCTGTGTAAGCGGAAAAAATTTTCATGAAAACATTTTCATGTCATATTTTTCTCTTTTTTTTTTTTATTACATGTTCGGTCGCTCAGTAATATAGTGACGATTGGAAATAAGTAAAGAAAGAGAGAGAGATAGGGAAGCAGCCGTAGCCGAGTGATTGTGTGCACAATCGTTATGTGTTGTGCTCTTACCGACTGAGCACTCGTTATAACTACGACCAACATAGTCGATATCCATCTTTTTGAGCGATAATACGAATAGAATTAAATAGATTTCAGTTAGCCGTAACAAAATTTTATATATAAATAATTGAACCTTTCGATCTGTTATCTATTCATTAAAGAATTAATTGTTATCGATGATAATGGAATTGCAGGTATTTCGTTAATAATGTCTAGATAAGGGCTTCGATCGGATTATATATTTTAGGGCAGTCTTGTCATTATCATTATCATTATAATTAATTTAGCCAGAGATTCGAACTCACGTCTTTTAGACATGAGTGACGTCAAATTATAAATTATGATTAGATATAAAAAAGATATAGAAGTCCTGAGAGCTTAGCAATCGATTTTATACTTAAAAGTCCACTGTCAAGCATATCTACTTTTCAAATTTATCTCATTCGCCGATTAGGAAACATTGAATGCCGCGAAGCTTTGCAAGATGCAAGTTGATGTAAGAAGACCATTTCACTTAATCTAATTAAATTACTAAAAACTCTAATTATAGTTTATAATGGTCATTAAAAAGCATATGTAGAATGACCCCTTTTGTAATTGTATAGATATATATATATATATATATATATATATGTGACTTTTTTGTATCTCGTAATTGGCTTATGCAACACAAAGCTCTTCACGAAAACTAACCGCCAGATAATTCATATACAGGCACGAACAATAGCTCCAGCGTCGCTACAAATAGCGTCTAAATTCGTTAGAAATATATCAAATGTACGTCTTTCCTTCACGTGTTGTTTCGTAATTATTTTTACAATCAAATTTTATTCCAAGTAAGTCTTTGTTCTTTTGTCTCAACAAAACATTATTGAAAACATTATACAAAACAAAACGTATGACGTGACATATTCGCGATCTCATATAAGTCGTCATAAATTCGAATTATAACTGCGCCGACAATCATCAATGTCATCCTCATATAGTTTGTATTATACAAGCGGCGTTCTATACACTAAGTCCTTTCGATAACAATAAGTACTTGCATGTGTTCTGATCAATTTTTCACTTAAAAACACATTTATTGAATGGATGCTTCAGTTGCCAAATCGATTAACTCCACAAAACAAGAAGTTGAAAAAAATGGAGTTAATCGATTTGGCAAATAAAGCATTCATATGTTAATCAGAATATTTTCCATAGTGTTTTACAACTTTCTCGCACTTCGTCAGCATTTGAAGACTGGGTGCCAGCCAAGCCATTATGTGGTAATCAGAACGCGCTGTGTCTGGTGTAATCTGGTTGCTTCAGAAGTTCCCGTTCGAGCTGTAATATCCTTGACAACGCTTGCAACGTTTGGCTGAGCAGTGTCGTGCAAGAGGATGACTTTGCGTCTGTTAACTGCTGTTACTGGTCTTTTTTGCAACAATACATCGGTCAATTTGTTCACTTGACGTCGGTAGATATCTGACATCAGTTTATGCTCCACTGCGTGTTTCTGCTCTGAACAATTTGCCCCATTTGCAATATCAACCTGCGTGCAGGCACTTTCAATGTTTCTATCAAATTTGGAGTCGATATCTTCATTTTTGCCACCAGGAGAATGCCAACAACAGACACCACACAGACACACAGACGGACAGACATGGGAGTATATATACTTTATAGGGTCGCTAAAGCCTCCTTTTTGGGTGTTACATATAATTATGAAAAAGAAAAACAAAACGAGTGTAAGCCCATCTTACAGTGGTGGGTATAAAAATGCGGTGTTAAACTATACGAACTATTTGATTACGATGACGTTGATATACCAAGAACGTAATCGTAGTTATAAAAATACGGCAAATGAACAAACCATGGTTTACTTCACAGTTGCCCGTTAACGTGTTCATTACTATAACAAAAAGAAAAATAAAATGCACTTAAAAGATGAATGCAGAGAATGAGAGCCGAAGAAAAGTCACGAGAAGAATTATAATTAACTTAGAAATTAATTTAAGTTTTTAAGTATGGACGCAAAAAGAAAAAGCATAATATCATGTTTTTAACAATAACTATCTACGATACAAGAGCAACAACTATTGCTCACTTTCAAGGGCAAGGGCAATAGGACATGGATAGTTCTAGGATTGTATCCTCTACTCTCTTTAAGACTCTTTGTAAGTTTCAATTTAATCATATTGTTACGGTAATGTAATTTTTTTTATGTTATTTCTTTTAAGGATTCGTTTAAATAAAATTTAAATTCAAATCGCAAAATATTCTCATCATATAACTCAGTAAGTTTTTCAATTCCTGGAGACAATTACTTAGCAATGGTTGAGAAATTTTCCTTTGTTTCGTATGCAACGCGAGATCATTAACTTAAACAAGCTCAAAGCCTTTTTAATAACTTGCTGTCTTTACGGCAAACTTTTAGAAGAAATACCCAAAAATGGAATGAAATCACAAACCGCGACACTGTAGAATAAATCCAAGGTCACCACTATTGGCACTCAGGACTCGGACAGCGAGGCAATACCGCATTCCCTACGGGATAAAACTCAAGACTGAAAAGTCGATGGTCATGGGTTCGAATTTCCATGCGGTGGACCAACCCTTCCGAGTAGCTATAAGTATTGTCTATAGTTAGTAAGATTTCTGCTGGGTTTCTATGCTGTAAGCCTAAGATATTGTATATGATTCACTTTACTTTTGCTGCTTTGCTTTTTTGATCGATGTGTAAGTACTTTAAGCCGCAAAATATGCTACGAAATTTTTTACTTTATAAACTAAGCCTTTCGCCAACTCTTGGCTGATATGTATAATTGTAACCAGTAAATAAATAAATAAATAAATAAATGAACAACAACAGCCACATTACACTTTCTACATATGCACTCACGTCACTCAAGCTATATGCGAATGTTTATAATAATACGTTTATATGCAATTAATGAGTATGTTTGTATGCCTATTAATGTAGTTTGCATTGATTGATTTGTTCTTTGGAGGGTTGGCCAAAACATGTCAACTTCAGCATCTGCACTGAAAATCAAACGGTATCTAATCGTGCAGCAACAAGCGAGCTCTAGTTAGCTTTTGTTTTCAAAATCAAACAATAAATCTGAACGCTTTATTTGGGCGTCAATATTTCAATACCATGCGAGAAGATAAATGAAAACACGGAGGCCTCCAAAGGAACTCAATTTAGTTTTGCCAAAGAGATGCCAAATTTCATGGGAATAAATGCATTTAAATATTCATCAACCGTTGCCGTTGATTATTGACAATAAATTCTTCTTTTTTTTTTTTGTAAGAAAAACTTATTACATTTGTTTCTTTAGGATTTTTGACGGAAGTAACAAGTAGCGGGAGACGATTGCCGCAAAATCTTTTATTTACCTATTGTATGAAATGCGTAGAGCTTTTGTATGTAAATGAATATATTTTCTATAGTTTTAAAACTATTGTCTTCATTGCTTTTATACCCTGGAGGCCGCACATACTCTTCATACGTACGATTGCGATTAAATACTTGTAACACAAAAACTATTTTCCCATACATTTTTTTTTGAAACTTTCACCTTGTGAAGACAAATGTATTCACAGTGATAACGAACATACACATTTAAACATACTCTCAAGATCTGAAGTATGCTAAAAATTTATCATTTTTCGCTCGCTGAAATCATTTTGGTTCACGCAACCGGGATAGTTAAGGGTGCTTTTTTTTTATTATCACTATATTTTGGTCATATTAACTACATATGCATACTTATACATACATACATATATGCGTTCTAATGTGTAGTTGTGTATGTCTGCTTAATTTCGATCACTTCCCCGTATAAAGTGTTATTTCCAAAAGATGTTCTATGAACAAATATCGAGTGTTATAGGGTATTTAATGGTGGCCCGTGACCCTCTACAGTGTTGTTAATTGTTTTAATTAATTTGTGATCGCTCAACTTGCACAAAGCATACACTTGCATACACTGTTGAGATCTTCAATTATTTCATTTTAAACAACATCTTCCGTTTATTTTGGCAATGCCACGCTTAGTGAAAGATGAAATGAATTTGAAAGTCAAAAGTTGATACTTAGCGCACTGAAGAAGAACGACAGTCATCATTAAAATAAATACCAAACAGAGCCACTTTAGTGGTGCATAAAATATGGCGAGGTAACGGGATCCAAGATGTAATTATAATATTTTTGCGCAAAAATATCTCTGTTATCATATTTTATGTAAATTTTTTTCGTAGCTGCATTGCCGAAGTTTGAAGTAACGAATTGAGCTGGTTAAGGACAAAAGGCTACAAAGAACACTGGCGATTAATATCCGCGAAACGTTGTAAGTTGCTCAGATGAATTGTTGCAAATATTCGAAATTTTAAATTTGCCCAAATCGTCAGCTTTTTTCAATCATATTTGTATTCAACCTTCAGCATTATGCTTTGAGGGAGAGAGTCATTGTTTGTTATGCCAAACGATTTACAACCACCTCCTACTTGTCCATCCGTCCGTCTGTACATGCATCTTTGTGTTTGATTTAAATGTATGATATATTGACATGCTTTTGCCCAGTGGTTGATCTATTTCTTTTCTGTCTGTCCGTCTGCCCATGTGATTTTGTGTGTAATTTAAACATCTTTTATTAAGAAATTTTAATATACTGATATGCTTTCGCTCAATGATGAATCGTATTGAAAATGCATTGGACTTGGTAACTTCTTTTCTGTCTGTCTATCAGTGTTTCTGACTTTGTGTTTAGTATATATATCGCAAATTTTTTTAATAAAATTTAATACAGTGACATGTTTTCACTCAATGTTGAATTGTATGGAAAATGCATTGACGGGTGAATGGTAAGAGACGAATTGTCGAATCCGCTTCCATATAAACAGACGCAAGTCTTTCGTTGACTTGCAAAGTACGCTCGAGTTAGACCACATTGCTCTCTTCTTCGATTCGTCACCCATACAAATGCTCCAATATATAGTAGTAGTAGTATGCAAGTGTTTGGGTCATTTTTATACCTACAAAGGAAGGTAAGGAGTTTTCTTTGCATTAATGTGCTAGAAATCGATTCCTTGAATTATTGAAAAGAAAAGGTCACGACGTCCTGGCAAGGATACCTTTGACATTGGGTAATCTAGTTGAAGTATCAAGAAACTAAATTCCTACGGATAACGCATTGTTTTTTCCACATAAAGCATTAGTTGAGACAATGAAAAAAAAAGAGTATTTTCATGAAAAATTTGCAGCAGCGTCGCCCACTCGCTTTAAATTTATAGTAACAAAATTAACTTTGATGGGATGTGTTATTATTGATAGATCCCGTTAGAACACAAGATATTGGTGTTCTTGCTGCTGTAGTTTTTGCTTATCATGTTATCACTAGACAGAAAGAAGAGGTAGCACAAATAAATATAAAAATTATGTTTTACCTTTTCTTCGTTCCAAAAATGCCTTTAAAATTTCCCCCTCAATTCGTTTTCTGAATCAATCTAAGCTTGTCTGTGCGTCGGTCCATTTATTCATGTACTTCATTTTTTAGTTATTTTGGTGAAATTTGTTACTCCCGCATGTTTTTCGGCTCGAGGACGAACTCTCTCGAAAATGGATTCAATCGCGGGTGGGGCCACTTTTCGACCATTCACTACACAGTGGAGGCAAAACATAATGAGACTGTAGTTTTTAAAAATACCGGAGTGTTGATGTGATGAGCTGACATAAATTTCGAGACACGTGTATTGTTCGGCTAGTGTCAGCAGCATTTTTCGTTGCTGTCAGCCATCTTAAATTGACGTGAGAAATTTGGATCTCATGGGGAAATTTTATGAACCCGTGGTAAAAAGATTACTAACATTTAAGAATAAGATTTAAAATTTGGTAAAGAATTCTTATATAAAATGGAAATAAAACTTCCGAAAAGTGGTTTTCTGATCGAGCGTAACAAACTGACAATGCCAAAGGTTGCCGTTAATGTGTTATGGAACTAAGTTAGGATCAAGGCTATGAACATACTAATAGAGACACAATTCACTAATAAAACTTTAAGCAACGGGTGCTATTATTAATTCTTATTGAAAGAAAACGCAAAAGAAAAGGGGAAAATAAAACCGTTTGATTCCCGCACACGCATTTATCATTTAATCTTTACATAAAAGCTTCGTTCTCTAATCAATCTTATCCTTTGTGTACAATACATTTCGTTAATAATGATAAATATAATATTAAATATATATATATATAGTAGTGAAAGTCTTTCCTCAACGATTATTAACATGTACGGTCTCAGTTGCAGGATACATGTCAATAGGCACAAAGGTTTATGCATTTATGCGTACGTCAATAGATGCATTGATTGTCTGCTTTAGAATACGTCATATAGTCAAAGAATAATAAAAAGTTCAAGTCTATATATGTGCCTATGTATATATAGTACTATAATAATATATATATATATATATATATATATATATATATATATATATATGTATACACATGTACGTATGTGTATATTTATAGAGGTCTTTTGCTCTTTTTAAGCCCTCACTTAACCATTGTCTCTATTGTCAAATATTAAATATCGATTAGACAGCAACAATAACATAAGACTACAGCAATAAGCTGATTTAATTTCTAATATATATTAAGTCCATGAGGGATATTTAAATCAAAATGCAAACATTGCGTAAAATGTAAAAATACGTTTTAGAAAATCAATAAAATATATTTACAAAATATATAAAATATATGTAACCAAGAGTGAAATTCATTTTCGATTTAATCATGTCCCCGTATTTTTCTCTGTTAAGATCGTTATAGCATTTGAAAAACTGCGTTCGATTGACATGCAATATAGTAAATTCCTATATATAGAAACTAGGGCGTACTCTTTGCCGTTTTTATTTCTTTGTTACGGACGTTTAGTTGCCACGTTGCCAGCGCAAAAAGGCAAATCAATCAAGCAGAGCCTGCTCGGAAAGCCGTCTTCTACCTATTCATTTATCTATTTATCTTTTTCTTCCCACAAAATCCGACTTTACTTGTTAGGTCTCTTTTAAAAGGAATAAATTCACTAAAACGTTTCCGCTGCAGCGCGAAACCTTTTTTTGTGGAACTATCTGTCAGGGATTTTAAAGTACCCTTTATTCTCCGCAATGATTTGATGACTTGATTCAAATCAGATCCTGCGACCCTGACCGTTTAGCAACAGCCGTCAGTAGATAAGCAGATAGGCGTTAAGGCCAACGCGTAGACACTGCTAAGATGGTTCCTTATCCTATACCGATCAGAAATAAACCTATATATTAAGGGTCGTTAATGATGCAACGGAAACGAAAAAGTTTCTGATGTTTTCTATCGCGTACTATAGACCAAGGTGAAGATAGGCCGCAGTTCTTTGAGGATTATGCTAAATACACACATTGACCTCCTCTCCCGCCTTTGTTGCAATGTATTTTACTACGAAATAAAGAGAACTCGACAAACTGATTATAAGAAAAAAAAAAAAAAATGATGTAAAATTAAATAATAGAGACGCAGAACAAATTCGAAATCTGATCTTATGTTTACAAAACATATCATTACCAACTATCATGCACTGTATGCATGTAATTAATTGTAAAGCACTGTCGGGCAGAATCATGTCCTATATTATAATATTTTTCATTTCAATTCTTTACAGTGTCCTTAAAAAGCATTACCTAGCGAGTCTCTCGGTCAAAATTTAAACTTTTTTCATTCAAGCGCTTGCCCATCATACTCAGTAACACTCAGTATTTGCAAAACGTCTCGCTTACTTTTCTAGCTATAGGGATGTACGTTAAATGATTATTTCTCTTTTGCGGCTTGCCGCAGGGCGCTTTAAACTCAAGATGTCTCCAGAGAATGACTGCAAATTTGACATTTTGTACTGTTTCTCATCTTACCGGAAAAAAAGCAGCTATTGAGCTCTGTTGCAGTAGTGTTCGACAATAATTGTCAATTTTCCTAATCTCCACATGTTACACAAACCTAGAAATACGAAATTAAAAGATAGTAATCGCATCTATGAGGTTGCTGTCACCACCCCTTCATCACTTTCTCGTCATTTACGTCTTTCTGACCATCACCAAAGAAAAAAAGAAAACTTGCAAGAATTCGTCTTGGCCACACAATTGGAACACACCAATGGATCCTTAAGAAATCCAGCCCTTCAGTCGCATTTACATTGCCGCAATTCGAAAATTCATACTCGATACAGGGAACTGAACATAATATCAATTAATTGAGTACCCATCTACTCTTCTTCTTTTTTTAAAGAGTGCCGCTCTAACCCCCATAGAGCTTAACACAAGAACCTATTTTCTTGAAAAAAAAAGGAATTACGATAACAACAACAATGATAATAAAAAAACTTTGACGTTTGACACGAATGCGAGAGGTTCCTTTGCGACTATATATACTCTTCTTCCGGCATGAATTGATTCAAAATTTTAAAAGTCAATGTTGTCATATGCAACTGCATGTATGCTTTTTTTCCTAATGATCGAAAAGTGTGAGAAAAATGTGAAAACCTGACAACGCCACTGTGAATATATTTCAATAGATTTGGTCTCGAGGAAAAGCATTCGATTTCCCTCCAAATATGCGAGAAATTAAAAGAGGGTCAAGCATCCCGAAATTGTAATATATCTGAACTAAGCTGTTATTACGATAAGAAGAAACTACGACGATCTCTTCTGTCGTTGCTTACATTTTTCGCTAGAATTTTTTGGGTTTAGAACACACACCTTTTCCTTCCCGCAACTGTAACGCTTAAGGGCTGATTATGAATAAAGAGAAAAGTCATTGGATCCAACACATTTCGAAAACAAAGGATATTGAAAATGCTTCTCCACGCAAAACAACTGACAGACATGAAGAAATGCGATGGTCGAAAGTGCAAAATCCCCGACTATAAGTTAAAGTTCACAAAACAATATTAAAAGTGATTGTAGAGAAAATATATATGAACGAGAGGAAGAACTATAACCGGCTGCGATCACATCTTTTGTAGCCATCATCGTTACTCCAAAATAGGCTCAACAAAAAAAGGGAAAAGCTAAATTTTCATACTCTATAATATTGAATGGGCGTGGCTTATCTTAATTATTTTCGCAGAATATATATGTAGAAATGTATATCGTATGCGTGGAGCAGGCAGCAGCATTCTTGCAACCATGAATACGTCTACGACAGCAATTAACCAGCAGATGAGGCATGAGATGAGAAATGAGATGAGGCATGAGATGAGAAATGAGATGAGGCATGAGGTAAGAAATGAGATGAGAAATGAGATGAGACATGTTTAAAGCGATTCAGAATTTGATGCTGATTAAAAGTAATTTTGTACTTGATCGGGCCTCTCAAGCTTCCTTTTAGCCGTTGCAAGCGTTTCGACAAATATTGAAGATGCCTCTCATCCTTCGGTGATGAGTTTAAAAAACTTATATCTGAGAGATGCTTAAATCTAGATGAGACTAGAAAACGTCAATAATAGGCAAATATATGATGAAATGAATTTTTATTAATCGCATTTCCCGAAGTTGATCGGTGCAATGTTGGACCAATTCGTTTGATTAAAACGTACTACGTAAACTTTTTAAAGTGAAAAAGGAAAGAAAATGACAAAAATTAACTCATGCTTTCAATACATAGCCAGTCAACGTAAATACGTTAAAATTTTGATGTCATTTACCATTTCTTTCGTTCACGCATATAGACAAAAAATGATAATAGAAAAGACAAAGAAGCAAACAATTGTTTTTGTTTCACGGACACAATAGTAAACAACAGTAATATGAATGAATTACTTAAGCCGGTAGCAGTAACGAATTCTGGCGAAACAAAAAAAAATACCGCCTTGAAGCATAAACGGTTTGCTATGCACACATAACTTATTTGTGAATGAATACGGTCCACACTCATATCAGTGAAGCAGAAGGCATGTGGTTCACCATTTTACAAAGCATGCTCAGTATAACCGCAATAAACTGACACTTGCTGGCACAATGCACCCCCAAGTAACAACACGACGACTTAGGTTAGTTTGTTACATTTAGGCGCCAAATCTCTTTACATAACCTCATGTATTAACAAAGCGAATATAACCCTTATGTCGCATATGGATGCAGCTTGAATTTTGCGAACAATTTCACTCAAAAATTAGTTTCAGTGCAACCATACGTGTGTGACTAGCTAAAGCGGCTGTCTATAGATCTAACCAAAGGAAGAAACAAAAAAAATAAAAAATAAAAATAAATAAATAAATAAAAAGAATATTAATGCGTTTATCAATGAAATGAAAGATAACTTTGTGAAAGAATATTTTGACATGTCGGCCGGTAAACATTTAAAATCAGTATGTTTTTGGCGGTAAGTTATTCTGTGCCAACTATTCGAGGCTTCGTTTTTTCCTTTTTTTTTTTTTTTTTTTTTTGAACATCACTGATATATTGTAATAAGGAAATTTCCCATAATTTATTTAATCGTTAGCTCTTAAATTATACGAACACACGCAACATACACACTCACAAAAACACACATATATTGTGACATGATTTATTTCAACGACATTGTGATTAAAGTGCAATCACATCAAAATCAAAGATAATCAATGTGTGAAAATTACAAGTGTATATCATATTGTCGGACAAAGAATAAATTTTAAATGTGAATTTTCGTAAGAAAAAATTGATAATTTTTGGTTCTTTCATACATAATTTTTGGTTTGGTTTCACTTTTCTCATTTATATCGGTCTTCGTAAACTATTGTATTAAATTTCAGCGTAATATCGGTTTTTTATTGTAAAATATTTTTGTCGTTTTTTCGTCGGTTTTTATTTACTATGGGTGGACTAGCTCTTCATTCATTCTATATACATAATCTAATCCAATGTTCAGGGTATTTTCGAAGAGAGAAATCTGATTAAGTTGAGTACGAATTCCTTTTCGATCATATATGGGTTCACAAGTCTATAAGTATGTAAATATGTTTTACGCGATCTTCAAAGCGTATTTTGACGTATCACAAGAAAGGAAAAATGCAATTTTAGTAAAAATACTACGATTTGCGGGCGATCTTTGCAAAAGCCTTATCAAGATACAAAATTCCGAATACTTCGACAGGATCAATTTTATTAAAAATGATATATAGAACGATATCAAATTTGACATAAACACAAAGTGTCTTTAAAAGTTTATGCTCATTTTAAACGATTATAACATCAGCTTCGATTTATATATAAATAATGTAGAAATTGCAAAAGAATTTACCGCTGAATCCAAAGTTAGTCAAAGCATTCCTTGCAACGATAAGTTAATGGTTGACAAACTTCATCAACATGCGATTCATTTAGTGTTTCAAGTGCAATCTTGATCGTTTCCCTTTTTAACCCTTTGCAACCCGAATTTTCTTTAGCTTTTTCGCTCCTAAAGTATTATTTTCAAATAATATAATGTCAACTCTATGTCGACATAGGAGCGCTGAAAGAGTAAACCTCTTCCACTGTCGTTGATCTTCAGGCGATAATATTATGTTGCAAACATCTTGCATGATGTTAAGAATCAAGAACGGTAGAGGCTTTTATAGAACCTCTAGTGTTTTTTCTTTTTCTTCTTCTTTCATATGACCAGTGAATCCACTATGTGTACGTGCGGACATGATGGTTAGGATCAAGAAAGATTGTAGGCAGAGATGGAGGAACTACGGAAGTAGTATTTGATTGGGTTCGACATGAAAGTTCGAACATCTGAAACGGTCGGACTAGTGCTGGTAGACTGTTCGAACGACGTTCAGTGCGGTCATACAGTACGCAGGCACTTCGCAGACGAGATGTAGAGTATGTGTAGTACCAGATGCGATTCGTTCTCTCCGATCCGGATGATCTTCTTTGACAGCCTGTGTGCGCGTGTGTTGTTAAAGTGTCACTGTTCCATTCCCAATAAATTACATTTTATTTAATGATGGCAACGTCAACGCTGTTTAGGTTTGCGCGGTTCTATGGAACACCCAGTAGTACGCTTCGATTTCAGAACTTCATTCTAGAATTCATTCCACATATATATCTACAATTTTATTCTAAATCGACCAAAGCTGGTCTGTCCACACGTCCATCTTGTCTTTTTCAACTTGGCTTATTCTAGTCGTAGCTCGGAATTTTTAAGTTAGTTTGATAGAATTCATTATGGCGACTTAGCTTGGTCCAAGGACGAACGCTATTGAAAATAGTTCACATCGGACCAGCTTTCGGCCAGTTCCCATTTAGTGTCCTTTTCTCTTTTTTTTTTGGTAAAGTGTTTATATGAATAATTGTGGAGTTGTGTAGAGTATTTACTATGACGAGCCGTGGCCCACTATAGTGTTTCTACTTGCTTTCCTACAAATTTTTCGAGTACTTCGTTATAACTATTCAGTGCTCCTTCTTGACTGGTCTAGATAGAGTTAACTTTCTTGTTCCTCCCAGACTATGTCTATGAATGTCCTTGACAGTTCTATTTCATTTATCGCTTATTCGATCAATTTCAAGACGTGGGGAGGAATTCGCCTAAAACTCTCTATCCTTTGTTTACTTTCAACAAAGTTTCAATTTCTGAGAGGTTAATCCGGCTAAACTTGTCCTTTCGAATTAATTTTCTTCCCATGAAAAGGAGACATGAGAGGAGGGTAAATATTTTCTTTGGCACACGTTGTGCATACTGATTCCATTGAGGAATTTCTCGTAAAACCCAGTTCGAGCGGTCGACTAATACGATTACAATCATACTGATTATCGATGGGTAAAAAGTTTCCTTATTTCACTCTGAAAATCCAGATATACGCGCTAGAGATTGCGTACCTTGGATTGATATCCGATTCGGAATCGGTTTTATTCGTTTAGATCAATTCACTTCATGCATAAAATTGCAAAATTTCAAAAAACTAATTGGTCTTAGAATGGATGGATGAGGGAATGTAAGGTTGTTCCCGTTCTCTGTTTACATTTAAATCCAAATCCAGATTGTATTCGTTAATAATCGTTAAGCAAGTAATAGACATTTGTATGTATGTCTTACGCTTCTCTATGTTTATGACAACATAATGTCATTATTAGTTAGACGAATCACAACAAAACCATAAGATTGATTAGGTAATGGCAACAGCAAGAGTAGTAAGCAGAAGCAAAGTTGCTATGACGGACCAAGTTTGCTTTCACATGCATTAAGCATTAGCTGTAAGGGTTAGTCTCAATATCTTTTTCTTGCAAAATTCTCATTTTCATAAGATATTAAGTATCTTAATATACAAGAGAGAGAAAGTGAATTAACTGCGAAAAATCGTTGTGAGCAAAAGTAAATGTGAAATGAAAAATAAAATCCCAGTTGGAGTCTTTTAACCTTGATAGAATTTCAAATAATTCGAATTTAGTTTTCATTCGATATACCACTCGCTTCAATTTTGATAATAATACATCACTCAATAAGTTCACAGGATGATATATAAATGTCATCACTATTGACGAATCCATATAAAAGAACTGTAACTGAATGTAAATGAATGGTCAGAATGTCCAATCAATGAAGGATGGTATTATAGAAAAGTTGTATGGATTCGTTGAAAGCCTCTGCATGTGCCTGATATTTTACGAACTTATTGAGTTATGTCTCAATTTACAAGCACGGTGTTGGATTGATATCCTTAATAATTAAAGCTAAGTTGCTTTGTTCGTCGTTGTAAACCAGAAACTATATATTAGATATCGTTTCGTACCTTTCGTACGTTATCTTGAAGGGTCAATTTCCATCATCATCCAGTATTTTCATCAAAAAGTTTTCTTCTTAAATATAAATTTGATTGAATCGATTATTTCGATAGCAGTAGGAGACGTCGATTTATCTAAGAGATGCGACCAAATACACATAAATTCCATATAACAACACGCATTACCAACAAAACTAAGAAATTTCTATGAAAAGCATGATCGGATGCTTTCAAGGAAAACACATTTGTTTCAATTAATCTGGTGAAACGAACCATGACGAAATGCTTCTAATCGATTTCTAACCGACCGATATACTAATAATCTTTTATCAAATGTAAGGCTTGACGCCCATACTGGATCAAACTTTTGAAAAGAGGATATAGGGTTTCGGAAAAGGGTAGCGCAGACAGCGCAGGCCATATTCGTAATAGATTGGACCCTGTAAACATTTATGGCTTAGATTCAAGTATTATAAGAATGCTTATATGGCAAGCGAATTGAAAAATAAACGAAACATTTAGCATAGTCAGTTTATTCGTCAAATCACTTTCCAAGACCAATATTTGTCTCGAAAAAAAAAAAAATCTCATTGTAATGCTTCTGTGTTAACAGGTGTCAGGAAGTGGATTAAAGGGAAATTATCTCCATTCGTTTGGTTTGCTAAAATATCATTTTTTGCTGAGTTTTGTCGAGGAATATTAGAACTAACGATAGTTTTCATATAACGTCTTATGTCAAAATAAACCGTTATAAGGCGAGTGATTGAAAGAATGGCTTGAATCCTTTGACCAAATCTTTTCAAAGCAACAAATGTCATGAAAATACCGTCAGGTTGAACATGCGAATGCGCGGACAAATGTCAGATGTCTGGGTGGAGGAGGGGCAGATTGACAAATAACCTTAAATCGATTCAGAAAATAATTCTGACTCCATTGTACCCGCGATTATACTTTACACCACGAGTGGTTTAAGTTTGTGCGTAAGATAATGTAACACACAGGAGAGCTTGAGATGCCACCTTTTTTCGGTCTAACGTCTGTCCATGTAAATTTGTGTTCAGCTTACAGGTCGCAATTTTTGAGATATTTTGATGAAATTTGGTACACTGACGTGCTTTAACCCAACGACGAGTGCTGTTGAAAATGGTTGGCATTGAACCAATTCTTCGACCACTCCCCATATAATAGACTATCTTGAAAAGTTCGTTCCGACGAACACTGTGTCTCTCTCTGTAGTAAAAAGATGCAATTTTTAATTTTTCACGATGAAAATTAGTTTATAACAGTAAATTGGCAAGGAAATCAAGCTTATCGAATTTGGGCCACGTAAAATTCTTTTTTGGATACCGCCGCAAATAAGGATAACTCCAAAATGCGGGCTTTCATGAAATGTATGCCTTCGCAAGAAGACAATGTGTTGCTGTTCGTGTATTATTATCAAAATGAGTGAATAACTGTGTGAGGCGAAGTGATGTCGGCGTCTGCCGACCATAGTACTCTTACTTGTTTTTATTTATTATAAAATCAACGTACTGTAAAGCGATTAATGAATGGACCTGAATAAAAGTATTATTATTATTATTATTATTTTGATTATTATATAAATTTAGCCAGAGAATAAATTCTAAGACTAAAGTCTTAAAGCACTAGCATCTAAGGCTTTCGGCTTTATTTTTATTAATATTATTATTATTACTATTAAAAGCTCTACAGCACTTGAATAAACGTAAAGTTACGTCTTTCATATAAATTAGACGATCTTCCGATCTAAGAGTTTTTTGCATGTTATATACATAGAACAAGTGTATATATATATTTATTTACACCTTAGTCGTACTTATGCAGTTGATGGATTTCACACGTCCATTTCGATACGAAACGTCCAAGCTACTAAAGTTAATGAGGCTACTTTAGGCTTCCTATTAGTCTTCTTTTAGTGTAACGGTCTTATAAAAAAAAACAATATCCTTAAGAGCTTTTGTTTGATTTAACAGAGATATAACGGAAGTAGTAAGCAAGTCAATAGTCCACATGATACCAAAATTTGTACTGAATGGACTACAAAAAAGATAGACACACTTTAGTATAGGGTCGGTGATGTCACTCTTCAAGGTTATTGTAACGTTGAACGAAATACGAAGATAACCAATCCTCAGTTCTCGACAGAGGGCGTAAAATATTACATGAACAATTCCACTATGGATAGATAATGTAATAATTAAATGTATATATGTAGTGATTTCACATTTCATATTTGAAATGATTTCTTCTTCTTCTTTTATTTAATTTTAATCAGCTAAAGGTGTGTTGCTTACATTGATGCGTATTGAAGCGTACGACCTAGTGGTTAAGCTGTCCGCGTGTTAAGCGGAAGACCCAGACTAAGCCACGCAGTGTGCTTTGCTAACGCTGCTTAATAAAAGCATGCGCTACACATGGTTATTGTCATTAGAAATTCTTTCATTCAACAGTCTTGCTCGTGCATGTATATTTCTACAAAAAAATAAAAAAAATTGTTTTTTTTGCTTTTATCACTTTCTTTAGGTTAATTCGTAACGGCCGCACTTGTGTGTTCACATAATTTTAATAGAATTATGTCTTGGTTTTCAAATATTTGTAAAATATGCATTATTATCGATCATCGTCTGGGAGAAGCTCGAACTAGATGTGACTGCGCGTGAAAATTGTAGATCAACGCGATGAGGGCATGCAGGTTTCTAAATAAAGAAGCTGAGCCATACAATAGGAAGGGGAAATTTCCAAATTTCAATAAAGGTTTGATTTTATCTAAGATTATTCTTAACTCAATTGAGTCAATGACGCACACACCGCACAAGGGTGAGAAGACAAGGTCAACATATAATACATGAAAATAATTAAAGTAATCATCGTTCGTTTAATTTTTTAAAAATTCTAATTCACCACTTGCTGTAATAAAGTAATTGGTGGAGGTGAAGCGCTTTTAGCTTTCATTCTCTGAGCTGCCTATCGAATGCTGACCGATTATTCTGTTTCAAGGCGAATCCATTTTTTATTTTCAAGCATCCTCTTCGACATAACATTTGGAAGCAGGAGCAGTACTGGACTTCTAATACGTCTTTTCCTTGATTTTCGTATGTCTTCTTCAAACGTAACGCTTCTACTCACTAGGAGTAGTCAGAACCAAGACATGATACAAAACTAAACTATAAATTTTTACATACATCTTGTCATAAGAAAAAGGATACTTTGAACATATTTTAATCCTTCAGTAGTTACGTTAATGAGTGATCAGTTAGATGAGTTTAAAAAAACTATGATCCGAAGAGAAAAATTCTAACGGGTTTTATTTAATATTTCAATTTTTCCCTTACCCTTTACTTTTGGGGAAAATTGCTATTTTTTATTTTACTGATGCGGCCATTGTATGAAAGGCGATCAAGATTCTTAGCCTAACGATTAGTGCAACAATCCGTGCTCTTAATTATTAGTGGTAAAGAACAGATAACAGGCAGAAGAGCCCCTCACGCAGCACTGAGGCAATATGTCAAATTGTTTTTACGTCCTATATATTAATTATAATCGTCCGAAGTGATCGGTTTAAAATACCTAAAATTTCTGCTTATATCAATCAAAGGAACAGAAGATATTACGAACTATGTGCGCAATATCTTCCACCAATTTTTTAATTAATAACTAATACCATTGCATCTACTTTGTATATGGAATTTAAACATAAAAACAGAATGTTGCTTAGAACTTGTTACTGTTCTTAGGAGATGCATTCCTCGGTTTTTTTTTTTAATATTTATAATTAAAAAATTTCTCATGCTCGTCCGCATCAGTAGATGAGTACGACTACCAAAACATTGTTCTGTGGATTCAAGTCTCAAATGCGGTAGAGTTCATCTTGGTCGTAGTTATAGTGTGTGTTTAGTCGGTGAAGGTATAACATTTATCGATTGGGCACACATCCGACTTACTCACTTCACTAACGAATATCTCCGAGTGACTAATCACATTAAAAAAAAAACAAAAAAACTATTAAACATTGGTTTTAGACATGTTTCCCACTATTGAGCAACCAATGATTAGCATTGCGGTAGGTATTCCAGTGCCGACAAGCCTTATTCAGAGAAGTACCTATGTAGAGACGTCATTAACATTCGCATTGGCGATGACATTGGCAAGGAACGACATCATGGTACCAGCTAAAGTAAAGCCTACCTCGCCTACCTAACTGTGGCTCATAAAAGAGAAATCTGTGAAATGTCGCTACTTGAAGTTGGTGGACGCTTGGAAGTTATTGTTCGATATAGTGGCTGAGTATCCACAGTTCATGTAGGGTGCAAATTATACTTTTTTCAGGTTTATCTTTCCAGAACTACATCCGTTTCTTTATTCAAGTTTGAAGTGGACCTCCTTAACATCTGTATGTGGATCGCAAATTAGAGATTCTCGTGTGTTACGGACGTGTCTCGTTCAGTCGTTTAAGATTTTTATATTTTCTTCTGTAGTTATAGTTTACGAAACTATTTGGAGAGGTTCAGGCGATTAAAAGTACATAACCTTGAAGGGATTTTTGACATCTACTTCCGAATGTTGTCAACGTTAAATAAAATATGTTCTGTAGCGTTTGCAAATTTTTAAGGGAAGTATTTTGCAAATTATTGAATATAATATAAAAGCAAGAAAAGAGAAAAGAACTAAGACTGACTCTTATCGGGTCACACATTCAGTACAGCTGGAACAAAAGAACAGCACACAAGCGACATTATTTTGCAAATCTAGCAGAATTGCTTAAGTTGTTACACTAAACTGTTTAGGTTAAGTGCAATGGAAACTGAAAGTGCAATTTTCCGATACATCAGCAAACAGTAGCTACAACAACGAAAAAAACCAAACACATGCTCACTCTATTGTGTATGTTATACAGTAAGAGAGCTATGCTTGGGCTTGAAACGACTCTTGCATACATATTACGTTCCTTATAATTTGTATATATAGTACAGAGCCGATCGCAATCGCTTTAACTTGAATGGCTCTGATAGGCAATCATTATCTATTTTCATATCGAAAGTTGATATAGAATTTAAAAATGATGATGCACACGTAGTGGAAAGTCAGTTTTCTTTCTTCACAATCGTTCTACTCGTGTAAGCCTCGTGTAAATGGATAACCTCCGTTTTCAAGCTTGATCTGTTGATCGGAAACTATGCGTTTGAGTATTTCTAATCGGGTTGGATGGACGGACGGATTCATATGATTTAAAAACTTGTAAACTTTAGGAGATCACCGTTTTTTAAGTAGAACAAAGTCAATGCATCAACATCTGCCGGCGTTTAGTTTAAAAAAGAAAAACGTGTATACTTGCACACACGCGCATATATATTTATTTATTCTTTAGAAGATAAAAGTTCAACATACGCACTAAACAAACATGCTTAAAATATTTTATGAAATTAAACAAAATAAAAAAAAAAAGGTAAAAAAAGTTATATTCAGTTTGGAACGAACCTTTAACAGCCAGCTTCTCAAACAATCCATGCGTTATACTGGCAAAATATTTTATTAAATGCATTCGTGCCCTTAGTCGATTGGGGCGACTGTCTGTAGACTGAGAAACAACCGCGAAGAGTTTCCAATAAACTCTTCTCGTCTCTTATTCGCTGCAAGTTTCCCTTTTTTTTGCCGAATGCGACTTGCGAGTAAATTGCCTCCGCTTTTAAAAGTCACTTATGTGGCCTTTCATTTATAGTGTTTTTATCTCAACCTTCTACGTCCATTTTCGGGATCATAGGTGACAGTTAGAAACAGACAGATAGAGCGACCGAACAAACCGAAAGACATGATTGCATCCACTAAGATTCCTATACTGATTGCGAACAGATTTAAAGTTTGCATGTTACAAGGCAAAGGCTGAACTTAGAACACTGCTATTCTGCGAGGCTGGATAAAACAAAACAAGAAAAGAAAAGAAAAGGGAAGGCGTTAAGATAATATAAAATGCACTCATGTAAGCACATATAATATAAACGAGTTTATTCGAAATTATTTTTCTTGAAAATTTCGAAAATACACAGAAGTATCAAATTTTTGACAATAGAAATGCTTGCGTGAATGGTCAATAACTCAAACATTCCGTAGAAGATAAGAAAGCACATACACACACACACACACACACACACACACACACACACACACACACACACACGTACATACAACCACACTCGTACGCACAAACATACCCAAAAGAATAAGCAGACTTGCATTTGTGAAATAGTTGTGTGCCACTCACTCATTCATTCGCTCATTCGATATGATACAACATGCGGGTCCAGCATAAATAGCTTATTTACTTACTTATGAAATTGATTTATCTACTTGACTAACATAATCCCTCTCTGCTCCGTCTCCCTCGGATTGTCTCTTTGCCTCGGTGCGTTCTGCTATATTGCAATCTAAATAATTAGTTGCTCTACTAGAAAGTCTTTAAGACTTTAATTAAAAATTTATAGCATACGCTGTCTCTCGCATTGATATGTTCGCACACTTCCCAAAACACGAAGCGTTCTTATTGCAGTTGTGTAAGGTCAGAAAATAATGTATTGGGCCAACGGCCATATAAGCAACGAAAGACGGAAAATCAAAACTGTGTCTATGCCGGATGATGTGTATGTAAATTTATAAATCCATGCACACACTCGCAATGATGAGATTCATTATTTTTTATAAACGTCAAACGAATAACAACATTTAGCAAATTACATGCGACATTGACTTATGACCGTCGGCAAAATAGTTATATATATTGCGCTTATGCATACACGCTTATGCTGTACCCTCTATTTATAGTCAAAAACCAAACATTTTCAATACTTACGGCATAAGCTGTTTCAGAAAATTTCAATTCAACCTCAACGCAAACAGTGGAACTTGACTATAGCGAACACAGATTTTCCAATTTGAGTTTTTGAATCTCGAGACCCATGATATATTTACCAGGTGAAGAGACAAGTCATTGATGGAATTTTCTCAATGCAAAAAATCGTTTTCTTTAATTGAATGACAGCATTATATATCATTCACTATAGATTTCTCCCATCCTTCCATCTACTTCTTCTTGCGGCTCTCTATTAAACCTGCTTTCGCTTTCTCGTCTGGCAAGCTTTAGGTCGACTGACGCCATCTCTAAACGGATAGTAATAATCGTGCCTTCGGCTGCGCTAACAATGTCCTCTACGTGTTCGGTAACGACTACTATCGCTACGTCATCAGCCATGCCCAGAATTTAAATAGCGGGGCCCGCGTCTATCTCATAGCTTAAAGTTCTCTATTTGAAACGATCTGCTATTATATTTTTGAAATAATTTAGGATTTTTTTTCTGATCTGGAAATATTACAATGCTCTTCCAATCTGAAGGATTGAGCGAGCCTTTAACGTTCAACATAACTGTTACGCAATGGTTCTGCGAATCAACTGTCCACTCGGCATCTTCTACAGGCTTACTTGCGGCAAAAACAATTTTCTTGATATTGTTCACGTCGATCTTTCTCTAATTCCAGGTGATGCAAGAAATTTTACTTGTAAGATAGAGTGACAGGCTATTCACATAATCAATAACATGCACCTCATGTACATATCTGGTCATAACTTTACATGATTTTTTTTTGTGTTCAGGAAATGTGCTTTGTGCGTTTGACCAGGTGACGGGCAGAGAGAAGTGAGCAAAGAAAAAGAGATAGGAACTGGCCTCAGATTAGTGGGTGCATGGCTAGTAGGTAAGTGCGATGCCTTATTGGTGCTATTCAATTAATTAAATAAATTAAAAGTTATGGTCGTCCCTCAACCGTTTAGCCAGACTTTTAAACAATCTCTCAGCAGCCGTCTTTCTCACCGTCCCTGATGTTCTTCCAATGGGGTCGAAGGTCGAAGTCGAAGTCTACAAGGACTATTTTCTCTTTGTCTGTCCCCTTGTCTGCCTACAAGGATTTCCGATCATCGCCACGCTTATCATAAACATAGGACTTCTTGTGATTAGCAGATTCTCTAAAAAAGAAAAAAAAACACAAATGTGCAGATGCTCCTCGATTTTTACAAGGGTTTTTGAGACCCTGGCCCAATTGAATTGATTTCCGAACGTGGCGACGAGATTCTTTTAAAAGAACAAATATCGTGTCATTTTAAAAAGTTCTACTCTAAAAGAGTAAATTTTTATATCATAATTTAAAGTGACGAAAAGGAAAATTATGAGTCCCTTGCTAATTGTGGACAAATGGCCGCGTTCCAAACTTAATTCAAAAATAATTGTAACAAAAATATTAAATCCACTTAGTTGTCTTAGAGAAAATTTTGAGCTCGTTTTAGTGATAGTCGACCAGATGGCATGGATGCATAGGCAATTTATTCCCCTCTCCTTACGAATGCGTAAATGTTTGTTGTAAGGTTTGCATTGCCTATCTCTGTGGGTTACATACATTTGACAAATCTAAAGAATTCCCTTTGATGGGCATAAAGAAGGAATTGTTCAATGGGAATAAGAATCATAGGTAATACTAAACAACCTTGGTTCCAAAAATATCATGATACCAAACTCCAACCAAATACGTTTGAAGACTTTCGAAAGATTTGGGTGCAGAGAAAGAGAGAGTGAGGAGTTGAAAGACTTTAGAAGGATTTGCGTGAAGAGATGATAAACGCTAGATATATAAGCAACCAGAGATTTTTCTAAGACATCACATTACCTGGTTTGCGTTTAATTGAGAAACTTTAACTATCCTCTATGAAGGCTTGGCTTAGCTTTTGTAAAAGTTTAGCAGGCGTAAAGTATTCACAAACCCTCACTATTATTCAAAATGATTTAAAATCGGCCGAGTTGTTAATGGATTCAAAGTTTTTTTACAAAACTTGCATATATACACATGCGTATCTCTCATATGTTCGTCGAAGCGGCTTTGTAGTCCTCGGATTGTGTATTGTATGAGATGTGTTGCGGTCGGTGATGATCGCATGCCAACAGTAAGGCGAGACAACTAAGTCGGCCAAAGCTTTGTTTGCACCGCTGTACGTCGTAAGTATATTGCAATTAGAGCAAATCTTTGCGCATCCGTGTGGGTGATAAGTACTCAAAATCACATATTTTTACTAGGAATTTTAACCTATGATGCTAATCTTACTTAAACCTTATTATCACTAACATTTTACATATAAATATTATTGGAAATGGAATGAAAAAAGATTTGAAACTTTAACTGTAATGAGAGGGAACTAAAACTAGAATATAAAAACAAACGAAACCTACACTCAACAACCTATATGTGAAGCCATTATTTAAAGTCTTTATGCAACGATATGCTCGTGAAGAATGTGTACCGTAAGGTGATTGCATTAAAAACACCAGTATTGACGAATGCATATGATTTTTAGATAAAACTAAGCTGGAAGCCATTGCGATCTGTAGTCTACGTGTTACAGTTATTTCAGTCACACTAGAGGAATCTTAATTTTATGGGTAACGTCATCAATAGTCACCCTATATTCGTATATCATCCAACGAACTCATCGAACAACGTGTTACAGGGCAATGTGCACGTAAAGGACTCTTGTTGTGTTCCTTTTGTAACGACAGAAAATTTAAGAAAAATGTAAAGCAAAAGTCTCTGCCGGCTTCTGGAAGAGATGACTGTTATTTTACTTGTAAGAGTTTCTCAATCGGTCACTACTCCGTGAAGATGTATGGCTTTTGAGTTCTACACAACATACAGTGTAAGTTGTCCCGCTAGAGTGCACACAATATAGTTTTCAGAATCTTTAAATAAGTCAAGTTCAATGTCAAACAGCAAAGAAGAAAAAAAAGAAACAGCAAATACGAGAGTATCACTTCCTCGTCTCATTTCGGAAAAAAGTGTTGTAGGACTGTAAAATGTGTTCAGAAATGACGACACGGAGTAATATCGATAGCAGTGGGAACGCTGTAGCGCAGGTCAGAGAAACATTGGCAGCAATGCCGATTACTCTTGGCACCTCCACTTCAGAAAATTAGCCAGGTCGCGGGTGTTAAGAGCCGTGCAAATCCAATGAAGGAACTGAAGAGCTAAGGAACGCTACTAGCTACCACTGATGCTTCTAAGCGAAGAACTGAAACAAAAAATTGCGACTTTTCGACGAGATTTCGGGGAGTTAGTCCAAGAAAAACATCGAAATTAAATGTAACACTACCACTACTGCTTGCGTCGCACTGTCCTTTCTCTGATCAAAGTTAATTTTCAACGATTTCTTATTGTTTGTCTAAGCAGCTCTTTTATTCTTAAAGTGGCATCCGAAAGTAGATCCTTTTACGGACACTTTCCAAAATGTAGTTTTGATTTCATGCCAGAACTTTCTTCTATATTTTCAATAAGATGAAAGGGCTAAGGTATAAGGCTATCTTTCGGCAAAGTACTCTGTTAAAGTAAGCGTTTTCTTCATAAAAAAAAGGGGTCACAATTTATTTTTATATAGCAAATTATTCGATCCTTCTAATAAGACAAAAAAACATTTCCCTCTCAGCTTTACTCAGTGAATTCAAGCTGTTGCCATAATATATAACGACTAACAAGACAGCAAAAATTATTATTTTTTTTTTTTTGTTTAAAATTTGGTTCTAAGCTCATCGCTAATGAGAGCAATTATTATCAGCAGTGTTCACTGTAACAGGTAGGCGTTCTAAATTATTTTACATACAACGACGAGGGTAGAGATTTTGCTTTTGTCGTTAAAGTGTTCAAGTGTACATATGCTCTGATTTAAATTAAACTTAAGAGTACATTACATACTCATACGGAATATAATTTATCTTGAACTCGTTTACTGTCATTAATAGCATAATTTTTTTTTTTTTTCCATAACAATCAGCAAAAAACTGAAAATGAGAAAACGAAGTAAAAAGAAAAAAATTTTTTTGTAACAGAAGTGAACGCGTACATATATATACACACTACACTATTCATATTGAATAGTCTCAAGAGATTCGTAAAAATTTGGTAAGAAGTACTTGTTTGCCTTAGTTTGCTTTGACACAAAGTCTACACAAGCTTGTAAACTTATGTTAAACTCACATGGGTAGGTTTGCGCATAGAGAAGCAGGGCAACGGTTAAAACGATATATATTAAGAAAGATGCAGAACATTTCAGTTTGTCGGCATAGTTTTGTTGTTTGAGCGATATCTACATATGTGTAACATAACATTTACGAACCCTCCCAGTAATTGTCAAAAAAAGCAAAAAGTCATTTAATAACTTACATCCGTATATATGCATTATGTGCACCGGTTTGTTTAAAGAAAAAGAGAAAAAAACGCACACACCATTGTGTTTATTTCTATAAGATTTTTGACGGAAGCATCCAGTAGTAGATAATTACCGCGAAATCTCTTATTTACCTATTGTATCAAATGTGTACAATTTTTTCAGGTGATATAAGTATATTTTCATTACTCTATGCCAGCTATTGTAACTCATTGCATTTTTGTGTTGGAGGTCACCAAATCTTTACATTTATAATGCTATTAAATACTTGTGTGACAAAAATTTATTTCACCATATTTTTTGCTTGTAAAACTTTCCTTTATTATTATTGTGCACATATTTGTGGCGCGATTAGTCACATAAGCGTAAAATATCTAAAGAATTTATCGTTTATGTCTCGCTTTTCAAACGCTACATGATCATGAGGCCATCTATACACATATATTTAATATATATATTTTTATATATGTGTGCGTAATATCTCCTAAAAGTGGTAAAATTTAACGTGAAACACACAAGCAATGGTGATTGGTTGGTTGCATTTGACTTGACTTTAACGCACAACACAAATGTAGCTTTGCCTTCTTCGTCACCACATCACGTACTTTGTTAGGTATGAGTGTTTTAAGAAGAGATTCACATGAGAAAAATCACGTATACGACCCATTATATCTGTAAATTTTATTTATCATTGAATTGCTTGCTTACTCACATTTGATCTCATTTGGTTTTTTTATGACTGTCTGTCGTCTTTCTCTATAGAATATATATATATATATATACATACACATATATACATATATACATATCTATATATACCATTCGTTTCATTTATAAGACAAAATTTGATTTTTCACTAAATTTGCACGCGCGACGAAACCGAATTAATTTAAATACTCTTTCGCTTCTTTTCTTTTTTTTTTGTGCATAATAAAATTAAATATCATTTAGTTAGTTTAGTTAGATATGAAATTTTTTTAAAGATTTTCTTTTGATTTCAAATTTTCCGTAAACTTAAACTGAATTTATAAAACGTGCAGTGATACGTTTCTTAGAGTGAAGTAAAATTGTTGTTTTGTTTTAATGAATGATGAGAAATTTTGGTTTTGTTGTTGTGATATTTAATCCAAAGTTTGTGTGGGTCTTGACATTTTTGGGCAAGTTTTCCGAATTTCTGTTATGAGAAATTTATTTATTTTTTTTTATTACGTTTGAAACTAATTCTCGGCATTTGTTGTAAACCGGACTGAGACCATTGCTACGTAACTATGAATAGTTAGGTGGAGGAAGAACGGAGGAAGATTAAAAAAGCCCTCAAAACAAAGAAAAATTATAATAAAAAAAACCGCTAATCATTAAATCCTCTATCCATTGTTTCACTTAATACAATTCTTCGTTTATTTTCGTGGTAAGAAAACAAAAATTTTATCTTGTTTCCAACTAAAGGCATACTTTTGGTCAGAGCCCTTATGTGGGGTTGAGGTGACTCGTATTCAGCAGCAGAAGTAGTTTTCTCCTCGAAAATTTTATAATTCTTTACCTATTTCCATAGCAAAATGTAGACTTTATTATCTTTACAGAAAGGGGTTATTCTTCGTAGGAACCCCTGTTTGGTTTAGGGTATAGGCAAGAGAAAGGAAATTTAAATTTTTCCATTGTTTTACAACGAACAAAGAGTAGCGCGACTAAAATAATTGCAGCTTGCAAACCACTAGTTGGAATGTCTTCAAATTTTGATGCATTGCATTCGAAAGTAGTCAATAGTCAATAGTGGTGACCGTCCTATTTACTAATTGAGTGATGTGTCACGTACAGTAGATAAGTCCGCGTCTTTTTTATGTGGAAAGTGTTACCACTTCATTCATTCATTTTATTTTATCCCAAAATCTTATAGATCACTTAGCAGGAAATATCATTTAACATTTCCTTGCTTAGTATGCTTGTTTCCTACCTTTCCATCCTTCCTTTTTACACACTGCTTGCAAATCCAACTTAGATAAAAAAATATTGGAAAAGATAAACAAAATTTGTAAAATTTTTTCAAAATATTTTTCCTTTTAGTTTGATTTTGTTGACGGGATTTTTACACTCTCTTTGGAATTATTGTAATTGTATTCCCACAAGTAGTTGGGAATTGTTTGAGAATACTACCAATCAATTTTATGAAGACATTAATGCCACCATAGACTTAACGAGGTGAATGCTTGCCTGTATTATTAAGACAATTAATTCTTTACAAAAGTGATTTTCTTTCCGATTTTTCTTTTTTGACGTTCAACTTCTATGTAGTACGGAAACGGAAACTATCGAACGTTTGACGGATAGTAGAGAACCAAAAATTAGCAAAGAATTTAAAGCTTCTCGTATTTATCAATCCTTTACTACTACCGGTGCTGGGAAAGAGAGTTTAATAGAGAACTCAACATTACATTCAGTGCAACGTCAGCAACGACGGCGAGCAAAGAATGAAACCATTAAAGCTGGTGTTATGCATAAACGTACCGCTTCATCTGAGATGTTAAGTCGTAATATTTCAATAATTCTGGAAAATCTTCTCAAAAGTTACGAACAATCGCAATTACCGACACATGGTCAAGGTTAGTGTGTATGTAGAGAAATTCCAAAAATTATATTAAAATTATTATAATCTATTTTTAGGCGTTCCTACCATAGTACGCACCAACATATTAATAAGAAGTATGGGTCCGGTATCTGAGCTAGATATGGAATATTCTATGGATTGTTATTTCCGTCAATATTGGCGAGACAAGCGGTTAAGCTTTCAGGGACCAATTAAGAGTCTCTCATTAAGTATTAAGGTTTCCAAAGCAAGAATTTGAAAAACTGTTAAGCATATTTTGATAAAATGCTTTCCATTTCCATTTTCAGATGTTGGATAAGATATGGCGTCCGGATACGTATTTCTTTAACGGTAAACATTCTCATATCCACACACTTACTGTTCCCAATAAATTGTTGCGTTTAGATCAAGACGGTGGCATACTGTATTCGATGAGGTGACTTTTCTTTAAAATAACCTCACGAAGTCCGTTTTAAAGTTGAAATTTTTCTTCTCGAAGATTAACAATTAAAGCCACCTGCCCCATGGAATTGAAAAATTTCCCTATGGATCATCAGTCATGTCCTTTGATTATAGGCAGTTGTAATGTATTTTCAGTTCTCATTTTAGACTAGTAATGCAAATGTTACTCGAAAATTTTAGATGGTTACACTCGAGGTCAATTGGTTTATGAATGGAAAGGGGCAGACGATGCTGTTTCTTTTGTGCCGGGCATGACTTTGAATCAATTCGATTTGATTAGCATGCGCTCACGTAACTTAACGTATACGAGGAGAGAAGGGGAATTTTCGGTACTTCATGTAGCCTTCAATCTCAAACGACACACTGGATACTTTCTCATACAAGTAAGTTTAAGTTACTTGCACATTCCCCCGCTACAAACTAACAGCTAATCTTTCATGTATGTACAGGTGTATGTTCCTTGTATACTTATAGTGGTTCTGTCTTGGGTCTCGTTTTGGATACATCGCGAGGCGACCAGCGATCGTGTAGGACTTTGCGTAACAGCTGTTCTTACCTTATCAACCATTAGCTTGGATTCCCGAACCGATTTGCCGAAAGTAAAATACGCGACCGCTTTGGATTGGTTCCTGCTTATGAGTTTCTTATATTGCATAGCAACACTTTTAGAATTTGCCGGCGTTCATTATTTCACTAAGGTAGGCAGTGGTGAGATACCGGCAATGAGCGAAGACGAGTGGGAAGATATAGATGATGAAGCCATAGCTGACATAGAAATCGATCACATTACACACGATCACGACTTACCCACTTCGATACACGAAAGTAATGAATCGTTGGCGTCAGAGTATCCTCAATCGTTAACGGGCGGTTTCCGCAAACGGAATGTTATGATATGCCCGATATATAATGATCCAACTCATGTGTTTCAAGCGCCTTCTTCACATGCCTCGACCATGGAAAGGACAACACAAACTGAACCACCAATCATATCGAAAACTAAACAAATGTGGTTGTGTTTCATAGGTGATGACAAATTCCGCAAGCAAAGAGAACGAGATGCCTCTTCACAGAAAGGTACTCATGTCAACAATGAAAACAAATACGTCTTCATAAAGATAATAATATATATATGTATATATGAATAATTGAACATTTTTGTGCAGGAGCTCGTTACATTAACAGCGTGTCGTTAATTGATCGCATAGCTCGTGTAGCATTTCCGATGTCGTTCGCTCTTTTCAACTTGTTATACTGGTTGGCCTATACTATGTTCAAAACGGATTTCTCGTGGACTTCGGTGAAAGGCTAAGCGTGCTGCATTAAACGTAAGCCTGGTTCTATGCAGGGTACATATCAAAACGCATAAATTCATTTACAAAAAAATATAATGTTAAGGCGCTTTAAACACACATAAATGTACTTTCACTCGGCCAATTCATTATTTGTTAATTAATTTTAAGGAAAATGGCAAAATAAAAAATGAAAAAAAAAATAAATATAATTACAATATATATCTGTTTAATTAATTAATTTTATGCAAATTCTACTTTTAAAATTATACGTAAGGTAGAAAACGTTGTATCGCTCTGCTCGTAAATATATACTTTTAACGTTATGTTCGTGTTAATTATAGCAAACTATTCGCCGTTGTCTTGAAATAGCAATAGAGCGAATAAATGCGAGTAAGAAGTGAAATATGATAATAGAGAACTTAATCAGTTAACTGTGCCGACTTGTTTACCGATATACTCGTATACGAGTTCTAATGAACCGATCTGATAAAATGGCAAAAATATTTTCTAAAATACACTGTCACAGTATATAAGTATTCATTATGATCCGATTTTCTGAGAAAATCCGATAAGGACGGATGGACATATAATGACGTCGTACGCAGTTAACTGGTTAAGATGAATGTTGAACCAAGTATTAAAAATTTAAGAGGAGCTTCTTGCATCAACTGTTTAATGGAAAGCCTAGGTACACATTAAATCTAACCCAACCGCGATAAGTCGATTTGACGATCATTTGATTATTTGGAAAGTCTCACACATCATAGTTATTGTATGTAAAGCAATTTTGCGCAAAAACTCCAACTTCATCACATCTATAATTATTTTTACTTTAATTCAAACCACGTTTTGTGGTTGTTTCCTGTGTTGCTCGATAACTTCGGTACCGTGCTTATAAAAAGAATAGTTCACTTCCTCCATGGAGTCGTAAACAGTAGACCCTAGTTTTTTCTTTTTTATCACACCTTTTACTATCGGGCCATTTTTTCAACTCTAAAACTCTCCTCTTTAAAAAACATTCGACTGATTAAGCGACAGAGGCATGTCTTTTGTCCGTAAAGTAAAAACTTGCTCTCGTTTATACAACTATATAGAATTGCTGCCATACCCTTTCTACGGTGGACTCTATGGACTCTAAGGATGGCGGTAGACACCACCAATATTCCTGAGAATTTCTCCGTGACTTACCGTACATTTGTCATAAATAGCAAACAAGCCTGGAAGCCAATATTATGCATTCATGCGTCCACCACATTTGCATGTGCACTTCGGCATATGTTCGGCCGTTCTACTGCTCATGTGTTCTGACATACTACTGACATAGAAGATTTACAGAAATTACAAAAAATCCAAACACACTGCAGTCTGGTAAATATATCTCAGCATATCTCATCTTTCACTTCTACTCGATGTAACGCGATCATTATATGCAATGGAGAATTAAGGTCTATATAATATAGAATTATAAGATTATTGGGAATGGGGATTCGAAGCCCAGTCGTATTCTACATTATTTTTAAATTACATAAAACACACGCAACTATAACTCTTTACAACCGCACATAGTTGTTCTAATAAAATCGCGTGCCACCACAATACGCAACAAACGTTAGTCACCTTTCTAACATATTTTAAATAATGTCTTCTTCTTCAATTCTTTAATTTAAAAACGAATCGCTTTTGTTCGTACGGCTATCGCATGGTCTAGTGGTTAGGATGTCCCGCACTTAACCGAAAGACAGAGGTACAGTTCCTCGTGCGGTTAGTCATCAATTGCGCGGTATCTAAATATGCTTCTTATATTAATTATCTTCATGCACTTCTATGGTGACACCAAGACTTCGGGACATGTCTTAAGTAAAATTTTGCTTATATTTTTTTTATTATTTTCGTTAAATTAACTTCAAAACTGTTGTATATTTGTGATTAGCAGCGCAATGGTGCTTACAAGAGTCGTTGAATTAAACTTTTTTTTTTCACTTTTGCACGATTTTCAATGCGTGCAACTTAATAGTCATCATCTCTTCTCCCCATGATTGATGCTTAGAGGAGATTTAAAATTTACTTATTTATTACAATGCAAGTCTACAGTTTAGGCTCAACGATTGCTGGGAGGATCTATAGCGAGATTTGATTGTATGTAGGAATTGTTGATCAACTTGATCGGGACATGAATAAAGCAGTTGGCGCATACAATAGCAGGAGAAAATATGTAGAATCCCAAAACCAATTCTATCTCTATTCATTGTTACTTTGTTAATAAGCAATAATTTGTTATCTGAATGTATTTCTATGTCATTAGCATCAGTGGCACAGAATCGGATCAGCTTTACACCATCGACCGATCATATTCACACAAAAGACATATGCTATAGAAAAATATATTATGAAGATAATTAACGTGATTTGAATCTTTTAAAAATATGTATATATTTTTGTTGCTTTTTATATACACATCGTGCTTATGTCTTTCAATATGTGCCCATGACTTTTCGAAGAGGATATTATTCCAATGCTTTTGTAACAAAAAATCGATTGCATATGCAATGGCTTGTGAAATTCTCTCTGTACCGAGCGAAAATATCCAACCGTCAAGCAACTTCCTTCACGTAAGGCAATAGTATGCACACGCAAAAGCAGATTTGGACTTATGTAGGTGTTTGGATGTTTTGAGTTATGACTTTTCTCAACTCTCCCATTTCTTTGAGAATGTGATGTAAACTAAATCAGTACAAATAAAATTGGAAACGATAACTGGTTCAAAATCTGATATCTTCGAAAGTTCCCCACCGATTGCTTTGAAATTGTGATATAAACCTGCATTCGAGTAGGGGGGCATGTTCTCATATACAGTCTGCATCAGTCTTGCGGTTCACATGCATGTATGAGGCGATCCTAAGTAGAATATATATATTAATAAATAGATTGTTTTAGCAAAAAGGACATACAGTCGGTCTTTATCATAATGAGATGCTTAAATGTTTGTAATCATAATCACCTAGCTCTTCAAAGAAGCCATCAGCCGTTGGCCCCACCTTTTTATTGTTTCCTATTTTTTGGGACATCCAGTGACTTTCTAAATTTGATGAATAGGAAAACGGTAGAACAGTCAGTGAGTGCAGCATCTTGCTTACAGCGCTTTTATTTCCAAATTATTATTCGATAAGCGATGCACACTACTTTTTTGAAATGCCCATCGTGCCTGTTAGCTGGCGCACTTTAGTTGACGTTCATCTAACACCATTTGGCAGATTTGCTTCAACTTTTTTAGTGCATATACTTTACTTAACAGACCACGGCAATGGTCGACTTGGTAGCTTTTACGTAGCCATTTCACATATTATTTGTATTATTATCCGCAAAAAAACAAACTCCCCCGGAGTAGAACTTCGCTGTCATATAATGATGACCAATTTTTCGCATGTTTACAAATTCACTATTTACGATTGTCAAAGTAATGCGAAGCATCTATCTCAACATTATCGACTTTCAAACCGAAGCCATTTGGTACTCTGGATCATAGTAAATTGGTTTCAAGCATTGAACGCCTTCTATACATTAGGGCTGATACTTTTCCGGGAATACTTTTGTATAATATGCAAAAAATCGTAGCTTGGATCAGATCAATCTGAGCAGCCGAGAAGATAAGAATAGCGACAACCAAATTAGTTCGCTGGTTGAAATCTCAGTGCGGTAGAGTTGACTTTGGTCGCAGCTACAGCGTGTGCTCAGTCGGTAAATGCGTAACACTAATCGATTGGGCACACACCCATCAGGCTTCTGCTCTTTCTTCACTTCATTCTTACCATCACCGTGTTGCACGAGTAGGAGACATCCAATGGGTGACTGATGCCACCACAAAAAAAAAAGAAGAAAGGATGTTCAACATATCATTCCTCTTATTTTTGTGTGGTCAACTAAGCTTACACTTGTTGCACTTTTTATATGCACTTTTTATATGCAGGATAGTGGGTGCACCGAGTTTTGTCTGCGGGCGATTATGCCAACTTGCTTAAGCACGTGTTAAGTAGGTGTTATAAAGTGCAACCCTGCGAAGTAAAATTTCTCGCATATTCTCGCATATAAAATATGTAACATTTTCAGCGAAGCTTACATCTCCCGGTCTAAAAAACGTGAAGAGGTTGTTTCAAGGTAACTTGAATTCAATCGTATCTTACGTATCGAAACAAGCGATTATCAGTCAACATGTGATCGCGTATATTAAGATGGCAAAGCGAAGCTATCCGCTTTTCTAATAGATCGTTAATGATACTACGATGACGTCGTTAATGTGATTTAGGACATGCCTTCTATTGAAAATTTCCAAGTGCTCGGATAATACAGTGTCATGTTTAGGATGTTACCAGTGGCAAAAGTTGGTGATGGGAAAAACCCTTCGAAATGTATCAACCACTAAACCAAACCTTAGACTTAGGCACAGTGGGCTTTGTCAGAAACTGTCGCAATACTTCTAATTTTAACCGCGATCGTCTTTGTCCATTGTCCTTGTAGATTCCTCCTCTTTATTATTTATTATTAAGCGCTTCTAAAGAATTTGGCTCCGGTTCATAGATTCGGCAATACACTGTGCTTTTGATTAAAGTGTCCCCAACGAGCTACTTCTATCTATTGAAGGTCAAGTTTTTGGACAATCAAATGACTACCTTTATATAATTCCATTCCCTCACCCTTCGCTAAATACATAACTCGTTCCTGCAAGACCAAGCATCGACTGAAGAAAGTGTCTAGAATTTAAAAATAGGCAATCGAATCATTTTCGGATCATTGCCTTCGACTATATGCCTACAAAGAATACTTTGCAAAACTACGCAACGGTTTTGCTTATACCATAAAAGAATGTAAAATTAATTATCGCTTGCGATCAAGGTGAACTTGCGTTGCGAATAGAGACTGAGAAGGCTTTCAAAATGATACGTTCGAATTAATAAATGGCGTGTGGAACGAACGAGTTGCCTTGAATAGAGTCTGAGAAGGCTTGCAAAATGATACGTTCGAATTAATAAATGGCGTGTGGAACGAACGAGTTGACAGCCTCTATACGGTAAAGAGGTATAATCCTTAATGTTTTATTATGATAAATGTGTCATATGAATAAATTGGCAAAAAAAAGCAACTTATCGAACTTTGACTTTCGAAGGATTTTGATTTTTTGGATACCATCGCCTATAAATAAACTCAGGGTATGTAGATCTTTATATCCCAAAAAGTGCTAATTGTTATTGTTTTTGGGTGCAAATTTGTTCATGATAGCACGATTAATAAGATGTAAAAAGTAAATGGATCCAATTTGAAACTTACTGATCTATGTCTAGAACCTCACTCCACATAATATTTGTCATAAATAATAAATCCGTCAGAAAAAGATTTAACTATTAAGAGTTTTCTATGACGGAAACAAACTGAAGTATAATAAAATTTTTGGCAAGTGGATTAAATTTGTTAAATTTAGATCATATCATTCATATCATGTTTTAGGTATCCTACAATATGCGGGCTTTTAGGAACAGTACGGTTTTACATGGAAATAATGTGCAATTTTTGATGTGTTGTTAACAAAACGAGCGAATTGGCGTAGGTTATTTAGTAGTCGACCTTGCCCGGCTATAATGTTCTTCCTTGTTACATAGAGCGTTAAAGATATAAACGGCGATGGGTATGCGACTTTCTTATTTATTGAAAATAAAACTAAAAAGTCAAGACTCAGTTAGCGATAGCGAATATTCAACAGACAATGTTAATAAATTTATATCGCGTAAAGTAATAATAATAACTGAGCTCGACATACAAGTGCGTCTCAGAGTGTACTGAAAATGGTACATGTAATAGGGGAACGTGTTAAGAAATGCTGCTAAGGAAGCAAAGCTTTTTTCACATTTATTTCTTAACTGATGCTATTCGCTCCTAGGTGTCCTTGCTGACATTCAAAACAAAAGTCTCTCTTTCTCTCTCTCTCTCTTACTCTCTCTCTCTCTCTCTCTCTTTCTCTCAGTCGCTTTGTCTCATTGCAATTGCTCCCTCTCCTTGGCCCTTTCTCTTATTTACTTAACTTACATCAACAACATCAAAACATTTCATGTAGCATTTAAAACAATCGGACAACGTTGATGTTGAGAGACTCTCATTACTCAGGTAATCATTTGATTAACGACATTTATCAATGTTTAGTCGAATTGATAGCTTTATTGAGTTCATAAGCGAATTAAAAAAGTTTAACTATATATCGTCGAATTTGCGACGTATGCCAGTTTGCGTAAAACTGAGTCTTTCACGAAGTGATGATATTCATCAGTAAATGATCGAATTGATCGCATTTTATAGTTTACTCGCATGAAATTTTTTTTTTTTTTTTTTGGAGAATACACGCCGAACTGAGCGTATGTGAATTTGAGGGCGGCAGGTTATTTAAAGCTTTCAAATCTCGGTCTCTTCACGTAAAGTGTTAGCTTTATGGCGTAGCACATATGAGAGGTAGTCGAACTGGTGATGTAAGAGAGTTGATTAAGTTTATCAATAGTTTTTCTTTTCTTTTTGTTATATACTTGGTCCTAGCCGGCCACTCTAGACATGGGAACAGGATGGCACAAAAGAAACGATAACCGCGGTAATAATTGGGTATGTTCGACTTGAAAGTAAAAGGTATCGAAAAGCAGCGGGTACATCAAGTAGTTAACTTTTCAGATTACATTAATGCATATTTGAACTGACGAACCACATCAGTGTGTATGGTCAAGGGTTAAGTCAAATCGATGACGTTGCTCAATATATGGTTGATTTATCAATGTCTCGTCGTAGACATACGTTCGACGACTATACCAGGTATGCTTTCAAAGTCGAAACAAAACGTATAAAAAGTTTAGGTTCTGCGCAGTAGCGTTTGCAGAAAACATCTCTAATGTGTCGTGAAAAGTTCAGAATAGCTTTCATTTTCTTTTCAAAATATTTGTAATAAAATTTCGATTAGAAATATTCTTTTAACAAATTCATTGTATATACTTGTTAATTACATAAATTGTTTAAATATATTATTTTGTTGAATAAATGAAAAGCAACATAGGCAACATAATGTCACAAAGTGCGAAAAAAGCGGTAGAAATTTGTCATTTATTTTACATACATAGGACAGAGTTTGTTTATTACTCGTATATAATGTGTTCTCTGCGGCGTATAGTGAATGTTAATAGACAGTATGTGCATACATAGATGTAAGTTGTTGTATGAGAAAAAAAAAAAAAAAATGTAAGAAAATACTTTAAGATGAAATGGAAATTTTTAAGCTCTCTGTTGGTTAGAAACGGTTGATTGTTGAGCATGCTGGACCATTAGATACGATATATAGTCGGTTACGGAAGAAACATAAACGCATTAGAAAATATGTACGGAATGCAGTATATTAAGGGAAAGGAATAGAGGATAACGATAACAATAATAATAATAATAATAATAATAATAATAATAATAAAAAATAATAATAAAGAAAAAAAAAGAAATAAATAAATGAATAAATAAATAAATAAATAAATAAATAAATAATAAATCAAAGTGAAAGTGATAACAAATAACAAAACAGAGAGCATTTCAACAAAAATATAATATGATTAAATAGCAATAAAGTAGAAATTAGTTTAAATTAGTTTAAATTAAATTAAATTAAATTAAATTAAATTAAATTAAATTAAATTACTTTAACGACAACATGTGAGAGAAGAGAAGAAGATTTACATAATCCAATGAAATAAAAACGAAAAATTTTTTTAATAGAAGACGAGACTTGAAACGATTTACTCAACACATACGTTATTATTATTTTATGTTTCTGTGGGTGATTGTGTTCTTCTACATATTTTCATTAGAAAGAGTGTACGGCGTAGTGGTGTTGTGGCAACCGTGACGGTGATGGTGGTGGATAGTAAGGATGGTTACGACTATGGTGATGTGGTATGTAATCCTTTAATCCTGTGCAAATTCGCCGTAGCAAGAAGATTGAACTAGAAAGCAGAGCGATAATCCTGCATATTCAAATATATATTACGAGGTTATCTCCGTTAAGCCAAATTGCATGAAATTTGCATTTGAAGTGTTATATCAAACACCTTAGTCACACGCACATGCACATGCACATGCATATGCACAACACAAAAATAAGTAAACACAATAACATACACATCGACACATAAATATTAAAAATTTGTTGCTATCCTTTTTGCCAATACTCATGAAAAGTGCACACGGTTATGAAGGCAGACGCAGCAGTCACGATTAAAAGGCAAAAACTGCAAAGAAAATTAAAGAATTTTTTCTTCTTATTCTTCTTAGGATGCCTTGAAATTAAAGGCAATGCAAAGAAGAACAAGGAATTTAACCATATATAAAGAGAGTGGCAGAGAGAGCGAGAGAGAGAGAGAGACAGAGAGAGGGAAAGACAGACAGAGCAGAACATAACGTAACGGCAATACCAAAACAAAAAAAACTTATTGAATTTTATCATTTTTATCCTTCAAGTGCAATACGAAGAGTCAAACGTCATAATGTCTTTAAAGAGCATGAATGTGTTAGTAGAAGAATGATGTTGTTGCTCTTCTTATGTTCATATGCATATACGTTACGTATATGCGTTCGCACTCTTATATGTGTATTATATATGTTCATTTCCATATATTCAAGTGTAATATTGTCTCGTGTGTTGAACGAAAAAAAAAACAAAAAAAAAAAAATAAAATAAAATAAAGAGAAATAATAAAAGAAAGAAAAATAGGTCAAACCTATAATGATCGGTGTCGTTGCTAGTGTTACTGCCATTACTTGTAAAAAAGACACTTGCACGTCTATATGTATGCGTGTATGCGAGTGCATATGAAATGCATCTTGGCGCTGCCGTTGTCGTTTTTGTTATTTTTATTGTTACGTTAATGATGAAGATGATTATAATGATGATGTGTTATTGAAGCTTAAGTTTGTTTGTGAGAGTGTTGCTGATGCAGCAGCTTTTCATATGACATTTACCGCGAACAATTTTGTGCACTTTTATTTTCATTATATAGACATATGTAGATTTTGTAAAGCGATTTTTTTTTTTTTTTTTTTTTTTTTTTTTTTTTTTTTTTTTTTTTTTTTTTTTTAAGTCACTTAAGGTTATTCAGTGTACGCACAACTAATGAACTAATTTTTAAAAGTCCAAAACTTCTACTTATTATTATTGGCGCTCACCTTACGGCGCCACCATGTACGGCTCAAGAGTGAAATTATTCGTTCGATTACCTTGGCAGGGATGGTTTACTATCAAGAGCACTGTTTTCCTCATTCATTCTTTACTTATGCTATTAGTGCGAATATCATTTTTGTCCAAGAATTTATTTCTTTGGGTAAATAAATTTTAAGCGACCACATATAACGAGGAAATGAGATGATAATGGGCGAGGAGAGTGTGTGTTCAGAGCTCTCGATACCCTTGAGCATCATGAGCATCGGCGTATTGTGTTTGTGTATAGATATACTTAGCCCAAGTGTTCCACAGAGATCAAAGACATTTGCCTGACAATCAAATCTTAAAATAGAATCAGTCGGTTTCCTTCGCTGGAGGCGCCCACATGCCACGTGAAACACTACTCATTCTTTGAAGGAACTGCGTGCCTTCCGAACACTCTACCAGACCCTCTCTTGCCTATATTTCAGTTCTTTCCACTTTTAAGTCAAACGTATATGAACGCTGCTCACTTCTTTTCTTCTATCCTACCGCAACCGAACCCACACATTCCCTAATTGGAAGGTCACATACCCCCCAAAAAAAAAATTATAATAAAATTAAAAATAATAATTACCGACCCTCAGAGTTGTCATAAATTATAGCGTGCATAAAATTCACGGCTCTCCTTCCATCGTCTGCGTATCTCTCGTGCTTCTCGAAGTCTTCAAGAACTGCTCTTCAAGAACTGTTATATTAATCGAAAAATCTAAATACGTTCGTCTCAAAGTGCATATAAAGAGGGTCTTAGAGCGAAATATTAGGTGGTTGCATGTATTGAGAAAAATTGATTAATGATTTTCTCCGCCCATCAAAATACATGCAACCACCTAATTTTTCTTCATATTCACTGTTTAGTCTGTTGCCCACCAGTGGAAGACTTCGTTAAAAAGGTCGTAAAAATTCAAATAGAGAATTAAAACTCGTCATACATATTCCTGGTTGACGTCCGTCAATAAATTAAAGTAAAGCGAGCCTAAGCCCAGAATATTCCAGAGAATTGTAGCTTTCTAACACATAGTAGGGATTGCTTGTAAACTTTATGCAAATATTCAAAATTATCGTCTAAAATTTCATTGAAGAGCTGGACCTGAGCTAGCCTGCGTCTACAAATAACCCAATGCGACAAAACGTATAAGAAAACAAAACAAAAAAAATCAAAATTACAAATAAATCTGATACCGGGAGGCGGATGAAAAAGCAAATTTAAAAATAGTACCGTTAGTACTTACTTAGACTAACTTGCCTCTAATGCATAAAATTGCAACGCAATTATAATGCCTTCGGTGAATTGTGATGATAGGCATGCAAGATTCGGTCAGAAATGAATACAACTTTCGTACTTGTTTCTTCTTCTTGATCATTTTGCAGAGAGGTGGATGTAAAACTAAAAAACCGTGAAATATACTTGCAACTGAGTCATTAATTAGTTAATCGTTGCATCAAATTGTATACTTTAACACCTGCCCTGCGAAGGTGCTGACGAATAGATGTCTTCTCCAAGTCGCGCGTGCTGCTTCAATACCTTTGAATACCTAGCTTCCTTGTATTGTTAAGTGATAATATATGGTAATAAAAATGCTGTCATGGGTTAGTGCCGTTAACTGTGCCCACCTCCAAGAGATATATAAACATCATTATGTAGCATAAAGTAGCGATAACAAATAACTTAATGAATTAACTTAAAAAACTGAACTTTACTTGCAAATGCAAGTGCACGTGAAACTGTCCTCGATTTCCATCTGGCTGTGTTTGTTTATCTATATATTATCTATATACTATGCATAGATATTTGTTTGAGTTTTCCAAATCGTAGAAAATTGAGATGGAAGGTGTTAGAGGGAGAGAATAAAACTCTGTGTACGCACTCTTAACTGAATCCTATAGAGAGAACATTAATGAGAGGTCGCGGATCCATTCCCTTAAGAATAGCTAAACATATCGAAACCATCTAATATTGATGGAGAAGTGATCTTGATTTGCCGATATATAATATATCTACCGATATTTAATATATCTATCCAGACGACCATTTTGTACATCGTATGACTTCGGCTAACAGAGTCCTTCGGCCATTGTCGTCATAAATTACCAACCATTACATCATGTTCCTATAAAAGGGCCTAGTTTTCATGCGAAGTCTTTTACGCGAGAATGGTCAACAAACACATCCACGTGGTTCATATTTAGCACAGTAAATTAATATACCAAATCGCCATTAGGGCTCAACTTTTATCATAAAACACAAATTACAAACTAAAGCTTGCTGCTATATAAGAATTTATTTTCTGTGGAAACGGCTTACACGCGAAGGTGTTCTAAAAATGACTGCATTCATGAAAAACGTCAAGCTATTGTTTCTCATCGGCTCTGTTCGAGATATATTAGAAATGGTAAGCTTTTGTACTTGACATCGCCTGAGATGCAGTGTTATGAGGCATTTAGTTTGTGCCCAGAATCATTCGAATTAAAACCAGCTTTTGTCACATGAGTTGATTCAGAATTGATTTAATGCGCTTTACTACTCAACATATGGACCGTAACTTTGCCCGTGTTTTTTTGAAAGTTCATACACTGACACGTTTTGACTCAAGGGAGATTCTCATAAAGATCTTGCCAAATATGCAACGCTGCTTGGGAACAAAGCGTATTGTTTACCATTTTCCATCAAGAACTGATTCTAAAACTGACTCTGATATAAAAATTTTACAAATTAAATTTGCTTTGCCAAATTTGGATCGGAATGGTCTATTCTCTCTGAACTGGCCTTCCGGTATATAAGAGGTGCCATTAAAAGTTGAGCAAAATTTAATTTTTAACATTTCATGATGATAGTAATGCTCTTTACTGATTTGATTTTGCTCGTCTATTACACATGAATTTTTTTTTGTTTTTTTATTTTTTTTTTTTTGTACACAAAATATGAATAAAAAATTGTGTGTAATTTCTTATAACCTGGATCACGTTTCATTGCGGAATTAAGAGTTGCTTCATTTGATTTATTATGCAAACTTGGAAGCAAACATACCGTTGCAATTAAGTGAAATGGAGGTTAAATTAAATCGTATGCCATATACCATACCTGAGGTATATGAAGCCAGAAGCACAAAAGCAAAAAATAGAATAAAATTTTATTGCTCTTGGACCGAATGTTTGAATATATTATAGAATGATGAGAGAGAGAGACCAGTTTCCTATAAATGGATAAACAATGTGTACCAGATGTGTGCTTAAATGTTAAAACAAAGATCGTAAGGCAAATAAAATATAATTAATGTGCGATTAATGTGTGATAGAATGTTTTTACATAATTTCTGCATAAGTGTTGAAGTCTAGTTTGTAGTACCTTGTGACTAACTATACAAGCGGAGAATGGTGCATATGAAAGGCTTGTGTTAGTTGTTGCGATTTCTGGTAAGGGCGCCCCTTACCATTTTTTTTTTAAACCCTAATCGCGCCACGTGTGACACCCACTTACTTATGAGAATCATGCGAATAATGAAAATGTCATTACGTTTTTGGTTATAGTTTAAATTCATTTATAGTCGTATCACAACAAGCTATCTATCTATTAGGTGTGCAAATAAATTCTGTCACTTGAAATTGGTTGCTTCATAAAGCTTCTGAGATTTTGAGTACACACTATTTGAACATTGGTGCTTTTGCTAGGATTGAAGGCTATCATGATGGAGGCATTTTGGCGAGTGCATGTTTCTTCCAATTTTCTTCTTTTTACTGCCAATCATTTTGTCAAAACGTTTGCAACACCAAGAGATCGCATTAAGTATATACACTTCTGGCCTACAGAAAACCCATCTAAATCCATCTAAACATGTCAATCTGTTCATCTATCTGTCTGTCTGTGCAATGTATGTGGAGATGGTAAGCATTCTCTTCGTTGCAAAAATGCAGCGAATATGGCGTAGATATTGGAAATTCTTGAACGCAAGTTGGTATTGAAATTGAGCCAAATTGGCCAAGGAACACCGGCCACAGTATAATATTACCTGGGACGTGCTCCCCCGGTTTTCAAAACAAAAAAACATGTGGTCTTTTCCTCTTTTGCATTTATATCCTGTGAGATAAATTGGCCACGCCCACTTAATATTATCGAAACTTTTTACAGCAAGCAAAAAGAAGCTTCAGGTATCATACAAAGTCTACACACTAGTATCAAGCGGTGATGGATAGCATAGGATATTTCTATTTGTGTTCGTACATTACTTTGCACTCGGCTGGTACCAATTGTAGTTGATGAGTCTTGTCACTGTGTACGCGCATATAGATTTGAAATTGAGTTCAACTTTTTGAGACTTAATTCTGAAGACACAATGACAATTTCAATACAAAGCAGCCAGAAAGACAAAAGCAGTGACAAGGAAATAAGCAAAGACAGCCAGGCAAGAGACATTGGTTGGAACAATTCCTCTCCTTGCGCAGACTAAATAAAATTTGGTTGCTTGAAAAGTTCACGATTCAATGTTTATATGGATCAGTAAAAGAACTATAAAATCTGCTACGCATTATACTTTGAACGTTTGGTTAATCGATAAATTGATCGGTTAATTTATTCGCATAAGCACCTTAGTTCCTAAAATAAAAAAGATTGTAAATCTTCCACCGATTACTGGGGTCAAATGAGTTCAGCGTATGCAGTCCGCTTTTCGATTTTTGTGAAAAGTTGGCCTATCTTCACAATGTTTCCCCACTTCCTCAAAATATATCTGATGATTAAACAAAGTTTATACGATAGTAAAACACAAACATGTAAACCTTAATGAATGAAAGGGAATCCCACATCATGCTTACATTTACAATAAGCAAGGAACAAAAAAATAAATAAAAAGTTATTGTAATCGCTTACAAGGATGAGTGTGCGTGTATGTGTGGATGGTTTGAGAAAAATAGGCATATCATGTCGTGTTAATAATCATTCTTCCAGGGACTTCACAAGGACTATCATCCACGATTCAAGCATAGAAACCCATCTGTCCACTCATTTTGCTCTTCAAATCTTCTCAACCTATGCGTTCAACACGAATATCCACTGATTCTAAATTCTTTGCTACCAAGAAGATGGCTTATCGAAATATACCAAATTTTTTTCCGGATGTGCTTCCTTGCCAGAAATCTGCTGCGTTGCGATTCCCTATACACCCAAACCTGTTTTTGTGCGAATTACGAAATAATTAGGAAAATTCATTGCTAATTATACAGAACACACACATGTAAAAACTGCTATGTCTTGTATTGTATAAAAAAAAAAAAAAAATAAACTCTTTTCTATGAACTTATGAGTATATGAAAGAGTATAGTGAACAAACGCCTTTATGAAAGAAAAAAAAACCTATTTTTTCTTACGACGTCAGGAATCCATCATCACCAAAACGGCACGCGTACCTCATCTTCCGCATAGGTTTAAGGCAAATTGTTGATGTATAACTTACAGCGTCAAAAAAAGAGTAAAACGAAGAAAAACAACTCGAGCATAATTTATCTTCACGACCCATATAGAGGTAAAGTACTAATCTGCAAGTTTTATTGGTTCAAAATTTAATTTCTTTCATCGCTATGAGAAGCGGTTCAGACAGACGAAACTTTTTCAGAATAGAAACAAAAAGACGACGAAAGATTAGCGATCCCGCCAGGAGTCGAACCTGGAATCTTCTGATCCGTAGTCAGACGCGTTATCCATTGCGCCACGGGACCTTCGAATAAACATCTAAATAATTGATTTACTTATACATTTTTCGAAAATGACTGCATAAAGAAATAACAGTATCGTACTATATCAATCGGAACCGATGAGTGGTTCGCGATTTTTGCACATATTATGCTTAAATCCTCATATTTGTGAAACGCAGTAGCCCACCCGATATAACACGAATCTATTATTCAATGGCCGTAAATATTATGTTCTTATAACCGAAGCGACTCATACAATCCGGATCTATATAACACAAAACGGGTCCATCATACTATGGGAGTTTGCTATATGCCTATATGTACGGCAAAATCGCCTTGTGGGGTTTAAAGGCAATACATGTAATTTGGTGACATATGCTAACGCTCTATACACCGCTCTATACACCGTAGGTCGCATGGAGTTCTGTTCCGAGCATAAAAACTTTAATTTTCATTGGAACCGTCCGTATGACTTGGGATCCAAATAATAGATCCTCTTGGTTCAAGTTCGTTAAGATTAATTTTTATGCCTAATTATTGTTATGAACTCATTTTCATCAAATATTGAAAATGAGGCCTTTTTTCACCCAACGATGGGGGGTATATTCACTTATCAAAACGTTTGCAACGCCCAGAAGGAATCATAAAAAAAAAAGCAAGAAGCTTTCTCTCTTAAGAAGGATTGAATATTTCATTGGCGCACACAAGTTGGAAAACATTGATTCGTTCATCGATTTATGGGTTCTATTCGACCAAGGCGTACGTTTTGATTTGCACATTGAGCTCTCTTTTAGTAAAGCTAGGTCCGCGCTTGGTTTCATTAAGAGATGGGTTAAAGAGCTGAAGAATCCTTACACCACAGAAAAGCTTGTGCGATGTGCTTAGCTAGACCAATACTTGAATATGCCTCGGTTATGTGGTCTCCCACTTATAAGTGTCATGTAGATTCAACTAAGTCAGTTCAAAAGCAATTTGTGAGGTTTGCCCTTAGGAATTTGGGTTGGGACTTGCTTGCCTCTTTGCCTCCTTATGAAAATAGGTTGCTTCTGTTATCCTTACCGTCACTTGAGAAATGTAGATTTATTCTTGGTATCTCCTTCTTAGTTAACCTAATTGCTTGGTGAGGTAAGCTTTAATGTCCCTAACCGCTTCCGTAGGCACTTCATGTTCATTAAGCTGAGCCGAAGTAAATATAATTATGAGCCGTTTAACTCGTTTAGAGTTGTTTGCAGCAACCTAAGTGATATCTATCACTTAATCTATATATCGGATTCCTTAAAGTCTGTCAAAACAATATCGCTTGATACGCGCGCTTTGCCTATGTCGTTTTTAGTTATGATTCGAAAATTAATTGGTGTTGTTTACTGTATCGGTCGCCAAGCTTTTGCATATTTGCAATGGCCTAGGGGTTTACTTGCAATTCGATTCTGCAGTGGTTATGGGTGTGCGTCTGTGCAAGTCGCGTACATGCTTTTCTTCTTTTTGTGTCTTCTTTTCTTTTCTTTTTTTTTTTTTTATTTGTTTATACATTAATTATTATTTAATAATTATTAATATTTATTCATTTTGTTTTTCCTTATTTCTCCTTGTACTAGTTTTTAGTATTAACTAGTATTAGATTTACTGCTAAGAGTCAATTGAATTCGACTGCTCAGTTCAGCTGAGATCCGACAAGGTTCGAAAACGTCAGCTTTTCGAGAAGCCAAACGGGCGACTTCCGATTTAGGAAACCATATTACTTTAGCGGGACGTCCCCTTTTTGTTCTTCTCTCTTCTTGCGTGGGAATCCAAAAGCGTACCAGCGTCTTGACGGCAAACAATCAATCTAACTTATACCTGTTCTCTAATAAATCCTTATACAACCATACTTGAACTTTTATTGATCCATCGTTTATTGCACACTATTAGCGGATCTACGTGATTAAAGTGAATTACCCGTGATAAGCTGTCCCATATTCCTTATAAATAAAGAGCAGTAACATGTACCGTGAAACTAATAGTCTCTTATGTTGATGAGTGTTGTAAATGATCAGAGTAATAAATTTTAGAGAAAATCAAAGGGAAAGAAAATTCGATGACGGAGCGAGTGTTATAAGCAATACGCCCGCAATTCGGGCCTGCAATTATAAATATATTAATATTGTGGGTGGATCCTCTCTTCCGACCCTTCACACTCCAAAATTTGTGAGCTATAGGTTGAACGCAAGAATGTATTTGGGATATGCCTACAAAGAAGCTGAGATCGATTCTGAAAGTGATTCGGAATCCTACGGCATAATACTCTATGGATCCATTGCAAGTTCTTCTGGCTGTTTCATACATCTGTGCAAACTTAATATACCCGCGCACAACAAATGGCGTAGGGTATGATAAATGATTTAGAAAACTAATGAACAAAATTTCTACGCCATTAAGAGTAAAATATATTGAACTAAAATAGAATCCATTTTCTTTTTCTTCTACTGTGAAATTTAATATATCCGCAGTATAAACATTTCTGCGCTCGTCATAAAAGCCTTTTTAACAAATCTCACGTAACTTATGTTGTGGATTTATTGTGCGCAAGATTTCTTCTTCTTTCTTTTTTTTTTTGTGTTCTGAAATTGAAAGAAATACAATTTACATAGTTTACCTTTTTTGTGGGCGAGCACAAGCACAAGCATAAGCACACGCACGTATGCTTGTATTTGTGTTGATTTAAAAGAAGAAAAAATGACGCCTAAAATTATTTTGTCGCTTCCGTTTAAGATATATGCGCATATGTGTGCCGATACAATGTATGCTTGCTGTGCTACGAGATAATTGTCACAACTAAGTGCATGCTTATGTACTCACATTTACATAGATTACGTACATTGTGTTATTTTTGTGGTTGTTAACAATAAAACGATTAAATACTCGAACGAAGGTTTAAAAATATTTTAAATTAAATTCTCAAGTACATTTACACACATACATACACAAACACAGTGACACACAAACACACAGTTTTCTTGAATGAATATGTGAGAAATATTTCACAACAATTATCGCGATTTAATTGTCATAGTTATGTGAATGTAATTTTAATTTTTTTATATTTCTTCCAAAAACAAAAACTCTACCGCCCGTTGATGCCAAAGATGATTCGGATGAATGAGAATGTTTCGTCTGTGGCTTAAGTTGAGGTTAACTTGCAGATTTTAAAGCCGTTATACCTTGTAACTGTAAAGCATATCGAACAACATGATTAAAATTATCGGTTACTTAACCATAGCCTACAGTTTAATATTCACATTAATATTCCATCATATACCACCAGTAAGGTAAACTTTTCAATGTTTATTTATTAACAAAAAAAAAAAAAAAAAAAAAAAAAAAAAAAAAAAAGTTTTTTCAATTTTTTTTTTTTTTTTTTTTTTTTTTTTTTTCACTTTTTCTCTTTCCCCATAACAGATGTAAACGAAAAGAAATGAAAGCAGGTCGCTTGGAAAATGTTACACAAACAATTTCAAAGATATTNTTTAAAGCCGTTATACCTTGTAACTGTAAAGCATATCGAACAACATGATTAAAATTATCGGTTACTTAACCATAGCCTACAGTTTAATATTCACAGTAACATAAAATTATATACAAACTGTAAAGTAAAATATTAAATATAAATTTAATAAAAAAAAAAAAAAAAAAAAAAAAAAAAAAATAAAGAAAGTTTTTTCAACTTTTTCTTCTTTTTCTTTTGTTTTCATTTTCACTTTTTCTCTTTCCCCATAACAGATGTAAACGAAAAGAAATGAAAGCAGGTCGCTTGGAAAATGTTACACAAACAATTTCAAAGATATTACAAGGATACGATATACGATTAAGACCAAATTTCGGAGGCAAGTTTTTCTTAATTGCAAAGAGTTTTCAAAAACCTTAAGAGGATTTCATATCTTTGTTATTACTTTTTTTAAGGAGACCCTTTGCATGTTGGTATGGATTTAACCATAGCCAGTTTTGATGCTATATCTGAAGTAAATATGGTAAGCGCAGCATTTGTTCCAAAAAAAAAAAAACAAACAAGACAAGTAAGAAATGTGTATTCGGTTGTGGCCGAATCTTTTATACCCATCACCCATCATCTTATAAAAGATTGAAAAAAAGGAAACATTTGCACCAAAACATTTGATGGGCGTGGATGAGTTTTGCTATTTTTGTAGAATAATTTCGTAGAAGTTTAGATCGTGTATTTGCTATCATTTATGAGCAACGAGCAAAAGACACGGGAAGCGCAAATGTTCACGTGTGCCTGTTGAACGTGTTTCCTTTGACCGACTTGAGTACAAGTTTCAAATTCTTTCGCAAATCTCCAGGCGATGTCGTCATTTGTGCGAACGGTAGAATGTTTACGACATATACTATACAATCGCGCGGATGAACAAACCAGCGGACAGACATGCTTGAGTGCATTCCGAATCTGCAACTGGACAAACATTTATACACTTCATGGGGTGTTGCAGCTTGGTTCTGCGTGTTGTAAGGGCGATAAAAAAATATTAAAGCTTAGTACAATATAATATTGGGCGTGCGTGGCTAATTTCTTTCATTTTTCTACAGATACTGTAGCATTTCCCATATAACAAACATTCAAAGTTTTATAGATTTATCTGCTTTAGTTTATGACTGAGGAGTTTAAAAATCAATTTATCGTTTTCTATGGAAAGGAGAGGTTTTGGCAGCTTATGTGATCCTGCGGGCGGGTCTTTTGCTTGACATGGCCCATTTTCAATACCGATGTGCATGCGGGAGCTTCGAATATTTCTGCCGCATTTGAAGTCGACCGCTTCATTTTTGCCGGCAGGAGAATGTTTGCAACAGACACTACACAAATGGACAAACGGACAGATGGACATGGTTATATGGATTCAGAAATTTACGCTGATCCAAAATATATATACTTTATGGAGTCTCTGAGGTTTCCTTCCGGGCGTTGCAAACGTTTTGACAAAAGGCATACACACCTTCCCCTAAGGTGATGGGTATAAGTATTAGTCCTTAAGAGGCAATCAAACACGTTTTCAAATTTACCAGCAAAATGTTAATGAGTCTTACCGAGTTCCTCTAAAAACGTTATTGAGAATTTGTTTTTACAGATGTATCGCTATATACTAAGCGAGGGAGGCTATTTGTAAATGGAACACAAGATCTATCGGTCGGTAAATTTAGTCAAAAGATCTCAAAAATTTTTGGGCTGGATGTTGAAAACAAGGAAACAAGACGGATAGACGAGCACACACGCGTAGATTTATCTCAAATCCTTTTGGGTGCTTTATACATCCGCACAAACTTTTGCTTTTTTTTTTTTCTAGCGACTCTATTTTCAAGCATTCTCTTTATCGTAAACCGATAACGCTTATAAGCAGAAGCAGAGCTGAACTGAAATAGTTGTTCACTATCCCGTCTCTTATTTGATGTCCATATGGGCGGGATTGTGGAGAAGCACTTAATCTACCGCATTGTGATGTCCGCAATATATAATTTGGAATTTGCCCACTAAGCTTATCGCATCCTACGCTCCAAGTCCTTTTATTTAGTAAACAATTGATGTGAAGTCTACCAAATTGATTTCAGAATGAACTCATTTTTACATCGATAATACATTTCTTCATACTTATAACTTTGTGTAGGCGTGATCGAATTTTTTCATTTTTTTTTTTTTTACATGAATAGCAGAGCCCTCCATAAAGTAAATATGGAAAAATTTATGAGTAATAAGCGAAATAGCACAACTTTGTGCTTCCGTTTACGTTTTGCTGTGGACGTGTGCTTATATATATGTATACTCTTGACCAGCGTCAAATTCTAAGTCTATTTAAGCATATCTGCCTGTCCATCCGAATGTCAGTGTGTCTGTCCGTCTAGGTAATGACTACTGTTCTGGCCGCAAAAATGAAGCTATCGACTTCAAATTTGACAGAAACATAGGAATTTCTTCTAAGCAGATTGGTGTTGAAAATGGGCCAAATCGTTCAAAGGATACGCCCACAACATCACGTAAACTGAAACCCTCTCTGTTTTTCAAACGGAACGAAAGATTGGTTTTTTCTACATTACTCATAAAGCGTAGCAGATAAATGCAGAGAAATTTCAACGCATATTCTATGGGCGATTCTTTAGCACCTATACAAAAATGGAAAAAGTTTACCACGCGTGTCCGATATTATAGTGCAATAAAAATTAATTTTCTTTCAATGCTTTTATAAAGCGCAGAAACAGCCTTCAAAACCCTATAAAGCATATACATTTTTGGTCAGTTTCAAATTTGGAATGCACTTAAACATGTCCATCTGTCCGTTTGTCTGTTTGCGCAAGCTAATCTTAGAATTTGGCAACTGCAGGGTTCACGTGTCATGATTTCAGCGTTAGTTTTTACAAATTTTTATAAATCTTATGTATTAGGGACAATGTAGGGCATCTAGTGTTCGCTCCTATTTTCATGTATGTGTTATTATGTGCATTCCAGGATTATACCATTACTATGTACTTAAATCAGTATTGGCGTGACGAACGTTTGGCTTTTAATGCTTTCGGTCCGTACTACGATGACGATGCGGACGATGACGGCGTTAATGATGTTCTAACATTGTCGGGAGATTTTGCTGAAAAGATATGGGTACCGGATACATTTTTCGCCAACGATAAAAACAGGTAAGGAAACAGTAAAAGAGAAATTCATGTCTGATTATTAGATTTATTCACTAATTCGAATAGTTTCCTGCATGATGTTACCGAACGTAATAAATTGGTGCGATTAGGTGGTGATGGCTCGGTTACGTATGGTATGCGTTTCACTACTACTTTAGCCTGCATGATGGATTTGCACTACTATCCATTGGATTCACAAAATTGCACAGTGGAAATTGAAAGTTGTAAGTAATTTTGCTCAAGGTAAACGTGTCGCTTATCCGATAAAGAAAATTCAAATTCAAACAACTCTCAAGATGGCTACACAGTAAGCGATGTGGTAATGTATTGGAAGCCCACACCTGTGCGTGGTGTAGAAGATGCCAAATTGCCGCAATTTACTATTATTGGCTATGAGACTAACGATCGTAAAGAACGTTTAGCTACGGGTGTCTATCAACGTTTATCGTTATCGTTTAAATTGCAACGAAACATTGGCTATTTTGTGTTTCAAACATATCTGCCCAGTATTTTGATTGTAATGCTATCTTGGGTATCCTTCTGGATTAATCATGAGGCCACTAGTGCACGGGTAGCATTGGGTATGTTGTTTATCTTTTCCTTCACTTACATAATAAATGGAATTCTAACTGAAGGGTACGTGTTTATTGTAAAGGTATCACAACTGTTCTCACAATGACCACCATAAGCACTGGAGTCCGTAGTTCCTTGCCAAGGATATCGTATGTGAAAGCTATCGATATATATTTGGTAATGTGTTTTGTGTTCGTTTTTGCCGCCCTTTTGGAGTACGCGGCCGTCAATTACACATATTGGGGAAAACGAGCTAAAAAGAAAGTGAAAAAAGGTAAAGACAATGAACCAAAAAAAACGGGTAAGACCTCGTATAACATTTTAATTCTTCTTATGTTCTTATTATTGGGCCATTTTAGGGAAAGCCGATAAATCCGAAACGTGTTCAGCAACCGAAGATATAATAGAATTGCAGGATGTACGCATGAGTCCTATACCATCACTGCGTAAGGGCAATTACAATAGTACACTAGGTTCGCTGGGAGCCGATTCTTTGGATTTAGCCAAATTCCCACCCAGCTTTCGAATTGCGCGCAACTACGGCACCACCAGCAATCGTTCAAATCTACGATATCGGGGACAAAGAGGTAAAACCTGTTTCTCTCTCTCTTTCTTTCTCTCTCCCTCTCTCTCTCTCTCTTTCTCTTTCCCACACCCTTTATCACATTCAATTACAATTCCTCTCCATACAGCAATGCTATAAATTTTATGAATATTAACATAATCAAGAGAGAGAAACGCACAACGACCACTGAAATTTCATTCTTGTCAACAACTCTTTCAAACATTTCTCGTTCCAGGTCAAAAGCCCCGCGTACTGCACGCCCTTAAGAAAGGAGCTACAGCTATTAAGGCAACGATACCAAAAATTAAAGACGTCAATATAATTGATAAATACTCACGCATGGTGTTCCCCGTTAGCTTTTTAGCCTTTAATTTAGGCTATTGGCTTTTCTATATTCTAGAATGATAGCAAACGCTAACACTTCACACTTCCAAATAGGCTTAACCCTCAATAGTGTGTAGTGTACAACATAACCTAAGATAAATTGACAAAATTTCAGATACCATACCGTACCAATCCTACGACGTACAATCTAAACGGAAAATCAAAATATTCGACTATCATGCCCAACAAGCGGACAAAGTTAATAAAAAAGAAAAATCGAAAAAAAATTTCACGTAAACTCTGAACCGGATAATAACAACAACAAGAAAAACGAAATTACTGTAAATTGAGTGGAAACAAAAAACAAAATTCGGATAACTCCAAGACGAAAGAAATTATTGAACCATTTAATGGGAAAAATTACAAAAAAATTAAATAAATAACTTCCAGCAGAATTCGTATAATCATACTTAGGTATATTCTTCACTTCTTCTATATCGGGAATTTGTTTTTTCTCATATTTACTCATAAAACATAAAATTTGCGTATTTTGGCTTTACATTCACCAAAACGTATTAATTGTAAATACTTCGGAGTTGTTGTTGCATCAACAGATCATCGCGAAGGATATAATAATATTCTCATTCCGCTTAGAGCATTTGGAAAGAAGCATCAGCGCGGCCAGAGAGTAGAATGGGAGATTGTGAGTCAACTTAATTGAAATCATTTGCTCATTCCCCCGTCCCACTATTTGTAGCCTTGATGGTTTAACAGGTCTCCTCATAAATCCTGGAAATAACACAATGAAAGTAATCCACCCAAAAAAGAGAAAAAACAACAAAGTTTAGGGAGAGGAATATTCAAAATTTATCCTCAGATAAGTCGAGCTTCATCTCAACTTTTGTTTTTATTAGCCAAGTTTTCCCTCATAGCCTAGATTAGATGGGGCATTTTGTTGCTCCTAACTAAAACGAAGCAATATGTCATGGTTTCCGACTGTTGTCCTTACATGTCCGGCAGGTGCAAACTGTAGATGAAATGACTTCAATTGGATTTGCGGAAAACGGCTGTGTAATGCGACATAAGCTACTACTGACAGACCACGAAGACTGACGCCTTTTGTTACGTTTAAAAATACTTCTCGAGGAACCATGCATCTCTCTGCCCTAACGAGTATTTGTAAAAAGGCTCCAACTGATATCTGGTAGAGATATATTATTCCTTACCGTTATGGATGCATTATAAGTGGATTGTGAGCTTCCTTGTCATATTCCAGACCACTTGTGTGTTATTGCAGAATATATTAAAACTGTGCGGATGTACAGAAGGACTTAAGTAAACTCTCCTTTTATTACACCGATCAATTCAGAATATATTTCTGAATCAATTCAAGCCCATCTGTCACTATGTACGTCTGATGTCTGTCTCTGTAGTTTTGTGGTCGATCTTTACATCACGAGTTTTGGGATATTTTCACAAAATTGAACATGTTGTGATGCAACAACAAATATTATTGAAAATGGACAGGACCGGAGAACTTTTACGAACACTCCTTTTAAAAGCTTGCAATTTTCATAATTTTGCGACAAAAATCACTAAGTATTAGTACTCTGGCATACTAGACTATCATAGAGAAAATTAGATGGGTTGCATCACTTTTTTAAGCCCTATCCCATGCAACTGCACCTCCGAGAAGAACACCTCTGTATGGCAAGAAACATTAGTTTGGCATATTTTATGATCGGTAAATAATATTAATTTTACATAAAAATTATTTGTAGTAAGCTTAGAGCATTTAGGTATGTTTTCCGAAATCCATCCCATAAATGGGTTCTCGGTCTTTATATAGTATCTAAGGTTAATTTTTAGTATCCTATTACGAAAAAAGGTGAAGAAAATAATTTTTCCAAATTTGGTCGACACCAATTCACATTTGAAGTCCCTTCCCGTATAAGAGCTCTCTAGAAAAATATGTCTTCACATATAAACAACATGCAAGCCTTGGTATTTGATGAGGAGCATAATTAAACAATCGTCTTAGGCGAAGTAGTGGTAAGGGGTATGTAATAGCCAGCCTTTCCCGACAATAATGTTTTTATTTTGTTTTTGTTTTTCTTTTATGTAACTTATTATTGATGTATGAGCATCAAGAGTAAAACGTACAGATGGATGCGGACGGACATACCGTAAACAAAATAGAGACAGATAGATATTCTGGCGGCGAGAAAGACATCTTTCGCACGTTAATCACAAGCATACACTTATTTCGCATGAATTATGATGGAATATTCAATCTCAGCCACTTATCAACCCATTTAATTTGTTTAGTTAAGGCGTGTCAATGAGCCAAATCATTTCCATTGTACTCTTTTCCAATTAAGGCAAACTTTGAATCTATGTCTGTTAAAAGTCTTAAGTTAATTATAAAATCAACTGAAACCGTCTCGTGTAATACTGGTTTTCATTTACATTCCCCATAAAATATCAAAAATTATATCTTACTCCTATGTTCTGGGAAGAGGTCCGAAAGGTCGACATATTTAGCCGACGAAGGGTACATCAAAATAAGTTTCCAAATTATTTTGGATCGATTTTCATCATAAAATGCTAGAAATAATATCTTGATGCCACCATACAAAGACTTTTCTTTGGTAAAAGTATTTATATTTGTTTCTATTCGGCATTACCCGAATAAAGGACATCGCCTGAGTCAGAGTGGATACAACAAATGCGCCCATCCCATTCAATCTTTCTACAATGATTTTGAATAGTGCTGTTTACCGGGTTTCGACGAGAAATACTACAAATTGCAAATTTTTTTCATATAACGACTTTTTTTCAACCTGAGTAGATAGTGATCGGAAACATGGGTCCAAACAATCAACTTTCGTGAAGGGTTTTCGTTGGATGAAAAGATATAATTTCATGAAAATATGGCAAATATGGCGACCGGTCAGTTGAATTCGGGATATACAGGCAGACAGACGGACGAAGAAAGGTGTCAGGTATGCTATAATCGACTATATAATCAATTACTACAATAAAAGATGAGTCTCTCTTAAGACTGATTTAGTGGTGGATACTCCAACAAGCTTAAAAATACCATTAGCACCGCAGTAGGGTATACTTTTTCGGGCATAATATTCAGTTTTAAAAATTTTTTTTACAAAACCAAATTATACATAGGTAGTCTAAGGAGAGTTTTCCAATTTGCCAACTTTTCAAGCTGGAAAATGGACAAAAAAAACTAAATCAGTACTTCTGTCACACCGCAATAATGGATGGAAAGAGTGGTTAATCTTTACCAATGAACTGGAATCATATCGAAATATTCTTACAACTAAATGATAAGCAAGAGACGATCACTAAATCATATGGAGTTGAAATCTTGAAGAAATATTTATTGAATTCATATCAAATCTCTTTGTGAAAACGATCTCACTTTAGAACACTTGAGCGACTGATACGTTTTGTGCTAGAGAATAAGAACCTCAGATATTTGTTATTGTTATTATTTGACTTTAAAATTTACGGAGAAATCTGTCATGTTTTGTTTATAGCTCATACTAGTAGTGTTACCGTCAATGTATCCATATAATTATTGGCTAATTTACTATTCAACGTAGTTGGAAAGTTGGCAAAAAATAAGATGAATATACAAATTTTGCTTGGAAGCGACCATAAAACTAATAATAATCGGAGAAACACTATGACATTAATTAACGATGGCGTCGATATCAAAATACAATATATTTAGCATCAATTTGAGATAACTAAATTTTGACTTAACCGCAATTAAACGCTGTACAAGTACAATTGGAAAAGGAAAAGAAAATATAACTAAAACATCAGAGACCAGTTTCCAGTTTTTCAAAAATGTCCTTCCCAGAAAAAATTGCAAAAAAAACAAGAAAAAACTGTTTAACGGTAATTAACACTAAGTAGTTATGGATTAAAAAAAAAATAACAAAAACTAAAACAAAACATTGTAACAAAAAGAAGAAAAAATTTAGTAGATAATCTGTTCATTGAGACAAATAAACCTGAGCTAAAGTAATTCCATTGAATAAAAAAAAAGTAAATAAATAAATAATAAAAAAAAGAAGAAGATTTTTTTTTTCTTTTTTTGAAGTTACATTTTTATTTGCCACATAAGACAGACACACTTTATAGAAATTACAATATGGGCAATCTAAGGGCCCATTTATTGATAGGTATCTATGCTCGTGTCTGTGTGTGCGTGCGTGCATGCGTCTGTCTCTGCCCCTAAGGCTAGATACGTATACGTGTATTGTTAATTAATGTAGGAAATCTATCACAACACTTTTACTTTCCTTGCAACACAAAGTTTTGCCTTTTTTGTTCCATCATCTCTCCATCTTTGTCACTACTCTTAGGTTCATTTAAGCGAGCAACACGTTAATGGCAAATACATATAGCAAAAGCAAATCTCTGACTACTGGCTTTCTGCTTTAATTCATTTCTCTTTTTATCTCTTTGTCTCTCACTCTCTCTCTCTCACTTTCACTCCCTCGCTTTCTCTTTCTCTATCTCATGCTTTTCCTCTCTCCCACTACAAAAAAAAAAAGCAAAAACGAAAAAGGTTCCCCTCTCAATCTATTCTCATTTAATGCTATTCAAAAGTGTGGGAGTTTAGCTATAATAAATGCGCAGATGTATGTTTGGTCCATCCAGATGTGTTTATGCTTTCAAATCATTGCGACATTTATTTCAATAGTCTCTGCAAGATTATCTCTAATCACCGTCCGATACTGCCGAAGTGTAAATGGAAAAAAGCTCGACTCCTATCTTCACCATCCTTACGACAGACATTTCAGATAATGAATGATGATTGAAATAATATTTCACTTGGTAGCCCCAGCTGAGGCTTGTCTATACATAATGTATTACATAGAAGTCCATTTATCACAATTCTCGCTAAATTTGTAGATTTATGCATCAATATGTCGCATCACGTTACCTATCTAAGACTCTCTGTCTTACTTAATCTATCAGTTGAGTTATTTTTGAATTCTTTAAAGGTTGCCAGGTGCATAGCATATGCCTAAAAAATATTTTTGATAAGTAAATCGCGATTACTGATTATAATCCTTTCTGCCCATCTCCGTGTCACACAGTGCCGATTGGTCAAATATAAGCAGAAAAAATGAAAAAACAACAACAACAATTGTTAGAGAAAGTTAATTATAGAAACCGTCGACGTTCAGAGAGTCCTTAATAAAAGAAAAACTAAAGTCGTTTTTGAAAAAACGCAATTTATTGTATAAAACTGACTTAGGAGTGAAGAAAGATTGCAAAATTTCCACGTATCCCTTATATTAAAATCCTTCTTAGCTCTTAAGCGTATGCAAGCGTAACACTCTCTTTACGTTACGATTTTTGGTTCCTCTGAATAAGCAAAATCGGTGCAACTTTATGAAATGCTGCTAACATATAAAATGCACCGCAATGATCATCTCCTAAATTTAATAAATAATTCAAATGGGGGGAATGCCGGACGAGGCGTACAAGGAGCAGGGATGACCTCAATGCGAGTTAATAACTCATACTTATATATATATATATATATAGGATTATACTTACTACACGTTGACTGTCAAGCATGAAGGTGGTTCAGCGGTTTACCCAGACCGCTCGGTCTACACAAGACATGTTGACACTCCCATTGTAACACGTGTCCAACCCAGAACATCTAAGAGAAGTACTTGCTCGCTGTTGCTGTATTTGATTGCGGCTGAAAGTAATGTCTGATGAAAGGACCAACAAATACATTCAAAACCCTTTCGTTTTACAATAGTCGTAGGAGAGGGTCAATCAACAATAATCTTCAAAGTGTGTATTACATCTATTATCGAATTTAATCAAGCAAATCACTCGAAGAACTGAAATAGGCCATGCATCGCCACCTATAGATTCGAGATGAAATCTTTCTAACGATTTTTGAAATAAATCCTAAGAAATCTTAAAGGTAGTCAGAGATAATAAAAAAAAGATTTCTCATGTTTTTTTTTGTTTCTGTTGAAATCTTGAATCGCCTGCCTTTGATGGGGGGCAGTCCGTCATCTTTTAATATCTAACAACAGAAAGCAAGTGCCTTCTCTTTTCATTTTATTACTTATAGGTCGTAAAATTGTTCAATAATCATTTGAAAGCAGCAGATCGAACCGGCTGAGATATAATTGAGGCTCTCTCCACCCATCTAACCCATGGTACAATCTATCATTTCATACTTAGAAATTTTAATATCGGATTCGTGACAATTTCTAGCGAGCGTTAAGTTGACAAAAAAGTCGAGCAACACAAAGAACTACTGCGTACGATTAATTTCGTGAATTTAATTGGAACGGGTTTAGCTCGTTTTTAAGATCAATCTGCAGCTCATTTTTTGCTCAGGCTAACCTCCATATTTTACACGAATTTTACAAGGTAAGCTAATATCTTCGCCCTAATTCTGTGCTGAAATTCAATATCTTTGAAGTATCACTAGGTAAGTTATACTTAATATTGGATGAGCATTCAGGTAGGAGCATGCGGGTGAAAGATCTAAGGACTTCGTAGTCCACATAAATTGATGAATTCAATCAAAAAGGTCGGGGAACGAGCGCATCAGTTAATCGCATCACATAATCCAAATACTTAAAAACGTGAATGTTCGGCTTTCATTGTGGTATCGGCGTGAATTCTAATACATATTCGCCTATAAAAGTAGCATTTTTTCGACCATCACTGGCATTTCTTGTTATCAGTTTCAAAATCATTATTAATGCACGCAATTTTAAGGTGGCTCCACCACCTGCTAAAGCGGTTGAGATGAAACGATTACCAACATCAAAATCATAGCTTGGAAATACTATGCGTTAGCTAGAGGGAGCACGTTGTAGTAATAAAGCAGCAGCACTTGCAGAAAATGCCGTTTCGAACGCTCGAACTTTTAAAAGTTCAAATACCCTAAAGTATTATGTTATTAATGTCATAATATTATTATTATTGTTGTTGTAAATTTAACCAGAGAAATAAATTCGAAGACTTATTTCTAAGTCTTAAAGCACTAGCGCATCTAAAGCTATCGAATTTAGTGAAACCTCTGCCGCACTTGAGATTTGAAGGCCCGACCATTGAGTAGTTAGCCGAGACCCTTTGCCTAGTCGGCCACTCAAGCGGACATATATATATCGAGTGTGTCGCAATCGCTTGTTCACATGCTTTAAAGCTAGAATTCGTAGAATTCGTTTTTTTTATTTTTTGTTGTTTGTTTTTTGTTTTTTTTCCTCCTTTATAGAAATAAAATATGTACCAGCACGAAATTAAATCCAATTCAATTCAATTTATTATCTAAGAATAGTTTTGCAAGATTTCTTTTTCAAAGTTTCAATTGAAAATTTGTTTTTTTTTTTTAAAGATTTTATGTGCGAGTGGCATGAAAGCGGCAATCATGTAATGGCGCTCCGAAACGCGCTTACCATTCAAATATACGGAAAATTCTTCTTAATGAATGCATTAAATTATTATTATTCATGCATGCATATATATATCATGTATATATGTATATGTATGTATATATATATATATATATATGTATACACATCAGCATTGTGGACCAGCGAAAGAAAAGCTTTAGGAAAGCTTTATTCATCTATGAAATTTTCTCATTTTTTCTGACATTTGGCGAACGATATGCTTGTGCATGCAGTGATAAATGAACAAATGAAAGTTACAGCATCTGTACCTAAAAAAGTTCCGTATAAAAGCAAATAATTGTTATCTGCTCGTTACCAAAGACAGTAGCAAAAATCATATACGCATTAAAACGGAATTGTGTAAGAAAAAACCAAAAAACAAAAAAAAAAAAACAAAAAAAGAACTCACTCCTCTGGAAAGGAGTAAAAAAATATTCAAATTTTAATATTTTCTTTTTACCTAGTAATAATTAATATTCATCATCAATTAATAATAATAATATTATTAAGATTTTTATAACAAAAATAAAATTAAAAAAAAAAAACAAATTTTCAGTTAAACGGAGATTTATTGCAAAACGCAAAAAAAAAAAAAAAAAAAAAAACAGCTGCTCCTTACACGGCAACAGACTTAAAGG
>KK499804.1:51998-254906 GCA_000688715.1 Glossina pallidipes | reverse complement strand
AATAATAATATTATTAAGATTTTTATAACAAAAAAAAAACGAATACATTGAGAAGGCAAAAAGTTGTGCATATTGAAAAAAGAAAAAAAAAAAAAACAACAGCTGCTCCTTACACGGCAACAGACTTAAAGGAAATCTTTTTTTGTTTATCATCTTAAGCTATAACTAATAGTACATAAATATTTAATATTATCTCACGGAAAACAATGTTTTTTTTCAAAATTCAAAAAATGTAAAAAATAATTTTTCCAATAAAAAAAAAAGCATAACAATATAATTTGTGTGAATATATTGTGGGTTGTGTAAAACAAAAAAAAAAAAAATAAAAATAAAAAAGATTGAACCTACACAGTGATGGGTTCGTATGAAAAAAGCACACGCCCTTAGATGTGCAGGAAGACATTTACAGCAGCGACAAATACAACATCGAGAACAACAATAACAACGACGGCGACAAGGAAAATATTGTGCACACTCATAAACATAACATAAGGGCACAAACAAACGCGCGCACACGAACACACATACAAATGTAAACACACGCGCGCATCAAATGTTCGCAGCTCTCACCTATACAAACAAGTTGATATAGAACGAGATGAAAAAGGACTCAAGCTCTATGTAATGATGACGATGACGATGATAATGATGATGAGGATTATAATGATGATGATGATGATAATGATGATGATGATGATGATGATGGTATTCAACACAACCCTGAACGGTTCAAGTGAAATTTTGTTTCAATTATAAACAAAAGAAAAAAGCAAAATAAAATAAAAAATTCAAAATTTATTAAAACTAAATTTTAAGCAAAAAGCACGCAATAAATTTTATTTATTAAAAGAACCGAAATGAATCCTAAATAAAATGTAAAGATTGGAGAAAATGCTGAAACGTGCTTCCAAAAAAAAAACGCAAGATAACACGGCCAAATAAGTCTTCTTCATCTTAAATGCTGCAAGAAATTCGCATAAATATATTTTGGATTTTGGAATTTTAAAGCTGCTGTTGTTGCCATTGCCATTGCCGTTGTCGTTGTCGTTGTCGTTGCCGTTGCCGTTGCTCTTGCTCTTGCTTTTCTGCTCCTCTAAAGCATCAATAATAGAGCATTTGTTGTTAGACTATAAATACATTACATTTAATTTCTATAACGCCCACGTAATCGTCTACGCAATCGTGTTTCGTGTGAAACAATTACCTTAAAAAACAAAAAAACAGAAAATACAATAAACACAAAAAAAAATTTAAAAAGGAAAAAAGGCAATAAAAAGAGAAAAGAAAGGCGAGGAATACATAAAAGCGTTAATACGCCAACGTTCAGTTGCCAGTCCTACGCTTAATAATCCCGATTAAATCCTTATATGACGCGTGCTGTAAAGCCCAGAAATCCAGAGCATCGCCGTTAACTCAAACGAATCAACTAATGCAACGCAACTAAGCCCCAAATCCTGTAGCTCCCACAACAGGAAAGACATTTCATCTTAATTGAAGCAGAACATGTATTATTTGTTTGTTTTAGTGCTTTTCGCCCGTTTGGGTGAGTAAATAAAATACACTTTTTATTCGATTCGTTCGCATACACGAACCTCAATAATTATTAAATATAAAAAACGATTCGATTTATTTGGATTTGGAAATTGTCTCTAATCCCAACACCGTTAAGCATATGATTATGAAAATTCCTCAAAAAACAACAACTTATGTACTTGCTTAAAAGCATTTTATACCTGTCAAGCAACTACACAAACCTCATTTCTTGGTAGTTAAAAAAAAAAACAAAGAACACAAAAAAATTCGAAATTTCTAAAGGTTTCAAATAACGATATATAGCAACGACTTTTTGAAATTTGATGTGCTGTGTGTCTCTTGGCTTTTAAAGGATAAAACTGAATTTTCTAATTCCATTAAACATGAATGAACATTAAACCGTGTAAAAAAAAAAGAACATTTAAAAAATATGTCTTAGAAGTTTTATTGAAAAATTTTGGAAATTTTTCCATTTGCGATGGGGTTTTCGGTAACCCTTTAGCAGAGCAAGTGCGATAGCTTTATCTAAAATCAAACAATAAATATTTTCTGTTAACAGATGAGTAGGATCCTTGCCTGAATGACGGAATTGAACTAACGAATTCTGAAATTTAAGTTCGCAGCAGTATCTGCGCCGTGTATTGTCTTGCAATGTAAGTCGTGATCAATGCGAAACAAAAAATCCCTTGTTCAACCTCTAGTTATTCCCACTTAGAATAACTCTGCGAAATTTTTATGAAATCGATGCGTTTGTTGGTTGCGCGAAATCGTGCCCAATGACTTTAAAAATATCCAAAAGCCCCTTATTCCTTAAGGTTTGATTTCAGTTTCAATTAATTTGAAATTTGGGGAAAGTATTTTTAACCTTTGGGAATGTAAATTACCTTTTGGGAATGCAAATTACATTGGTCCATGTGCTTATATTCCAAAATCAATTTATTTCTAAGCAAAATGAATGAACAGATTAATCAAAGTCTTGTCCATTGCTGGGTACGACGTTTTCCCATCTCTCAGGCTTGAAAGATTGTCTCGCCTTCTGAGACTGCCCCCACATTTGACTATCGCCATAAGATTTGAATTATTGTTCGAGCAGACAATAACCCATCTATTTAAGCTCGTTTTAATTGGCAAGAGTAATATCTGCTGATAACAGCAAGTGGAAAGGGTTACAAGTGCAAACCATTCCTCATGGCGTTTTCTTCCCTAAAGTTGATTTACTTCATACTCAAAACTCGCGATATCTTGACTTTTGACTCATCACGCCCATTTTTTATCACTCTGCCTAGATGATTGTTATTATTTCTTAGTGGTGGTTTCACTTGTTTGAAATACATCATAATACACCACGCCCAGCTGGCTCCTCCATACGTGGGCGCAATGGATATTCAGCTTGACCGTCGATGTTAATAGTTGGCGTACTCTGTATTATGATTATTTGAGCTTTGTATGTCGTAAGGCATCCACTAGATTTAGGAGCATTACTCTTCGAGTTAAGCAGGAAAAGTAACGTTTCCTTTAAACGGAATTGTTTTTTTGGCACAGAACATTTTTCAAATGAAAAAGTCACAGTTTTATTTCATATCCTAAAGTACTGCTTACACTCTGTCTTAGAAAGCATGTTTCAAAATCGAGTCCAGCTCTTTCAGATCAATGATTATTATACGGGAAAGATATTCAAAAGACTTTTCGTGGTGTACAAAAGTAAAAGTTTGATAAAGCCCGCTCATAGATCGTGCCAGCTGGCTCATAGTCAGTGGGCGTAGGAACGTACGTCTCCATCACGAAACAATGTCAAGTACAAGCTATCTACCTTCATACGAAGTGTTCCCCCCGCAGTTGGTGTTAATGCTATAACGTACTCTCGAAAAAGTGTGTCTTGAAAAAAAAAACGTATGGGCATGGAAGATAAGAAGGTTAGTCTTAAATGTTTACTATCGATCCACTGCTTTTCAGGTTAACTCCTCGAGTGTGATAAGTATGTTATGATCATTACTGAAGCCACTCTATCTAAATGAGCGGATTTCTTCTCCAGAATTAAAAGATGCCTCATACCGATGAGTTATTGCATGCTGGTAGCAAGTGTACAGAATGTGATTGCCGAAAATTAGGTGTATATATGCATGCTCTACCTTTATTTTCCAGCAGCAATAAACCCATTGCCAACTGTGATCGCAAATGACTTAATGTAGTGTCTACACTTTCACATATCGATCACATTCACGGAAAATTGGCAATGTTTCAAATCGATATCTACTATAGCTCCTTAGTACAGTTTACTGCACTTTTCGATTTTTTCGTTGGCTATTTTTTTTCTTTTCTTTAATTCAACAGTGAATCACAGAAATCAGGGCGGAATTTGATTATGAATATATTTGTGAAACTTCAAATTTTCATTTCAATTCGTGCAACCATTAAACTTTCAACGATGGCAACAACAACAACAACAATGGCAACAACAGCATGAAACAGACCGGATAGATGTGGAAGCGTACAAAGGAACAATTAAATGGAAATAGTTAAACTAATTCCGACAAGGACTTTTTCACGCCTACTTTGGGGCGTGAAACGCATCAAACGCAACAAAGTTAGTTTAGGTCAAGCGTGTGAAAATTCTAAACCACAGCGAAAACGAAATTAGCGCAAATCTTTTTATATCGCTCTTGCATTGAGCAACCGATCAATTCCTCTATATAAGCTGGGAACGAAGTAAATTTCGGCTTTTCTGTTTTCTACCCAAATGCTCCTTGCACAGCTTGATTATAAATCCTTTCTTTCCATTTTCGTGAACTTAAATGCAAAAATCGTTTCGATCATTTGTTAGGTTCACTCACCTTAACCTTATGCTTTTCGGCTGTTTACTTTAATTACATAAAGGCCCTTCTAGAACGCTGTGCTACGCTGTGCTACGTAAAAATGGACCGTTGATGCGTTGAACAGTGGGTTTGGGATTATTGCTGTTAAATATATTATTTTGTCTAGTATTTGGAATAAAAAACCAACAAAAGTTGTAAAATTATGCTATTAAAGTTACATATGTACCGTTATAGGTGCACGTCTTATTGTTGCATAGCAATAAAATGGTAACAGCCGTAATTAGTTATTAGTCACTAATATCTCAATTAAAAAAATTAAGCTTCGCGTACGAATTTTAGCATTTTAGCGTGTACTGAAAACGATACACATGGAAAAATACTTAATAAAATAGTGTATAACCAAGCCAGTAATGGCTATCCTAAAAAATGTCGCATATGACAAGCGTTGTTTTATTACATTCCAATCAATTTCGACAAGAGTGTTGTAAATAAAAGATCAGTTTCATGCTTTGTAGGCTACACAGTACAACCTTTCGGCAGCAGTAGATATCTTGCTTGTTTTTTCTTTTCGGTAATTCTCTGTTCCCCGAAAATTCTATGGGCGTACAATAATTATAATATAGATAGTACTCGAGGTGGGAGACCGTTTAAAATTATAATCATTAAAATTAAAAATCCTAAAAGTCAATCATACGTACAGATAACACAACGAGAAGAATTCGAAGAGTTTCAGTGACTTTTTTTGTATTGTTTTGTTTTTGCTTAATCATACAACAGCAAAGAACGAAAACAGGTCACTTTACCAATGCCAAATGAAAACTCAATAATATCATAATGTTCGTTCAAAGCATCCATAACTGAAGAAGCAAGAATACAAAAACAAGAAGTGAGAGAAAATATTTGAAAAAAACAAACCACTTAATAGTGTATGATGGCGGTACATTTATTTGTGAATCAAATAATGTAGGTTTGCATATGTGTTCGTTTGTATGCGCATAAGCTTTTAGGTACGATAAATACAATTTACGAACGGCGGCCTTGTCCTTGGCATCCTCTCATCGCCACGAATTGTGCAAAAAGCAAATTATTTCAAGCCGATGACAAGCGAACGGTGTTACGATAAACACACGATGCATTCATTCACAAATGCAGAGAAAAATCCCTTAAGATAAATAGAGAATGAGAGAATGAGCCGGAGAGCGTGTGTGTGTGTGTGTGTGTGTGTGAGAGAGAGAGAGAGAGAGAAAGAATGGGGAAAATAGTTTGACACAAAACTTTCTTATTTTTTATCTTCGACTGCGAATACTTGGAAGAGATGATTGCTTCGTTTCAATTTTGTTATTGTAAAAGGCGAGTTTAAAAAAAACTTCATAGTATGTTAAGGATTTTAAAGGAACTCCCATTCGATTTTTAAATCTCTTACGGAGATTCACTTTGCATTATCGTTTCAGTTTCTCAAGCAGGAAAGTTTATCAAATCAATTTATGAATTAAAAAGCTTTACACCCATCATCAAACATCGTCGTCAAAACTACAAGAATAATTTTAATTTATGTAAAAATTTTTATTGTACAAATGCAGTCTGAGAAATCTGTTCAAACTATTATATTGTAGAAGAAAAAATTCTCCAAAAATTTGTGCAAAAATTCTTTTAAAACCAAAAAAAGTAAAAGCTTTAGTAAATTTGACGCAAGCGCATCGCATTCAGCAACATTATGAATGAGATTTCAATGAATAAGAGTCTGCAGGTCTATCTATGAATTGCATGAAGCTTTCGATTTCATCTCTCAGCCTAAGAACTATTGATAGTTTTTGAAGTTGTGCTCTTTATAGCCAACGAATAAGCAAACTACTTACTTTTTACGAAAACGTAACCTTTACTTACCGCGAATTCATTCATACAAAACTTCGACACACTCCCTTCTATGTTCCTTCAATCGGAGTTTGAGCTTTTCTTTCATCTTTTCTTTTTTTCTTTCTTGTGTTTCTTTTTTTTCTCTTTGTCTTTTTTTTTTCAGTTCATGGTGATTATGGCTATCCCACAACTACTTGGCACGGTTTAACGGATTTGGAGTCAAAGGCGGAGTATGGCAGTGCTTCCAAACAATTGTTGATTCCGAATCATGTACGTGATTATGTAGGATTCTATCATCAACGTCAAGAACGCTTGAAGCCTCAGTTACGTTCGGCGGGAGGCATTACGAAAGGATTTCATACTTCATCACCGAAATCCGGTGACTCTGATAAATATCATGAAAGTCAAGATCATGCCAACTATGATGACTACGTTATACATCCATCGGATACCCCTTCGCACGACATATCTGACGATGATTACTTTGTCCCGGAGCTATCGCATTATCCTCATGAAATCTTTACTACAGAACCCTTGCAGCAACAAACGTCACATGAAGTAGGGCAAGGATTTAATCCGGGTGAGTCGGCACGACATCGTGATGTTGGGGCTCGAAGTGGTAGCCGTACTGATTTGTATGGGGTGAGAGAATCAGGCGATCGCCGCGAAATGACGCGTGGTCGTGAGGGTTACATGAATATGTTGCACACGAAACAAAAAGTATTTCGTCCCCACGTTTCTCTTGTTCACGACGAAACTCGTCTAGCCAGTCCTAATGATGGTTATCGTCGCGATTGTCCTAATATTTGCGGCGAAATGCAATGGCAATGCGCCACTAAATGCAATTGCATACATGCGAACGAGCGTTGTGATAAAGAACCCCAATGCGAAGATGGTTCCGATGAATATGATTGTGATGTTGTCGGCGACATGATGTCAAAGTTGCAAAGGGAATGTGAACAGACCGGCATGCATGTAATGTGCCCTAAAACATATCGTTGCATTAATAAAGAATGGTTGTGCGATGGTGATGATGATTGCGGGGATTATTCGGACGAAACGCATTGTGGTGAACGCATCAATTGCACGGAAGACCAATTTGAATGTGCCAATGGTTTCTGCATACCCAAACAATGGTTGTGTGATGGTGAAAATGATTGTAAAGATTTTTCGGATGAAGGACATTGTAATCGGACAAGGTAAGCTTTCTTCTCACTTCTTCGCTTTGATCCTCTATGTGCTCGAGTTAAAGAAAATTTTATATTTATAACTTGAAGCTGCTCGAATGAACATTTTACGTGTAACGACGGGTATTGTGTTTCCATTGCATTTCGTTGCGACGGCGAACGGGATTGCAATGACAACTCTGATGAATATAAATGCCCTGCAGTAATAAATAGCTGCCCCGAAGGAGAGTTTAAATGTCGCGGAGGATTAGGCGGTGCTGGCGGGCCTAGTGGACAGTGCGTCCTAAATCGTTTTCTTTGTGATGGTGATAACGATTGCGGAGATTGGAGTGATGAAGAAAATTGTCCCCAAAAACCATCCCAGTGCACGTCTGGCGAATTAAAATGTGCCGATGGCACTTGTATTCCCAAGCGTTGGAAATGTGATAAAGAACAAGATTGTGATGGCGGTGAAGACGAACACGACTGCGGCAACATGAATTCTAGCTTACATTCTAGCTGTGGTACCGATGAATTCACCTGTAACAATGGCCGCTGCATATTAGTAAGAGACATTTGTAGCATTCGCTATTAAAAATTTACGGAATTCAAACTCTTTTCAGCGTACTTGGCTTTGCGATGGTTATCCCGACTGCTCTTCAGCCGAAGATGAAGTTGAATGCCATCTGCAATGTGAATCAGGACAATTCTTGTGCCCCGCTAAAAAGAACATAACAAATTTGAAGTAAGCGTAAACTCTTATATGCAGATCCGAAGAACGAAAATTGTATGTCTTTTGTGTACGTAGAATTTGCGTTCATCAGAAACATGTATGCGACGGCCAAAATGATTGCCCTTTCGGTGAAGACGAGGTTAATTGTCCACACTATCGCGACTGCGAATCAGATGCCAAATGTGAGCAGTTGTGTATAACTACCGCTAAAGGTCGAAAAGAGTGTGCGTGTCGCTTGGGATTTCTGATGCACAAAAATAAGCAAAAGTAGGCCAATTACTTAAGATGTCTTCCCTTGCATTGTAAAACTCTCTATTATTTTCCAGTTGCACTGACATTGACGAATGTCAATACCTTAGTAGCCCTGTGTGTTCGCAGAAATGCGAAAACACTTATGGTTCATTTGTATGCTCATGCGAAAGAGGCTATGTTCTACGTCCTGACCTTAGAACTTGTAAAGCTTTAGGAGGAGCCATGACTCTAATTGTGGCTAATCGGTGGGATATTAGGCGAGTCACTCTCAGCAACAATCGATACGCGGCCCTGGTTAAGGGTCTACATAATGCCATCGCTTTGGATTATCACTTTAAGAAAGGCATACTCTTCTGGTCTGATGTGTCTACCGATGTTATTAAAACCGTTTATATGAATGGTACTCGGGTAAGGGATGTAATCAAATGGGGTTTAGAGGCACCGGGAGGTGTTGCCGTCGATTGGATTCACGATTTGCTATTTTGGACAGACTCAGGCACAAGACGTGTTGAAGTCTCGAACTTTCAAGGCAATTTAAGATCGGTAATAGTTTCGAATGATTTGGATAAACCCAGGGCCATTGTGGTCCATCCTGGAGAGGCCATGGTATTTTGGACAGATTGGGGTAAGTTAATATACATATTAAGTTTTTTTTCCGCTCAAACTGTATTAAAAACTTCGTTTTCTCAGGTCCCAATCCAAAAATTGAACGAGCTTATATGGACGGTTCACAACGGCAAATCATTATTAATAAAGGCGTTACTTGGCCGAATGGATTAGCTATTGATTATCCTAGCAATAAACTGTATTGGGCCGATGCAAAACAGCATGCTATTGAATGCTCAAATTTTGATGGATCGGAAAGAATAAAAATTTTGAGCACCCACCTACCACATCCTTTCGCAATAACAATTTTTGAGGACACCATGTATTGGACAGATTGGAATACGAAGACTGTGTCGGCGGCTAACAAAATTACTGGTAAGGGATTTCGCTCGGTTCATGAGAATTTCCATTTTCCCATGGATATCCATGCTTATCACCCTGCTCGGCAACCTGAATATCCTGACCGATGTCAAAAAGACCGACGCGGCTTGAGAGGCGGCTGTTCACATTTTTGTTTACCGAATAAAAATTCCCGCCGCTGTGGTTGTCCTATTGGGTTGAGTCTAAAAGACGACGGCAAAACATGTAAAAGCGCTCCTGAAAAACTGGTATTGGTCGCCCGCCGCAAAGATATACGCCTTAGGCAAATCCATGCTAAATCTTCCACTTATAACGATGTTGATATGATTATTCCTTTGGACAATCTTAAACATGCGGTAGCCTTAGATTGGACCAGTGATAGCGACACTATTTACTGGACCGATGTCGAGAAAAGCTCAATTAATAAAGCGTATTTGAATGGTAGCCACCAACAAAAAGTTATACATTCAAACCTGGTATCGCCTGCTGGCTTAGCTTTAGATTGGTTGACTGACAAGTTGTATTGGACAGATCCTTCAACCAACCGTATAGAAGTGGCTACTAGTAACGGGAAAATTCGCACGTTGTTGATTTGGGATCTTCTCGATAAACCGCGAGATATTGTTGTTAATCCTATTGAAGGCCTTATGTTTTGGTCCGATTGGGGTGATCGGCCAATGATTGAATGCGCTCATATGGATGGAAAAAAACGTCGTGTAGTCACGTCTGACAATCTAAAATGGCCAAATGGTTTGGCCATCGATTACGAACAACAGAGATTATACTTTGTAGATGGAGGCACCAAATCCCTCGAGTATATGAATTTTGACGGCAGTGAACGAAAAACCTTGCTGGGTAAGTAATGTATATTTTTATTAATGTCGTATAAGGAAAAACAATAGGATTTTTTTTGAAGGCGGCCTAGGCCATCCATTTGGCTTGGACGTTAGTGAAAGTCGCGTGTATTGGACGGACTGGGATTTAAAGGCTGCTTTAAGTGCCGACAAGCAAACCGGCAAAAATATGACAACCGTAATAGCGAATTCCAGTGACTTAATGGACATAAGTGTTTTCCATAGATATCGTAAAAGGATATCTCATGCTTGTGCAAATGATAACGGCGGCTGTTCCCATTTGTGTCTTTTAAATCCTACCAGTTATTCGTGCGCTTGCCCGGTAGGTATAACAATACAACCAGATAATAGAACATGCTCTTCGGGTCCCAGCAAGTATATAATATTCGCCCACCGCGTCGATATACGTCAAATTTCCATGGATTTTGATCATTTGATTGATGTAGTGTTACCATTACCACCAATTTCAAATGCGGTGGCTTTAGATGTTGATCGGAAGACAGGACAAATCTATTGGAGTGATATTGTTGACAGTCTCATTATGAGTTCTAGTCCAGATGGTTTAAATGTTAATCGCATTATTTATGAAAGTTTAGATAGTCCCGATGGTTTGGTGATAGACTCAGTTGGACGTACGGTAAATTAAGAATCGAAAGTTGTTTGCTAGAAAACTCTCTCATTAAATATATTTGTCCATGCAGTTATATTGGGCCGACGCGGGCCGTCATACCGTAGAAGTAGCTACGTTAGATGGAAGATATCGCCATCTTATAGCCTGGAAAGACTTAGAATCGCCACGTGGCTTGGCCTTAGATTACGAAGCCGGTTTTCTCTTTTGGACAGATTGGGGTCATTATCGCAAAATTGAACGCGCTTATATGGATGGTGAAAACCGTCAACGCATTGTGACTTCAAATTTGCTTTGGCCAAACGGTCTCTCGTTAGATTTGAAGGCGAAACGCATCTATTGGGTGGATGCCAAACTAAAGGTTATTGATTCATGCGACTACGAGGGCAATCAACGTAAATTAATTATGTCGGCTCTACATCATCCTTATGCTTTGGCTTTAACTGATGAATTCATTTACTGGACTGATTGGAAATCCAAAGCACTGCATATGGCTGATCGCAATAATGTCTCAGATAAACGAGACGTTATGACAAATATCGATGGTTTAATGGACATTAAGGTAATCAGTACCAATGAAAAATTACCCAGCAATGCTTGCGGTGAAAATAATGGCGGCTGTTCTCAACTTTGCCTCCGTAATCCGTCGGGTTACACATGCAAATGCGGTATTGGTCTTAAACTAATCAACGGTAATTCAACCGAATGTGAATATTTACCAGAGGTAAGATACTAAGCTAAAGATGTAAAACCGATCTGGGACTCCAGATTTAAACCATAAAAGTTTTTCTTTCTTTAGAAATTATTTTACTTTTAACAAAAATGTTAACAGACGACTTGATTTACTCTATATACGTAGGATTATTTGTTGATTGCATTGCGTTCTGGCATCGGATTGATCTCCTTAACTACCCCGGACTTAATGGATGTGGTTTTACCAATTCCTGGTGTTCATGGTGTGGTAGTTCTCGATTACCATTATCGAAGAAATTGGCTTTATATAGCCGATGTCAATTTAGATATAATACGGCGTGTTAATTTGAAAAATTTAACTGAAAGTAAGGTCATCATTAACACTAAACTTGCCACTCCTAATGGCATATCGGTGGATTGGATAGCCGATAATATTTATTGGTCGGATAGTGATCATCGTATTATTGAGGTGGCACGTTTAGACGGAAGCTGCCGCAAAAGCATCCTCTCAGACGATATGGGTGATCCACGCTCCTTAATCGTACACCCTAAACGGGGGTAAGCTTAAACAAATCAACAAATATGAAATTAAATTGATTATCGCTATGAATGTTGTCGTCACTGTAGTTACTTATTCTGGTCGGATTGGGATACACCGTCGAGAATAGAACGCTGCCTATTGGATGGTTCGAATCGTACTATCTTGGTGGGAAATAATCTAGGTTTTCCCACTGGATTAACAATTGATTTTGAGTAAATTTCGGTTCACTATTTATGTCGATGATAGTTTCAAGAATAAAACTTAATAAAATTCTTATGGAATTTCAGAAATCGTCGCCTACTCTGGGCTGATGCGTTAGAAGACAACATTGGACAAGTGGATTTCAATGGTAAACACCGAACTGTTATTATACCCTATGCAAGTCATCCATTCGGCTTAACTATGGTGAGGCAAATATTTAAAGTTCATTTTTAATATATATATGTATTGTATTCACTAAGTCCTTTATCATATCCGTCATCATATCCGTCATGAAAATATAATTTTTTTTTTTTTTTTCAAACCTTAATTTGCTCTCTATTCAGTTCGAAAACAGTATATTCTGGACGGACTGGTACAATAAATCGGTATATCGCGCATACCGTAAAGGACGTTCGTTTAGCCAGCCGGTGGAAATTCGAGATTCTTTAAGCGGTGCTCTTGACATACGTGCCGTTTCGTTGAAACGCCAATTACAAGAATGGAATCAATGTGCTCAGGATAATGGAGGTTGCTCGCATTTATGTTTATTTAGAGGCTTAGACTATGTATGCGCTTGTCCCGATCAAATCGATCATTCGCGTGAGTGTTCAACGAGTCCTAAATTTTATGTGCCGCCACAACAACGATTAGACGAAAACTTGGCCGATTATACCGATGAAGTAACTGAAAGTGATAACCCTATGCTAACAGAAGATGATTTCGGCGATGATTATCGCATTAAGAAGTCCAGCCGACGCGAAACACTTATATTGATAGCAATCGGAATCGTCATCATTTTATTAGTAATAAGTGTAACGGCTATAATATGTAAGTGATGAAGTCGTGAAATCGTTATGCTATATAAAGATGAAATAAAACTTTTTATCACAGACTTAGTTCACAATTCCAAACGTACTAAAAGCAAACGTCACAAGCGAGGAGGCTCTAGTCGATCAGTCTTAACTTTCTCAAATCCCAATTACAATGTAGACGGCACGCCTATAGAACCCAAAACCACAATATGGAAACGTTTTAAAAGTGATCGAATCCATGTAAGTATGTGTGTGTGTGTGTGTATGTGCGTGTGTAGTAAATATGTCGTTTCTAAAAATGTCAAATTTCGTCAATTAAGGATGTCACGCATTGTTTCGTCTGTAGAACTGGGAATGTCGCTTGAAACCCTAGCCGATATGAAAATATTAATTTGAATGCTCTCGAAGATGTGAGAAATTACGTAAAAAGTATATTAGCTTGGCACGAATCTGCAATTCAAAAATAAATAAAATTAATCGTATAACACCGTGGTCAATCATTCCCGGGGCTAGGATGATTGATGTCGTTTTGAACAAAATCAATCAATGTTACTTCAAGAAAGTCCCATCCAATTCGCATTCGGGAATGACGCATAGAACTTGTTTTCAACAAAAACCGATGTTATTCTCAAGATAGTGTGATATACTATGTCGGTCAATGATTACCGGGGCTCACAAACAAAACTCAATGTTATTTTAAGAAAGAAAGGGTCAACCCTTAACCGATTTTATGTCATTTCTATTATTTGCAAATTACAACAGGTTTAGTGTATTATTTTCAAAACACTATTTTCAAATTGTTGTCTTGATTGCTTATTGCTTTTCGATGCGAGAAAGTAGCGTTCAAATTTAGCATTGGCTTAAAAAGTCTTATGAGAACTCTTCCTCGTCGAAGATAACAATTTTTCGATGGCTTGGTGATTTTACACTACATCTTACCCGGCCATCGATAATGCTGAATGCGGAGAACGCCAAAAGGAGGTCATTACACTATAATATATCGGGAAGAAAAAACCTCTTAAAAAATTCCTATACTTATAAATGAGTAACGGATTCATTGACCACATCGTGTCACAAGTCAAGGGAGAAAATTGCACAAGAGCATGAATTGAAGTTCGATTTGCCGCCAACTTACGCTATTACTTCCTAGTCATTATTAGTAGTAATAAAAGGATGGCACAACAGGCCTTGTAAGGAAACACAGTTTTTGAAGAGCAAATCAATTTTGAACCAATTGACGCCAAATTTAGACTGTAGTTCCATTAACTCATCCTTTAGCGTACCGCGTTGGATTTTCTTGAAACATGAAAAGAACCACAAACAATAACATTATAGTAGGGCACGTTCTACCATTAAATACTCCACGGCACCCTATACCCTATTCACACATCAACTCTGCCAAATTCTTCAGACTGAAATGTCCTTGGACCAAATTTTGGTTTTGGTTTTGAAAAACTTCGTCAAAATATTTCAAAGATTGCAACCTATAGATTGAATACAAGGAAACCAGACAGACAGACAGGCATGCTTAGACAGAGATGCTTAGATCGAGTCGGAAAACGATTGTAAGTCGATCGGTATATAAAAAGGGGAATTTATGCCAAATCCTGCGTACATTCGCACAAACTGAACATACCCTTGTACCTCACGTGGTGTAGAGTATAGAGTAAGTGCAAATACAAACATGAATATGAAATATTATTATTATTATTATATAAATTTAGCCAGAGAATAAATTCTAAGACTAAAGTCTTAAAGCATTAGCATCTAAGGCTTTCGACTTTATTTTTATTAATATTATTATTATTATTATTATTATTATTGTTATTATTATTATTAAAAACTCTACCGCATTTGTGATTTGAACCCTCGACCATTGTAAAATCGACCAAAATAAAAATAATAAAAGCGTATATAAATAATTTTTTCGTTTTGCAAAGAAAAATTTATCACAAATTGTCGATAAAATCCGTTAAAGTGAATTAATTTATGAGAAGAAAAAAGAAATTCCAAGTGCTTCACTAAGCAAAGAATGTTGCTGTGAACACATACAGTGAGAATTTAAAGACAATTATTTAAAAATAGAGATAAACTAAAGATATGGGTTGCGAAGGATATAAATTTTGAAAACGTGAAAAAAAACGTGGTTCAAGTTTTAAGTAGTTTTAGTTAATGACTTGTTAAATACCAAGAAAGACAAAAAATAAGGCAACAAAGAGAGGAAATTGTACAACTTAAATAGGAAGCAGCCATGGTTTCTCACAATGAAAGATTTTAATGAAACTTGAGAGCTTTCTACTATCATCTCTCGAGAATTTAATCAAAAGCAAGTAAGCACATCACAGTCGGGAAAGACCGACCATTAGATAGCATACACCAGTTCGCTTAGTACAATTACTCACTCGTTTTGGTAATAACATAGTAAAAACTGCGAAGGCATAATTTTCATGGAGTATTCCCAAAACATCAAATGACGTCATCCAAATTTAACATACTTAATTCACTTCCCCAAAATTTTATTATTTTTCATTTTCCGTCATAAAAAGCTATAAAATAGACTTTCACTTCATATAGAGGCTTGCTTATCATGACAAGCCCTATATATGTTAGGTTTAACCGATGTAGGTTTATGTTAGGTTTAAACCTGTATGATCCAAATTCACCAAATTGCTGGTATGGACCAATTTCCATCATAAAATATTAAAAATTTAACCTTTTTCTGAAGAGGTTGCTATTCGTGAGAAATATTACATGTTACGGGGTCCAAGCAATACGTGCGTCTATTTTCAGATTCATTCAGATTCAAATTTAGTTCACTTCAAATTTTTCGTCGACTTACTATTATGAATTAATTTTCAACATGAACTTTTGAAAGTTAGATCCTCTTACGGTTATTTAACAGGCTCTTCTTATTGTCCTTAAGTTTGGATGGTATTTTGTGGGTCAGAACCCAACGTACCAACCAATAAATTGTCTGAGATGTTTTAAATATATTACACGGTTTTCCAAAAATTTTTCTACACCAATTCACCCAAAACGGTTAACAATCATCCGTTCCTGCGGCAATGGTGGGACATAACGGCACAATATGCGGAACGTGAGTTTAGTAGTAGTGTAGTGCATGCAATTGCGTTCTTTGCATGTTTTAGGTATGCATGCCTATCCATACTTGCGCCAAGTAATACTTATGCGTTTAATTGCTAGTGTCCATGCAAATTATGACATAGGAAGGACTCGCAGAAATATATGAAAAGTGTTGCTGATTTTTCCTATTCACTCGCTCAAGCGAAATAATGGAAAATAATGGACAAAACGTTAGCTATCTCCAGTCATTTGTTTCTTGATTTAATGGTAAAAAAAAAAAAACATCCACACTATCAGTATTATGTAGTCGCCAAAATCAGATGTTGGACATTTCTATAACAGAAGTTCATGAAAATCCTTTTAAATTTTGTCTGTAAGAAACGAAGCAATTAATAAATCAAAACCAAGAACATTATTGTCGGGCCAGGTCGACCATTAGATATCCTACATCACTTCACTTAGTACATATTATTTTGATGCAAAGGCATACTATTCGCGGAAACCCGCATTTTAGAGGATGCCCTAAACGTGGCCCAAAATAGCTAAATAGGCCTACGTGTTTCAAATTTACTAACTTTGACTTCTTCATCAATTTTCTATTAAAAACAAATTTTCACCATGAAATGTTGAAAGTTAGCTCTTTTTACCTTCTTTTAAGATTCAAGAGACGGGGTTCGAAAAAAAGACTAGCCGAACCAAATTTTTCACACGTTTCGACGTGTATCACATTTTTTTCGAAGTGTATACACATATGGCGAATATTGTTGAAAAATTGTGCAAAGAAAAAAAATTCCGCAACCACTTTTCAAAATAAGGTCGAAAAAGTGAACAGATCCAAAGCATTTTCACCAGCGTCCATCGTTCATTCAAAACACGTCAATGTACCAAATTTTATCAAAATATCTCAAGAATTGTGGCTTGAACACAATAACACGTGGGCAGACATCAGACGTACAGACTGACAGGCAAGCTTATATCAATTAAGAAATGGTTCAGAAAATGATTCTGAATCGAAAGATGAGCCAATCTGATTGTTACGTATGTCTGTAAAAGCTTAATACACTCTGTAGCGCAGAATTTCTTTCTAGGTAATGCTTATCCAAGCAAAGAGATATTCTTTAAATAAAACCAAATGTTTATTTTTTTTCATTTAATTGTTTTTTAGGAACGTGTCTACGAAGAACGTAGTCTAACTACAGAAACAGCCTCATCCAGTTTATTTGTACCGACACCTTCGCCCGCAACTTCGCCATCCGTCAAGAAAATACAACTATCAACGCTCTCTACAATTGCATAAAAAAATTTTATTAATTAACATAATTTTTTCAAGAACGATAACAACAACAAGAACAAGAATTCCTATAAACTAAAATTAAAAAGAAAAAAATACAATACAATAACAAGTAAATAAGAATCAGAATGAAAAACGTATCTCTCGGTGTAAAGATCAAATAATTGTAATTTCATAAACTTAAAGTTACTGTAATCTATGACAACAAAAACAACAACAACAACAACTTAATTTATATATATATATATATAAATATAAATATACATATATAAATACATATATGTATATATGTATATATATATATATATATATATATATATATAAAACTACATCTTCCTAATACCAGATATACATAAATAATCGATCGTAGCCGACCAAACGACGGTGGCCCCAGTGTATATAGACATCAGTTGAGACGAATCACTAACAATGAGTTGAACGGTTGTTTTAACAATATAATTTGCTAATTATTTTATATAACATATATATATATATGTATATATATATATATATATATATATATAAAACATATATAAAACATATATAAAACATATATAAAACATATATATATATATACATATATATATATATTACTTTTAAAAAATATTTTTTTATTTAAAAACTTTTATTTTTATTATGTAAATAAGTTAAGAAGAGAAGAAAAAAAAAGAATTATTTGCATTTGCAAATAAAAACACTTGTGAATTCTTTGTGAGTGCCAAATAATAATATACATAAATAAATGATTTCATTAGTTATTAAAAAAAAAAATATCCTAAAAATAATTAAACAAGCAATTGGGTTGAAGAAAAAAACAATTTTTTTAATAATAAAATTTAATATAAACAAAAAGGTAAACAAAAAAAAAAAAAGATTAATTTCTAATATATTAAAACTTCTTATGTAAATATGTTCATTTCTATTAGTGTACATTTTTATATATATATACATATACGTATGTATATATGTAAGAAAATTTTTTTTATAAAATCCTCAAATCCAAACGTCCCTATCCATTTATCAAAAAGCATAATATAACTAGAAAAAGTTGTTGATATATAAACAAAAACAAAAAAATCATATATTTGAGCAAGACATACCCAACTAAACAGATCTACAATACTTTGCGTAATAAAGAGAAGCACATATAAGCACACGCACACGCACACGCATACACATACACATATACATACACGAACTAATCGTTACGTAAAAAAAAAAAGCAGACGTATATATATATATATATACACACACACACACACACACACGCCCCCACAAAGATGCAATAAAAACCGCGAAACACTGAACGAATATAACTGCGTGTATGTATATGTGTCACAACAACAGGTAACAAATAACGAAAAATCAAAACTTTTTTAATGAAAACAACAAAGTATTTGTAAAAATACACAAAAGCATTATTTAAAAACAAGAATAAAGAAAAAAAAAAGTTTTTACTCACAAGTTTCCATAAATCCATATATAAAAGTAAAGTATATAATCGATGGTTGTAGGCATATTAAGAGAACTTATATAAAACGTGACAATATTTAGGGCTCAGATATTGTTACGTTTTGTTATTTGTAAAGGTAAACACAAAAAGCACAGCCATGCTCAGACTTTCTCTTACGCCATCCAACTGAACTAATTTTTAAAAACGAATAACTTTGGATTTGAAATAACTGATTGAAGATTAATTAGGTGTACGGCCTTATTGACTTCTGAACAGAATTTTTATCGGATTAACATTAAGAGCAGTTAAGATCAAACCCGTAAAGTTTTGCAAAGAAAGTAAGTGAAACTTCCTCGTTTGCAATATAGCCCCCTATCTCGCCCCCTACCTCTCTCGCTCGCCATGTTCATGTCTGTCTTTCTTCCTCCCCCCGCCCCCCCCCCCTCTCTCTCTCTCTCTCTCTCTCTCTCTCCCTCCCTCTCTCTCACGCTCTCTCTCTTTCTCTCTCTATCTCTCCCTCGCTCTCATGCACTCTCTGCCTCCCAATCGTCGTGATCAGAATAAGTCTTTTAAATCACACAAAATATGTCGTCCGATCGTTTGTAGTACTGTTGGGAACTCGCAAGGCTGCAGAAATTGTCAAACTGTACGAATTTGAATTTGAAAAAATATGAGATTCGTTTCTAGATATGCCTTTAACGGCCCTAAGATTGAAAAACGAATTTAAAATAATTTAAGTCTTATGATGTATCTAATAACAAACGTATATATGTATTATAGCCATCGAAAATTTTGATGCTAAAATGCTATCGATTGGTCGACATTTTTATCCAAACAGTAACGATCTATATATACTTCTTTAAAACTCAAAACTTGTCCCAAAACGATTTATAGTTACCTATTGATAACTTGACATTTCGAAACGTGGAAAGTCGAAAAATGAACTATTGAAGCAATTGCGAATAATTTTCATCAGTAATTTATACCTTAGACCCGATGCTCAAACTGTATTTCATATATTCATTGCAATTAGTTAAAAATGTTGGGGGAAGAGTTAACAAGACACAATCTAAAAAAGTCATAAGATGACTTTGTAAGTGAAAGAAAATCTCTAACCATTATTCTTACAAAAGTTTCGCATCTATCTCACGTCCATTTTCTACCAGCCACGGTACAATAGGATTAAAAGATATCTAGTGTTATCTTGAAATCGTCTAATTTGTGCGAGAAAATCATATTTTTGCGGCCGCTGCTGTTATTCACGTACTCATGAAAGAGAGACGTGGAAGGTGTTAGGTGGAAGGTGTAAAAACCCCACCAGATTACGAACTACGAAAAGCTGTTAGTTATATACTTCACTTATGGAACGGGGTATATAAAGTGTACGCTGATGTATATGTATAGTACCCGCAGTGACTTAACCGGATCCAACTTGTATTATCACGATCGATTCAATATGATTTTTAACTGATTTAAACTTGTCTGTCTATCTGTCCGCCTGTCTTTCCAATGTCTACTCGTGTACGTATGAGTTTAACGGAAGTGGGTGGCATATCATGCACTAACAGATTTTGGTCCAATTGGAGACTGCATCGCACCACTTTTGCGACCACTGTCCCCACAAAGCCATATTTTGGAAATTGGAATATTTATGGTATAAAGTTTGCAATTTTTGAAGTTTTTTAACTACAAATCCGAACCAATAGCATTTGGTTATGCCAAAAGACCAAATAAGCCAACGTTTTGGCCCACGAAGATTTACTCTTTGCATCCCATTCCATATAAAAATATCTTCATGAGAAGCAAGCTTTTATATTGTATGTATTTTATGTTTTTTGAATTTTTATTAGCTTTAATACTAAGGTCTTTGATAAAAAAAAGTATCAAACATTTGTTAAATTTGCACTATGGAGTTCGCATTGTGCGGCGCCCCCCATGAAATGTGCACCTTTATATAGGAAAAAAACGGAATAATTTTTGGCGTTTTATCACGAAAACAAATGTATTAGTTAAACTGTATTACTCAAGGATGTGTAAGGTGTTTAAAGATCGGTCTTGTGCGACTATAATGTTTTTACTTGTTGTTGTGGACGTAAACTTTGTAAATTTTCTTTACTTCAATTCAATATTCACTCCATCCCGCATTTGTTAAATGAATTTGACGAATTTCTATATACTTTATGCAATTGTTTTTTGCAACAATTTGCGAAGCCGGCTCGACATAATCATATCCGTCACTGTCCCCTATATGAGTTTCTATCACAATTTTTTCGACTGCAAGCGTTCCAACCATACCATCAGCCAGACGGATGGATGGATGGATGGATGGATAGATGGATGAACGGATGGATGAACTGACGAATGGACGGATGGACAATGTTAAATTGCCTTAAAATCTTAAGCCAATCAAACATACATATATTACTTTATGCGACTGATATATTAGCTATGCTTGGCGTTTGTGTATGACTGTTCAGTAGCCATTAATCTATATATACATATGTATATATATATACATATATATTTGTGTATATGTATTTATGTACAGATGTTTATTCACATAAGCATGGAGAAAAAATGCACTTGTAATTATAAAACTTTTTTTTTTTTTGGGAAACTTTTCTCTATAATTTTCTTTTTGTTTATAAAACCACACAAGTATGCGTTAAAAAATGTTCCCCCTCTTTTTAAACATAAACATTTATTCAAAAAAAAAATGGTTATCATTACAAAGGTCCAGCAATATTCTATACATTTGCATAATTACTTATATGATTTCGATATCTTTTATAAGCGTTTTATACTTAACCTAAAGTAAGAGCAGAAGAAAAGGGGAAAATCTTGAAAATATTAAATGAAAATAAAATATAAGACAACAATATTTCTTGCTTTACGTTAAGGATACCTACAACATGCCCATATATAAAAACGTGAACGGTCAATTTTAATAGAAAGAAAAAAAATAGACAAGAAAAAAAAAACAATGCATTCGAAAATATTAATAACATATACGTAGGCATTTATTTTTTTTTTTCTTTTTTAATTTTTCCTTTAGTACAGTTACAATAAGTTGCAGTAGAACATTTCCGTTTTTTTTTTGATTTATATAAAAGTCATCCAAAAAAAAAACACTTTCATAATAAATCTTTGGTTGCTTTTAATTCGTTTTTATTTCTATTAAATATATTTTTATAGAATAATTTGCTTTCTCTCTAACACACAAAACACTATAAGGAAATAATGAAGACTGATTCTATTATGAACAAAAAGCATAAAGTAATATTTTAAACTATTGCTTCCTTTTTCTTTTTTTTTCTCTCTCTCTCTCTCTCTTTTTTGATCGCATAAATTTTCTGAAAAGTATTTTGAAAAACAAAAAAAAATATAAAAAACAAATTATAAAAATTATAATTTTTTTTCTAAGCCACAATATCAACACGTACTTTTCATCCTAAAAGCCGATAGGAAAAAGAATATGAGTTAATGCATTTGAATATATCTTAACGATAAATTGAAAATATACGTAAGAATATTGTCATCAATCCGAACTGAAAATAATCAAGAATTTCTTTAATTCGCACCTTCACTGTTCCCTTCGAAAGGGATTTTTTGAGCACGTTCCCTTCCACGTTGCTTATGATTAGATTCCATTTCCACGCCATGTGCACCTTTTTCGGTACACGTGAAGAAATGAACTAATTCTCAGCTATTATCTTTTTTATGTGTTTACGAGCGCAAGTATATATGTTTTACCATCCCGCGTGTACCCTTGTCGGTACACGCTGCAAAGAATGCTAGCATAACAATTAATTTTTAGATTCTACTACCTTAATCTAAGATTATTGAACTTGGTATACAAATGCATATTACCATATAATTACCATATACCGAATACGGTATACGTGGCGGAGAATATATTAAGGCAAGTAAAAAAACCTTAATCGCCTTGAAGTAAGGCATAATTTTTCTAATTAAAGGCTTGGCGGTGATTGCTTTGCGTGCCTTTATCTTTCGAAAAACCATCTCGACAACGTATGAAAAATGTTTCAGTTGAAGTTATATGGGTCGCAGATTTTCTAAATCTTTGGGAATTTTGAGAATTTCCATAAAATTTAAATCGAGGTATGAATAGACGTCTCTACAAAAACCATTTTTCAAATTTTGCTGTGTCTACGAACTTTATATATTGGGGTATTGGTTAAGTTGTTGCTGATATGGCAAACAAAATTATTAGACCTCTAGTCTATGGATATAAAAACTTCGAACAAATGAAGCGTTTCGTTAGAGGCGATGCTTATTTAATTAGTTTGTTCTAAGCCATCATTTAAATGTAAAGATATATCCGATTTATTTTTCCGTTGGTGAGAAGCCGTAAAAGGCTAGAAATAATATACGTAAGAGAGCGATCTATAAGTAAAAACCTAATAAAGAGCTCATAATATTCTTTGGGAAAACATATTCTCGTCCCGTGCAAGATTTTGAATTGATTTTGGAATATGCCTATATCTACCTGTCCATCTGTCTGCTTGTCTGTCATATTTTAGTGCATCACGGACCATTCACTCTCGCCAAAGTTGAGATTAAAAGTCGAAACTTTTAATATCCATTTCTACCTAGAGATAGTCCCAACTCATACTCGAAGAAAAAATGTAAAATGATTTTTCTTTTTTTGTGTAATAAAGTCGATACCTAAGCAAACTTCGTTAAGTTGAAATTTTCTGCATTTCCATCTAATCGCTATTTAGAATGTTGTTTGTTGCTGGCATTTCCACGGTTACGAAAATTGAATCAGAAATCTCAAAAATTCGCACATAAGTTCTTAAGTCTAAAAAAGAAGGTTGAAATTGAAACAGGCGGTACATAGACTTTGTTAAGGAATAAAACGCACGCTAATAATAGACCAAAAGCTTTAGCTTGCCATCTATAGGATATAATTAATTAAAACGTGTTATAAAAAATATTCCTTAGAACCAAAGTTCCAAAGTTCCGATAGAAATCTTCGAAAAACACCTTCAAGAAAAAAAAATTTAGAAACGTGAAGAGAAAATTTATTTATCTATTTATGCAAAACTCCCTTGATATGCAGGCCTGAGCTTAAAGAACAACAAAATCAAAAATACATGAAACGAATTGGATCAAAACTGTTTAAAACAATTAAAAACACTATAATAATGTACGGCCCGCCAATAAATACCCTACACCACTCTATAATTATTCACATAACCAGTTTTCACAATAAGACGTTATATTTCCGTCGGCATCCGTGTATCGAATTTGATCAAAATGTTTCAAAAATTGCGACCTGTAAGTTCAATACAAGAATATCAGAATCACTTTCTGAATCTATCTTAGTTTGTCCGTCACTCTGTCTGTTTTGTATTTTTGTGTTGAATTTATAGGTCGAAATTTTTGGGACATTTTAATGAAATTCGGTGCACTGACTTGACGGACAGATAAGCTTGGATCGATTCAGATTCGCTTTCTTGAGATATTTTAAGATATTTTGACTGATGAAATTTAGAAGCACTCTCTGAATTGATCCAAATTCGTCTGTCCGTCTGTCCGTCTGAATATCAGGAAAGTGTTCAAAAAGTGAATCTGAATCGATCGCTATAATAAAAGGTGGATCCACCTCAAGTTCTTTTGAGCATTGCAAACAAACTCATAGTGTTAATATACCCTTGTACCCCAAGTGGAGTTGGATATAATAAGCAAAGATTTATTTTTTTAGGTATAAAAGAATTGTAAAAGCAGATAGATAATCAGCCATATCCTTAAAATGAATCTTAAATTTTTAAGTAAAGTTGAGGCCAATCTTTTCTCTTGAAAAATTCCGGCACAAGCACATAAAAATCTTAAGGACATGAATAAAATGAAATGAAATAATACTTTGTCAAGATTTTCATTGTATGTCTACTACTACTACTAAAGTAAGATGCTTCAAATGCGGCCCAGTCGATACTAATAGGCGTGTAATAGGTGATGATAATGGTATTCTTACTTATTTTCAATTCTAATCTTCTACATGACTCCATCTGTCATTATTGCAACCGTAGATGATCAAAACGAGTAAACTCTACACTGGTATTATAAATTTAAAAAGAAACAAAAAATTTGAAAAAAAGAAGAAACAAGAAATTGAACTAAAATACCTCATACAATAAAATTTATAATGCAATACAAGAAAACACACAGAGAAAGACTATAACAGGAATCGATGAAGAACGTGTAATGAAAAACACTTAATATCTACTCAATCTCACAATCTCACTCTTGAACTGCTTTTAATTATTTTAAAATTAAAATTCTTTTTTCTTTTTTTTTCTTGCTTTAATAAAACATAACATCATTAGTTTTTTTATTATCATTATTTATTTATTTATTTTTTTTAATAATACAATAAATAATATAAAAAATAAAATTCTTTCAAAACCAAAATTCCAGTGACTGCGATCATTTGCCGTGAATTGAAAATGCTTCCAAATTCAAGAATTTGATCCAGTTGCTGAAAGAGTTTCAAAGCAGACGCTTAAAAATAAAAACAAAATGAATAAATGAGAAATTAAAAATTTTGTGTATATTGAAAAATTTTAAAATTAAGAGCAATAATGCAAACAAAAAAAAAAACAGAAAGAAAAACTAAATTGTATAAATCCGTGAAAACACACTTAAGAAAACAACTCCAAAAGCAAAAGAAAAAACAAAAATAAAAATAAATAAATAAAACTAAAAATAAAAATAAAAAACAATAAATTGATGATAGCATAACTACCTTAGCGTTTACATACATGTTAGTGTAACTGCTTTGGGTTCGCATATATGCTAAACTAATTGAAATATGGTTGAAGACGTTACTAGGAGAGAAGGAAAAGAAAAACAAATTGTTTTTATTTATATAAGCAGAACAAACCAAAAAAAAAAAGAAACAACACTAAAGAATTGTAAAACACGCGCGCATATAACATAAATTTAACTAATTTCTTGAAAAAAACAAAAAAAAATATATATATATAATTTGAATAAAAAAAAAAAAAAAAAAAAAAAAAAAAAAAAAAAAAAAAAAAAAAAAACTATAAGAAAAACTATAAAAACCACACTGAAATCGAAATAGTACTGAAAGTTGGAGTTGACAAAAAAACAATTTGTTAAATGAATGAATAATGAAAACAAAATAAATGTATTTTAAATGTTAAACAACAAAAACAAAAATAATTTCTTTCATTGGATGGCGATTGCAGCGACCAGGACGAGGACGGGAAGAGAATCGTCTTTTAATGAATCACTCGAACATTTTAAACCAAAAAAATCCATTCCCTTTTTGTGAAACTCCCAAAAACGCACAAAACTTCATAAAACACGATACAAACAGAAGGAGATCGGTCTTACTTTCAAACCATGTACCTACGGGCCTGGTTAGCCAACGTCAAAAGCCAGACCTTTGCAAAACCAAATAATTTTTGTAAGAAAATTCGGAAATTTAAACTAAGTGAAAACATCATAGTCAAGCTATGCCGACTATTAAATACCCCACGCCACATTGTCCAACACAATGCTTATTCTTGCCATTGAACAGAAAATTATTTCCTGTTTTTATATCAAGTTACTATTACGGAAATGTATATTAAAAACTACACTCGTTTGCAAATAAAGGCGTATTTTTCGTAAAAATGCTTGTGCCCAAGAGGTTCAAAGATTAAGGCACTCGTTCAGCATAGTTAATTTTTAGATCAAATAACTATTATGGATCAATTTTTATCATTACATAATAACACTTGGACTTTTCTGCCCTAAAAAACAAAAATTTTCGTGAAAATCCTTTTATAGTGAGTGGGCTGAGTGGCCCAAATTGGTTGTACTTAATTTGTTTTTCGCTGAAATTACTATTATAATCTGATTTTCATTTTAAAACATTGAACTTCATATGAACTTCAATTTTCGTTATATGAGACAGGGTTCCTATAACGAACCGATCCGGTCGAAAGTTTTTACACCAATTTAGAACGCCGAAATGTTATTACTTAGCTACTTTTGTCGAGAAATATCGAAAATTGTAATTGTTATATGAGGAGTGGTCGAAAAGTAGGGCATTCGCACTTGGGTGAAAAGACGTCAGTGTACCAGATTTTAATCAAAATATCTCAAAAACAGCGACCCATAGCTTAAACACAAGAATACATGGACAGAGGTCAGACGGACATACAAGCTTAGGTCTATAGACCTATAGGTTGAACACAATAAAAAACAAAACGGACAGACGGACATGCTAAATAAATGACTTTTTGAATCGATCGGTATAATAAAAGACGGGCCTTTGCACTAACTTAGTATATCCTTGTACCACAAGTGGCGTAGGGTATAAAAATCACAATATGCTACAGCAAAAAGCACATTTTGAAAGCAAAACCTTTGCGACATAGTGAAAATACAAATTAAGGATAGCCGTACCAGGATGATAACGTGAATCTTCCGGCTGGATGCCGGACATCTCAATTACTAGACCATTGCGTTAGGCATGCGAATTTAAACAATTTCTTTTTAAATGATCAGGGGTAAAGGGAATAAGAAGAATATACTTTGGTGTTGTGTTCGTTGAAATTATATTTTCGAGCTTTGCTTTGTATTTACTTACTGCATGAATTTTGATGCATACATTTAGGCTGTTCCTTTGCTTCCTTTCTTGCTTGCAGTAATCATGAACTGCGTGTTTACACCATGTACTGGTCGCAAATCATGAACTGATCGTATAATAATATGTTGTTTATGTGATAGTCTGTCTTGTGTGGCTTATGCAGGAGGTGGCATACTATACAATTGAAAAGCCTCCAGTCCCAAGCCCCCAACAGCTTCGAAAAATTGAATAACTACAGCTCCATGTTCTCTCGAAGCCTTCATTGATCCCAGCGTTAAAATTTATGATTTTCTTGTTTAGCGCGCCATATGTGATCACAAAGCAATGGAATTGCATTGAATGAAACTCCAACTGTGAAAATTGACTTCAAATAATATTCGCGTAATGATCAATTTTCAAATTCATCCCACTGCTTAGGACATACTCTGTTGTATTGCTGTCCTGTACAATAATAAACGCCTCCCTTGTGTAACTGCGTCAATCTATATCTTAATATACTCTGATGATGTTAAACAGTTCTCGTCCTCTGAGTATGAGTCGTGCTTCCATCTTCTCCCTTTGGGTACATAGCAAATTAGAAGGACTTTACATTCTTAAAAAGCAATATATCCAAGAGACATTTGAGAATAATGTACAATTTATGACGCACTCCGAACATGCTAGAATCTGGCAAATGCACTATGCAATGACTAGCGATGACATTTGATCGCCTTCCGTGCCAGGAAACGAGACTGATTGCCGGTCGTCTTAGTCACTATCACTACTACCACAACTGTGACAGTTGTTTGAATTTAAGCAAATCCGTTTTAAGTGTTTAACGTTAAAGAAAAGAAGAAGAAGATTATCGTTTATTATTTATTATTTAACAAATCTGCTCTCAAATCAATCTACCGGCAAATGAAAATGAATTCTTATTGTCTTATGTTATTTGAAAATAATTTACGATTTGTAACTGGATTTCGATTCGCCCGCTTTCATAATGTTTTCTGGATAAGCAAGCATATGTATACATACACATATGTACATATATATATACATATGTATATACATAAAAATTTTGGCTGCCTGCACTGTTTCCATTTTGTAAATGTAATAAATCCTTGTTTAAGAGAATGCTCTTTCTCCGATTGCTGGAAAAAATCTCAAATTATCCCAATAAACGTAAGAGCAACAATCTATTTACCCTTCTTTAGGTGGATTAGTTAGCAGTCTTTGTTAGTAAAATTTTAGAGAAAGTTAAAGTTAAAAAACTGTTTACAAACAACGGCAATGATGAGATTCTACGGGAAGGATATTTTATTGTATTCAAAATATAAACGCAACAGTCATCAGGAGAACCTTTCGAGTTTTTTTCCTAATTACGTAATCAAATGATTATCTGCGCACACATTTTATATAAATATATATACATATATATACATGATATTAAATACGCTAATACTTCATTAAATGCAAACCGCGGGTCTATAAACAAGGCTTAGGAAATGGTTGTAAACAGCCATTATGGATCCATATCTACACTCGACAACCTCCTATTTACAATAAGTGAAAGATGAACTCGTTTGCAATGGATTTACACAGAATTTACGTAGTATTAATATTATCTTCTAGAGTCACTTGTATTGATACAAGACCGAGACCAACACATGGCATAGGTAGTTTCCATTCAAACTATATGATGTCGTATATTTATTTTAATCTTAAGATCAAAGCTTGCCCTTGAAAGTGTGCCCTCTTTTGTTTCGCTCGCAGTCTTACATGCTATACTATACTTTTCAATTCCCCATTGAAATGAAATCATTTTATAGCCTCTATATAATCCGGATGTAATATAGAAATCGTTGGCTCACTATCTCTGTCAAAGTCGCTTTCTTTACCTGAGATCTTTTACTTGTTGGCCATAATCTTCTCATTTATTGTATGTTTTAGACAATTGTTTGACTTATTTTCCGTATATGCACATATGTTTCTGGCCTATAATGAATCTTTTCTGTCGTACCAACGTAAGTAAATTAATTCGAAACAACATTTTCCCTGAAAACATGTAAAAATACTAAAGTGAGACACGGTCCACTTTTAAATACCCTCCACCACCATACAGGTACCGTTGTAACGAGTTTTCAAAATGGGTCTTTATGGGTGAAGTGGTCCTAAAAGTAGTCCGATTCAAAAGAATTTCAATACCATTCGTCCTCTGGCCAATACCACGACAATGTATAAAATCTCATCAAAATATCTCAAAAATTGTGACCCGTAGACAGAACACAAACAAACAAAGCAGACAGAGGGACAGACATGTGTACACCGATTCAGAAAATGATTCCGAATCGCTCGGTGTAATCAAAAGTGAGTTTGTCTCAAGTTCGGCTGGATGCTGCATATATCTGTACAAATTTAATATAGTCTGGTACCACAGGTCGTATGGGAGGTAAACAGCATGGGCATAAAGGGGTCACAAAGTATTCAGCGGTGGACTGCTAAATTTTGCAATTCTGCTTTCTATTAGTGCGAACAAAGTTATGACTTCGCACATAACTGACTGGCTTGCCGAACTAACCTAATTGGATGTTATGTGCTTTCGATTCCATCTGCAAGGGACTAAGAGACAAAAATTGCTCAAATTTTTGCAAATAATGGATCGTATAAAGTTTTCTGTTGGAGAGCGCTTTCTCTGCGGCGATTTAATAAGTTTGCAAGGCTTGTGCTTTTCCCTCATAATCTTGCACATGCAAACTCGGGCGACACTGCCGTACTCTCTCACGGGATTTATTCAGATATCATTATTAGGAACCAGGAGCGAGGTATATAACTGACCTGGAAACATATTGTCTTAAACGGAGAATATTGATTAAAGTGGGAAAGCTTCAAGTAATCTGGCTCTCTCTGCATAAATTGGTTTTCTGAAACAAAATATCTTAGCGTTATCCTAAAGCCTATATTTAACTTAGCCAAGTACATTTTGAATAGTGCTAATAAAACTCAATAAAGTCGCAAGGCTTCAGTATGCTTTAATTACCGGAAAATAGGCTCAAGTAGAAAGCGTTAAATTTCAAAACTATTTTTCAATCATAATAGAAATCGAAATACTATTACACAGCGAGTTTTGTCAAAAATTTTCGAAAATCCCATTTTTTTTTCATATAAGCACTTTGCAAAATAAGCCGTTATATGGTGAATAGTCGGAAAAATGAATCGATCCGAACCATTTCCAGTGCGTTGGGTCAATGCAAGTCAGTGTACCAAATTTTATCGAAATATCTCGAAAATTGCGATCTGTAGGTTGAACACAAACTTAGAAGGACGGACATTACATGGGCAAACGGCCGGACAGGCAAACAGGTTTAGGTCGATTCAGGTGTAACAAAATATGAGTCTATCTTAAGCCCCTCTGCGTGTCACATGCGTCCACGCAAAATTAATACACCCTGTGCGACAAAACGTCTGAATTATAAAAATCGACACAGCACAAAATGTATTTAAGAGAAACCCAAATATTTCAGATAAAATAAATACTTTTACCATTCATGTATATTGTAGAAGTAATAAATTGTAATGTATCGATATGGTGGTTAAAAAAAGTGGGCGGTCATTTTCAGCAGGGTAATGGTCCTGAATATTGAAGTCTCTGCTTCTAGTGGGGCGAAACCAGATCTATAGATTCTTCTATGATTTTTATATCATTTCCTTTTTTTTTGTATTATTTTTGTAAAATTACTCCCAGCCTCTCAGCCTTAAGTGACATACTTACTAAGCACAACTAAAGGCCGGATCTTTTGTTCGTTGTTGCTAGGTCGTGACAGGGGCTAGCTAGTGTTCGCGGGACAAGTTGAATGTCTTCGCTACCTCTTCGAGGAAGATATCGATATGTCAATGCAAACTTGGGAGCCATTTTAATAAGGAGCTTACATAGTCCTCTTACATCTTACTTATCAATTAATTAACTGCTTTCCAAAAAAAGGGGAAAAAATTTTACTGCCATCCATCAGTTTCCCAATAAAATTTCTTAAAAATACTATATATATTGTAAGTGTTAGTAAAACAATTTATATAAAACTTAGGCAACTCTGCTGTCAAAAATTACGATAACGAAAACAGCAGCAAGTACAACGTATGCATTTATTATGCTGAAGTATGCACTACCTACCATCACCGAGCCAGAGTCAAGCAACTAACCAACTAACCGCCTCCTCCTCAATTTTTGTAAATACTACAAGTACTCGACATTCTTTTCTTATAATTCTATTAATGTTATTGCTGCTAACGCTGTTGTTGTTGTTATTTTTCATTTCAACTCTTCTTCTTTCACTTAATTCTCTGTTTTAGACACTTTTATTTTCATGTTTGCACACATGCGCGCATACAATGTAAAACTATCTGTGTGTCTGTACGTGTTTACGTGTGAATGCTCGTGTGGACTGACAAACATTCCACTGTTGAGATTCAAGCGAAGAGGAGACCGTAGGACCAAAACGACCAGTTCATGTTGTGCAATTTAGATTTCATTTTATTTGCTGATGTTGTTATTGTTGTTTTTTTCATTTCAGAAGATGACAAGGGCAGAGAGAAGGCAAAAGAGAAAACATTACACCGAGAAAGACAAGTCCCAGTTAGCCCAGACAGCGCAGGACTTCAAAGAAGTTTGTGTGGCGCATAAAATTGCATTTGAATGTACGTGCGGTCGTTTATCTATATACACACATTCATGACAATATAACTGAAAACACAAACACACGAAACACACACACACACACACACACACACAGGGACTCTCATATACAGAGACATAACGATATGTACATTTTCGTTAATTTTATTTTTCCTTTTCTTTTTTCCTTTTTTTTTTTTTTTTTTTTTTTTGGTAGCTTCTCTTATAGGAGTCCAGAACAGTTTTTGTTTGTGTGGCACGATGATGAGGCTCCATTCAAATCTACAGACAGACAAACAGACAGACGGATAGACAGACAAAGTATTAAACAAGCTGGTTGTTTGGTCGGTTGCCTGGTTTATTAGTGGTTTGTTAAGTAACAACATACATATCACACAAACACACACACACATACATACATATACACATATACACATACATAATACGTACATGGACACATACGTACGCACAGGCACACAAGAGATGCCCACAAACAAAAAAACAGCTTTTATTTCAAATTGTTAAAGAATTTTGTAAAATTCTTGGAATTATTCAACGGTTATGAATGAAGAGTTAACAGACAGAGCGAGATACATATGTACGTACGTTGCTATATACATATATAATATTCGCCCTGATTATGTGTTCGAAAGTATGCAGTCGTAGCTATGGCATATGCAAGCATGTACTTATGGATGTTTGTATGCATGCATGCATGTATATATGTATGTATGTATGTATGTATGTATGCATGTATGTTTGTATGTATGTATGTATGTTCGTATATATGTATGTATCTATGTACGTACGTACGTATGCATGAATGTACATATGCATGTATGTGTATACGAATGTGATGTGATGTGATGCTTATTCTACCGGTTGATCTGATTTTATTTAAAGATATTTTTGTGTCTGTGGTAATTTTTTCGGTTTTAGGTTTACTGCTCTTGCTATTTATGTGTATTTATTATTATTATTGTTGTTGTTGTTGTTGTTATTGTTTTTTCAAAAATTTTACCTTTTTTTTCAAACACACAAAATTTGTGGTTGTTGTTGTCGTATTTTCATTCTTCCAACGAATTAAATCTTCATTCTTGTTTTTTTTTTTCTTTTTTTTTTTTTGATTTTTCCTCCTTTTGGTATTTGCCGGCGTTTCATCAATCCTCAGTTCAATCGCTATACGTGTATATACATATACACGCATATACATATTTATTGATCGTTACTTATTTGTTGCATTCGATGATGTTAATCACAGTGGCTGGTCGATTGTTTTCGCTTCATCAAGCTTTAGCATAAAATAAGCATTAAAGAAGGAAAATGAGAAAATAAAAAATAGAATATAAAAAATGAAAAAACAACGACCCAAAAGTAAAGTTTTCGTTGCCCAATAAATGAGTGTTGGGCTGGCTGGTTAACTGGCCATGCTTAAAATTGAAATTGGATCCTTGAATAGATCACGCGTGATTCCCTTGAAATTCGTGCTTTCAGCGAATTCAATTCCATTGTTTAAAATGTAAAAATAGAATTCCTTTATAAGTACATCGGACATAAACACACAGACGCACACAAAAGCACACACATAGAGAAAGAAAGAGAGAGGAAGAAATATGCAGGCACACACACACACACACACACACACACATAAGCTCGCGCACCCGTGCTGATATACAAACCGCGTTGTGTTGTAATGTCCAAACAACGTTGTCTGGTCTTTACACCCATTTAATGGAAATTGTTTTTATTTCAATTTCAAAAATTTCCCTCAATCCAATTGATTTTAATTTGTTTTTGTTCCATTTCTTTTTTTTCCAAGCAACTTTTTCTGTTTATTTATTTATTTCTTTTTTTTTCCATTATTGTTATTGCAGTTATGTTGTAATGTGAAAAACTTAAACATATCTATTTCATCTTCCGTCGGTCAATTGCGTTTTTGAAATTAGCAAACAAATCCAACTCTTTTCAATACTAATGGACATCGATTTCTAACATTTCTTACGAGCACATACCTAAAATTCACCAACAACAATAAAACAGAAACTGGCAAAACAGTTCATCAACTGCTTGCAATTCATCCAAATAGTAAATAGGTTAATATATTTATAAACAGATATACTTTGTACTCGTGGCCGACAAATAAGTAAACTATGTTCACCGGGATGCGAAACTTTAATGTCCACCGTGACAGGTAAATAATAAACAGTTCAAAATATACTGAAGTCCAATAAGAGAAATAACTGTTAATATTGAATGTCATTGTATATAAATATGGATTGAGTGAATGAAATGAGCTAAAGCAATGAAATGAAGGCTTCATATTTTCCACACCAGCTCATGTGTATATAGACAAATAAGAATATTATAATGGGGGCAAGGCCAACCATTGAATACCTCATACATCAGTTCCCCTAATGCGATTCTTCATTTATTTCCATAATAAAACACCAAAAATTGAATTTTGTTTTCATGTAACGACATAAAGAGGGCGTGAGAACGTGACATAAGAGAGGGCGTGAGAACGTGAACTAGCATGATTTGAATTTAGTAAAAATTTAATTTTTTTTTTTTTTTTTTTTGGCAAAAAGCTTGTTATCATTTTTACTATTTTCATTGCAAAGTAGTAAAAATTACACAAACAAAAAAAAAAAAAAACTGCATTATATGGCAAGTGGTTGTAAAAGTGGATCGATTCAAATCATTTTCAACAGGGCCCATCCTTCATTGAAAACATGCCTATGTACCAGATTTTGTCAAAACTTCGAAAAAAACGCAAAGTGTAGACTGAATACAACAATGCACAGACAGATGGACAGACAAACTTAAATCGATTCAAGAAATGATTCTTAATAGGTCTGTATAATAAAAGATGAGTCTATCACAAACTTTATATTCTCTGGGCCACAAGTGGTGTAGGATACACAAAATAAAACCGAAAAAACAGGTAAGAAAACTGTATTCAGTCGGGAAGGAATTTTTAAACCCATCAATGTTATTTTAAAAAAGGCAAAAATTGGATTCTCTTACTTTAAAATATTGGGTGGGTGTGGCCGATTTTTTCTGTTCTTTAGGATGAAGGTGGAAATTTTTATCGCGTATCGATTGCAGTTTACGAGCAACATGCAAAAAAACCCAAAAAGCAAAGGTGTACTCAGTTTTTTTTTTTGCATAATCGTGTGAGCGTTGTAGGCGTGTTCTTTAACCGATTTAGGTCATTTTCGAGTTCCTTTACAAATTTATAGGCTGTTTTCAATCAGCTCACGCGTCTTGCGGGTGCACATGTTGGCCTCTCTTTCGCTAGTGTCACTTTATAATAACAAAAAGAAGAAATTCTTGACTGTAAAAACTTTAAATATAAGCGATGTTCGCTGTTGACCGCGCAATTAACGCTGTCTTCGTCATGGATGAGAGCAATGATGAAGTGATGATGATAACAGCATAAGTTGGCAAGTGGTTGCTTCGCCTAAAATTAAAAACAAAAGACAATATTTTGGCAACTACTAACTTAACTGCATTAAAGAATAATAGCGACGACAATAGCGCATCCAAGAATGCAAGCATCGATCGTTGCATTCCAAGTACAAACAACAACAATGCTTGAACATCGAAACAAAGAAAGGTTAACAATAGCAAAGCAACAGTTACAAGCCTTTCGACTTCAGCCCCTCAATACGGTTATCGTTTTGCTAGTCTCGATAATCATGAAGCGAAGACTCAGGATGAAGAGCCTAATGATAGCAATAACAATGCACCGAAACCTCCTCCTAAATTTATTCGAAACATTGCTGTAATCAAATCGCTTTCTAGAATAATTCCCGTCTGAATTTAGTTATACATCACTAGAAGATGGACACACCAGATTGATGGTAGAAAATTTTCATCCATACAAAGTAATAGCTACCTACTTAAAGGGCAAAAAAAAATGACATTTTAAACCTACCAACGCAAACAGGAACGTTCGCACAGAGTTGCTATCAAAAATCTTCACCACTGAAGGTGATGGACACAAAGGTAGAACTATCAGTGCCGAGGGCCTGATACAAACAACAAAAGTATATATCGTACGAAAAAGTCGGAATAATCCCTGGGTATGTGTTGAGCCTCCGAGTTAAATAAATGATCTTGGGTAATATCGCCCATGTCAAGCGTTTGATAATGCGGCAGATAAGTCAAAAGCGTTAAAAGCGGATGTGTGGACACGTAACAACTGACTGCATCAAGAACTATGATGCATTGCATATAAATGAATGGTAGAAAAGAGACGAATTTAAAAATAATAATTTATATAAAAGAGATCAAAAAAACCAAGTCATTTTTAATAACGAACGCTATCGTTATTTTTAACCAAAACGTTAGACCAAATTTGAATCAAAATCAAAATAATATTATTTCACGTTCCTCTTATTCCACGAAAGACACACAGACACACAGTGAGATGTAATTAGCAATCGATTAGAAAAGATTGAGAACTTCATACGGAATCAAATACAACTGACCAATAAGCTTGTAAGTGCGATGTCCGTTCTAATAAAGAAATTTGATAAAATCTGGGCCACCAGGATTATATTATAAACTTTTCAACTCAACTACTTCCAACAGATTTTTACCTAATTCTAAAATCGTGTCTTAGTGATAGTGACGACAATACGACGTAAAAGTAAATGAAGGGACTTTTCAGAAATTTATAACATTCAAGCCAGCATTTTGTGGACCAATCTTGCACACAATCTTTATATCTGACGTGGCTGTCGCAACCCACGGAGATGACACAGTGATACTAGCTGCTAGCACAGTTCCCGGCAATGTCTCAATTCAAGGACAGAAGTTAATTTTAAAAATATATTACATGACTTATTTAATGGGCATATTGTTGTTCTCAGCAGAGTTCAGCAATCAATGTAATTACTTTCTAAAATGTAGTCATTGTCCTTCATATTTTGACTGTAAATAAAGTCAATTTAAAAAAAAATTTGTATGCGATATCTTCATTTTTGCGAATGAGACAGTCTTTACTACACATACTATAAAGTTGGTTAGACGGATAGATGGACAGCTCAGCAGGGGGGCATGCTTAAGTGCATTCCGCATTTGAAACTGATCAAGGATTTATATATCTTAGCAGGTTTTGAAGCTTGCTTCTGTGCGTTAGAAAAGTATTGAAGAAAATTAAATTTTGATATGCTATAATATTGGATAGGCTTGGTCAATTTTTTCCAAGTTTGCACTGGTACTACAGCACACTGAAATATATGTTTAAACTTTTGCGACATTTATCTGCTGCGGTTTATGAGTAATGAGAAAAATACCCAATTTTTTATTACTTTTCAAAAACAGAGATGTACTCAGTTTACGATGTATTGTAGGCATGTGTTTCAAACAATTAAGCCCGTGTTCAATATCGATTTGCGTGCCAGAACTACCAATCTCTCTGTCGAATTTGAAGTTGAAAGATTCGTTTTTACGGTCAGGAAATTGCTTGCATGAGGTGGACAGACGCACAGACGGACATGCTTAAAACGAGTCAGATTTTGCTGCCTTAGGGTATCTGAAGCTTCCTTGTGGGCGTTGCAAACGTTTTGGCAAAATGAATATACCACCCATCGGTCGGTGACGGGTACAAAAATATGATAACATCGCATTTGGGATTGATGGTTTGATGGACGTTTATATTCGTGTCCAATTGGGCTTCTAGTTCGTTATATATACAACGGAATATTTGTGATATCATATGTGATGTGTTGCAAAATGCAAACTCGATGTAGAGTTTGCCCGTACACCGATCCCAGTTTGAATTGAAGCGAAGAACATCATCCAAACAAAGGTCGATCTTCTCAAACATTTCAATTAATATGTAAATTGAGGAGGACAGAGGAACAGACGGATATGCTTAAATCGATTCGGAGTTTGATGCTGATCAAGAATATATGCAGTTTATCGAGTCTCCGTAGCATCCTTCTGGGCGTTGCAAACGTTTTCAGAAAATTAATATACCCCGCATCCGTTCTTAATGGGTATGAAAATTATATATCAATAAAAGTTGACCGTTCTATTGGTAAATAATATGTTGATTTTTTTGTGGGAAATATATTGAAAAGTTGTTGTTTTGTGTGACAATTGAAAATATTTTGGTTTTATCAAAAAGGCAGTGACACGAGGGGTTAAATGTGATACAACGCATCTAATAAATAAATGCTCCGCAATTGATTAAAATGTTCATATTTTGTTGAAAATTTCCAAAATATGTTCAGATAATTTCTGAGAAATGAAGTCCACAGTTTATGTCGCATTTCTTTGCCTTTGCCACACTTAAGAATTTCTAATTTATTGATGAACACTATTTTCTTAAGGGAAATTTAAAGCAAAAAGGTCAACAGCATCAGGTTGCACAGAAGTAGCTCGAATAGTTACATAAACAAAGAAAACACATTTTCTTCATCAAAATTAATTTTTGTCGGCTTCAAAGTAAATCCCACTGCTTGCAATACAATTACACTGACGGAGTTAAAATTACGACTTCGGGGGTCACATTAGTAAGAAATTGAAGGCACAAAAGAACACTCACTGAAGAGGACATTCTTGATATGATCAAAAAAAGGTGACTTTTTCATCATTGAAGTTTTCATCATTTAGTCCCCTTCGAAGTAATTGCCCTCAAATATGACGCACTGGTGCCAGATCTTTTTCAAATACTCGAAGCACATCTGGTACACGCTTTTTGGTATGGCCATGAGCGCTTGCAGCGACGCGGTCTTTATCTCCTTATTCGTCGGCAGAACTTTGTCTTTTCAGTTTTGGAAAGGGGAAAAAGTCACAGTGGACCAAGTGCGGTGAATACGGTAGCTGAAGGATGATGACGCTGTTGTTTTTGCCCAAACTTGCTGTAATTGCTTCATGTAAATGGCGCATAACTTCAAGGTAATATTCCTTATTATGCGTCCGACGTTCAAGCAAAAACTCACCACGCATCACGTTATTCCAAGAAAACAGTGAGCAAAACTTTCACAATCGACCGAACTTGGCGCAGTTGTTTCGATTTTAGCTCTTTTAGCCACTTCGATTGGAATGATGGGAATTTGGGTTCGACGCCATAACCAGTTGCGAGTCTTTCAAGAAAATTTAAGCCGTCGATAACGTTATTCAACAGCTCCTGAGCAATGCCCATGCGACAGTTCTTTTGCTTAAATTTTGCAATTTCGGAACCGAGTTCGCTGTCGCACGTGTCATGCCCAGAGGATTCGAAAAAAATTGCATGGCTTGAGCCAACCAATACACTTAGCACTCGTTAATAGTGATTCGGCGATTCTTCATAACAATTTGCTTCACAGCTTCAATGTTTCGATCGGTTATTGACGTGGTGGGCCGTCCAGGACATCCATCTTCATTAAACACTTGTAAGCATTGCTTCTTCTTTTTTTTGCTCAAAGTAGACCCAGTCAATATTTTAAGTACGTTGACGCACACAATATTTTTAAAATAGATTCTTTGATCCATTTTTTTCGATAACAAAAAATCACCAAGGACCCCAAAGCAGGTCTAACCATTGTATATAATAAAAATGGGTAATAATTGCAGCATATGTTAGGCGCATGTGCACCGACTTCGCAAAGAGAAAAACAATCGAGAATCGAAGGTACATAGCCCACGGAATTGCAAAATGTGTGAAAGTTTTAAATTGTATTGCAAATACTTTAAGGATACTGAATAATTTCGAAAAGTACCAAAGGCAATGCTAATGGGAAAGTTTTTCAACCCGAGCTAATCAAACTCATAGGATTTTAAAAGCCTTGAAATCAATTTCATAAGAACAAACATCTCCCAGATTGGAAATAAAATAAAAATTCTCTTCAAATAGAATTTTTCAAGCTCTAAATGTATTTTTCTTGAAACCATGTCTCACGAACTTGATGTACCGCTGGCGCTTTCATCTGATTCGCTTGAATCGACAAATCTATAAATTTTCTACAAATGAAAATTTGTTGATTCTATGACCATTTTCCGAACGATTTTTTTGCAGGAAAAAAAACAAAACAATACTTTTCTTTCAAACCCATTTTTTAAAGAACATCCTGCGATTTTGACCGGTATTTTCATAAAATTTTTCATTATTGGTTTAAAGTGAAAAATTTGCGACTTTTAGCGATACGGCAAGCAAGAGGAAAAAAATATCGCTTTTCGAAAATACCACGTCTGCATTTCATTTTTGATCAAATCAAAGAGAGTTGTTATGCACCTTTAGACTTACACTTTTATATGGAACGAAACATCAAAGGATATGATTAACCGCATACTTAGATAGAAAAATAAAATTAGGCTTCAAATTAGATGCAACCCGAACCATTTTCAAAAACCTTCCTCGTGGGGCCAAAACACGCCAGTGTACCGAATTTCATTGAAATATCATTCATTCAAATTCATTAAAAATTGCGGTCTATAGGTTGATCACAAAAAAAAACAAGCGATCAGATGGACAGACAATCTGAATCACTTTCCCTCTCTACGATCGATACAGAATCACGTGCTGAATCGACATCTAAGCTTATTCGTCCATCAGTCCGCCTACCTGTCTTGTTTTCCTCTGGGCGACTCTGAGTCTATTGGTATAACAAATGCTAGCTCTATCTCAAGTCCTGGTGGGTGTTGCATACATCCCCATAGAGTTAATAATTAAAGTCAATATCTACGAATATAAATTCAATGGATGAGAGTATATAGAACTCTCACAGACTCTATACGGACTTCTGGCCCGTAGATTGAACTCAAAAAAAAAGAAGATGTAGACACGCTTGGAATCACTTCTTGCACCCAAAAAAGAAAGTGTAGGATATGCCACAACAATAAGCAACATTTTGAAACCAAAACGCTTGCGACATAAATAAAATACTAATTAAAAATCACTGGGCCAGGGTCATAACCTGGGTCTCCCGACTGGATGCCGGGTATCTCAACTACTAGACCACAGGACAACCATGTGAGTTTAAGCAAACGAGTTTTAGATGATTACAAATTCAAGAGAAGAAGATCTAATTACAAAAGTGACTAAGTGGTACGAAGTGAGCCATGTGTGGTATTATGACTTGTTGTCATTTATAAACAAAGATATCATCAACGATGAATTAAGAAGAGATTATGTTCGTGTTCGTGTTGTATGTTTAAAGAAAATATAAATAAAAAAATAAACATCGAGACTAGGTTTTAAAACCGCATCTCCCGACCTGTATGTTGAACACCGGAGCACGAAATGGGCAAACGGATATAGAAAAATTTCGAAATGTGTTTTGTGCTTTTGCTGTTTGGTTCTAGCGAACTGAATGAAAATATTTAAAATATTCGCAAAATAAAAAACTACAACAGTAAAAATTTCATGGTCATTTCATGGTACGCGCAATAGCTTCCGGGTAGACCCCGAATTTAATTGATATTTTTGTATTCGATTGAATTATTTATATATTGAACTTGAATACTCTGAATACGAAATGATTTACGCATTAGCTGCGAAGCCCTAAAAAGTACAACCAAATGAAATAAAATGAGCAAGTATTTGTTTTTTAAATATTAAATTTGCATTTTGTTTTTTTTTTGTTTTTTTTGTTTTTGTTATTTTTTTCTTTTATAATTTTTATTACTATTTTTATTATTTTTATTTTAAAATACTTTTGCGCTTCACGTAAAAAGTTCTTAAGCATTGAAAGCGAAAAGTGAAAAAAAAAAGAAAATAATTTTTGTATTCTAAAGCGCTTGTGGCTTACAGTTTTCTTCTTTTTTTTTTATTTTCATTTATTTATTTATTTTTTTTTTTTGCTTAAAGTGTTTCTTTTGTTGCTTACTTTCCGCAACAAATTTTATTTATTTATAAATTTAAGTAAATTTGCTTATAATGTAATGTAATATAATATATAATTTAGGATAAAATGCAAAAAAAAGATATATGTATATATATATGTATATATATATATATATATATATACATCTGTTTGTATATATACATATATGCATATATATATATATACATGTATATATTATGTTTGTAAAGTGAATATGTAAAAAGTTTTTTTTATGTTTCTTTTGTTTTTTATTTCTAAAGATATATATATATATATATATATATATATATATGGATACATATATATATATAAACTTTTTATTTAAACCTAAGACTTGTTTTCAGGTTTAAGTTTTTTGTTTTCTTTTTTTCTTTTTTTCTTTTTGTTAAATTCTTGTCTTATGCATATTTCTATAAATGTATATTGGGTTTTGGGCTTAACGTTAAGTGAATAGAGAAAATTTTTAAATCGAATGCTTTATATTTTTACATTTAGGGATTAGGGATTGGATAGTGTAAGAGAGTCCTTTGACTTTGTGTGACCAGACCCGAAATTCACATTCAATGTCAGTATTGGTATGTTATTGTTGTTGTTGTTGTTGTGGTGGTTATTTTTCATTTATTTATTTATTATTATTGTTTTTAAATAAATTATAAAATATAATTAAATGTATGTATAAATGCTTAGGTTTTACGTGGTCCACAAAAAATTCAAATATAACTCTATTTTATTTATTTATTTTTCATGGTTAAGCGTATTTTATGATTGAATTCAATTTTCTACGGAGATTATATAGCGATTTTTCAGGAATTTTTTTTTTTTTTTTGTTTTTGTTTTTATGAACATAAAAAATGTAATCATTTAGTTTATCAAAATATATTTTCCTTTTTTCTATATATATATTTAAAATTGAAAATTCAAAGATTGTTGTTATACGGATCAAACGGATCAATTTCCGGACAAAATTAATAATAAAAAAAAAAAAAAAAAAAACCAATAAGTTTAGGTGCGCCTTAAATGGAATTTTGTATACCCATCTCTCAAATGCATATGTTATGAGCATATCGGAATTTTAGAAAGACAAAAGTGCATCAAAATTATTTGGATGGATGATAACCTAAACATTTCCATATTTGCAAGCATGTTTGTAATGTTTAGCTCAGAAAGAGAATCCTCTTTGACTAAATCGTTTATTTACGTACAAACTGGGAAAATCAATTTGTAGGATAAGATTGTGAAGCGATTTCGCATCAATTGACATTGCTTTAGTATAACACAAAATTGAATGAATTAAATATGCCCGCAGATTAGGGGCAATGTATGTATATACGTATGTACATTTGTGAAAGAAAAAAAAATAAATATAAAAATGAACAAATAAAAAAAATATAGTAAAGCCGAAGAGCTGAATGCTACATCTGCCCTACAGGATCTCAGGTTGAATGTTTCTAGAATAAAAGAGCAAATCAGGTAATGAACATAAAAATGCCAAGCGTTTGAGTTTGATGATGATTCCATATAGCGAAATTATTGTTTATTTAGCGATGTATTTCATTTTTGTGTTATTGTTTTATATGAGGTTCACTGTTTTATTGTATATACATATATATATATACTTATATACATATATATATATATACATATATTTTAAGAAAATCTTTGGTTTTTATTTTTCATATATATATGTGTACATATACGTGCGTATATATGTGTATTTGAACGAGTGTACGTGTATATGTTTTCGTGCCTGTAAGCGTGTATGTGTGGGTGTGGATGTGGGTGTCGCCAATCAAACACCTGACATTTGCGAATTTATGGAAAAGACCCAGTAACAAAGTAACTTATTATGCAGCAAAGTGAAGTGAAGCGTAACTGAATGCGCTTTCCCCTACCATATCCCATTTTATACAAATTTTTAGGTATTATTAGCACAAAAAAAAATCACATTATATATATATATACATATACATATATATATATATATATAGATGCATGTATAAACATATATATACCCATTCATTCTAATCATTACATTTAACATTTCCTTCTCCTCTCTCATCTTACTCTACATCTCGCGCTCTCTGTCTCTCTATCTCTCTATCTCTCTACCTCTCGCTATCTCTCTACCTCTCTCTCTCTCTCTCTCTCTCTCTAGATTTAAAAAAACAGAAAATAAAAGTAATTGACTTAAACATATAAAAAATATCTTAATACGTACGCACGCGCATTATTCTAGTCCCGTTTAGCAAAAGTGTTTTCCATTCGTTTAACTCTTATATACTAAAGTGTATTTATAGTTTTTCATCGTTCGTTTCGTTAAGTTTTTGAGAAACTAAACATTGGTGGTTTTGGTAACTTGAGCGAGGATAATAAGTTCCAGTTTATTATTGTATTATATGTAGGCGTGTATGCCAGTGTGTGTGTATGTTTGTTTGTGTGTGTGTGTGTGTGTGTTTGTTTGTTTGTTTGTGTGTGTATGTGTGTGTGTGTGTGTGTGTGTGTGTGTGTGTGTGTGTGTGTGTGTGTGTGTGTGTGTGTNGTGTGTGTGTGTGTGTGTGTGTGTGTGTGTGTGTGTGTGTGTGTGTGTGTGTGTGTGTGTGTGCGTGTGTTTGCGTGTATGTGTGTTTATGTGGGCGTGTAGATGTGCGTTTATGTAGGTGTATATGTGTATATGCGAAAACATGTCCACATATGTTTCTATGTTCACGAGTGCAGGTTTAGAGCAGTTATGATTTTATACAAAAAGTCTTCCTTTTTTCGTTTTGTCACAAGTTTCTTTTTCATTTCAACAAAATTTCAAGAAAACGTACTAAAATAAATTTTAAATAATTAATTTGCTTTTTTTCTTCTTTAATTAATATCAATTAATAAAAATTATGAATACGGCTATATATATATATATATATGTATATATATACAAATACATATATAAATATATATAAATACATATATAAATATATATAAATATATATAAATACATATATATATATATATGCCTTTATAGGTGTATACTTAAATGATAAAAAGTCAACTTACATACTATAAAAAAAAAAAAAAAAATAGAATAAACGGAAAAATAAAAGTTGTTCCGCTTCAGATTGAAACTGAAATTGATAATTGTTTCTTTGATTCTTTGCTTTTACCAAAATGTATTCGTTTTCATTAATTTTAGAATTGTTGTTTTTACTTTTTCATTTCAGTCTATTTTTTTTTATTTTTATCTTTATTTTCTTAAGTGTATACCAAAAACTGACAGCCATTCATTCATTCCTGTTTTGTGCGCAAAGCTTTTGTTATTTTCTTAATTATTGTTTTTTCCTTTTTTTTTTTTTTTTTAATTTAAAGGAAATCTACACATAATTCAGAGACAATACCAGGCTAAGTAAAACCATAAAAAAAAAAAATTGTGAAGAGGTATTTAATGATCTGTGCTTCTTTCTGCTTAATATTATAATTATTATTATATACACATAACAGCCCTAAATGAAAATCCAGGTTTTCCTTAAATTCCTACACATTATAAACAAATGTATATATACATTACCATATATATAAATATATATAAAAGAAAAAAAAAAAAAAAAAAGCAAGCAAATAAGAAGAATTGTATTCGCCTTAAGGCCAATTTTGGATACCCATCACCTTAAGTTGAACTATGTAATATATATGATTAAATAAAGTAAAGCTTTCGATTAATTGTCCGCGTGTATTAGGTCAGCGTATTTGCTCTTTCATACTTTGATTTTTTATTTATTTATGTTTTAATATTTTACTTGAATATCGGTTTCGTAGCAGCAGCAGTTCGCAAATTACCGACGACAGCAGTTAAACACAAGCTGAGGTTCTTTTACAATTTTATAAAAATTTTCAACAGCATATTTGCGTAGGCAGATCAAGCTTTCCACAAAAACTTAACCGCCAAGGATCTACGCGTGTGTTAAGCTTTAGATTTCCATTTGCATTTGTGTGAATTTTTCGGGGAAATGTGAGCAAAGCCAAAGCGAAGACGGACATTGTCATAAAAACACTCAGGAGCATATTTTCGATCGTCTATTGTATATATATATATATATATATACATATATACGTCCATCAGAGATTCCACATAATATTTGTTTATGTTACAAGCGGAACGAAAACGCTAGCCGGTGGCGGGTATAAACGTAAAAGGATTAGTCACTTACTAATAGACTTAGCAGTAACTCCATTATCGCATTTTATAGAAATTTTGTTTTTTTTGCGTATGAATGAATTCACATACGATTCATAACTAGAAAGATAATATATGTAATATTGTGTTTGCTTATATTAAAAAGGCAAAAAAACGAAAAAATCCTGTTTTTAAGAACGTACGAACTAAAGAAGTGAAAAGACATTGAAAAGCACCAGATGTGTAAAAAGTAAGCGAAAATAAATCTTTTTTGTTTTTTTTTTTTTTCACAAATTATAGGTAGTTTTTTTTTTTTTTTTTTTAATTGTAACTTCATTTTCGTTTTTCGTTTTTCTTACGTTCCAAATGGAAATAATTTACATACGAAATATATATATATATATATATATATATATATATATATGTATATATATAATATATATAAAATAAGAACTTAATCAATTACGACTTAGAATTTTACATCCTGCACCTCTTTTTGTGCATTCGCTTGCATTTTACATGTCTGCGTTAAATCGGGCAAAAGAACATTGCCGCCGACAACACCGCCACCGCCGTTTATACTGTGACCCTGGCTAGAAGGTATATGATGATGATGGTTATTATTTTGATGAAAATGATGATGATGATGATGGTGATGATGATGATGATGATGCTGATTATGTTGTTGCTGTTGTTGCTGTTGTTGTTGTTGTTGTTGTTGTTGTTGATGATGATGATGATGCGCAGCATGATTTTGATTATAGTGATTGTAATGTTGTTGAGACTGTTGCTGTTGTTGCTGTTGGGAAGGAATCGTCGTAGTGGATGAAGGCGATGTTGACGCTTGCTGAGATATATTGTTATTCTGGTATGTTTGTTGTTTGTGATAATGATACTTTTGCGATTGTGCGCTCGTTGCTCTTATTGTGACTGTTTTTGGTGGGGTAGTAATAGTTGCGGTCGATCTTGTCGCCATATGTTGTGCTGCGAGATTTAAATTCTGACCTTGGCTATCAACACTCACTAAATACGGCTGCAAGTTACGACTATGTTCCTCAAAAGTTGATTCCATTTTCATCATGCAATCATGTAGATAATCCTGAAATTTTAAATTCCAAATTATGACAGTTAGATATATATATATATATATATATATCATATCATATATATCCCATATATATATATATATATATATATGTATATATAAGGAATGGTGGACCTTGTTTTTAGTTTAAAACAAAAAAGAAAATATCATCATTTTTAATATGAAATTCTTGATACGACTATAAAACCATCACACGTTTCGTCCCTAATCTTGCGATTTTGATGTTTTGTTTATTCATTCGTTTCATTATCAAGTGATTACATAAAAGGTCTTCCTTGCTTTTTACAGACAGTTGAAGTATGTGCATGTATCACCGGGCTGATGTCGCTTTTATTATTCGTTACCAGCTTTATCTAAATGTCTCGTGAGTAAATATAAAAAAAATTTTCCAAAATTTCTTCTATTGAAAAATTGCACTTAACGAACTAGAAGCCCAGCTCGATACGAAAATTACATCAATTCAAAATGCGACGCTATTGTTTTTTTGTACCCGTCCCCCGAAGGATGGGAGGTGTATTCATTTTGGCAAAACGTTTGCAACGCCCAGAAGGAACCTTCAGAGACCCCATAACGTCAAATTCTGAATCTATGTGTCCGTCTATGTAATGTAATCTCTGCTTGAAACATTCTTCTGGCCGCAAAGACGAAACTATCGCCTTCAAATTTGGCAGAAACATGGTAAGTTCTTGCACGCATATTGGTATTTAAAAAAGGTCAAATCGGTCGAGGGAATAAAAAATTGGTTTTCTGCTCATTAGTCATAAACTGCACCAGAAATATTTAAAACACATAAAAATGTAAACGTATTTTTTATGTGCAACGCTCAAGTATCTGTACAAAAACGGGGAACATTGAATGGTATATCAAAGTTTAATTTTTTTTTTTCCAATATCTTTATAACGCTGAATAGCAAGCTTCAAAAATCACTTAAAGTGTACAAATTCCTGACCAGCTTCAAATCCGGTATGCATGTAAGCATGTCCATGTGTCCGCCTGCTGAAATGTACAGTAACTGCGATAAACTGTTGTACTATATTTATTTGCAAAAGTGAAGACGTCGCCCACAAATTTGCGAAAGAATTTGAAAATAAACAAAACTCAACGAAGAACACGCCCACGCGCCTATGAAGCAATAATTGAGAACACCATTGCTTTCCGCGTTTTTTACTCATAAACTACAACACATACACGATACAAATTTCAAATTTTACTCTTAAAAATAGAAAAACAACATCCACGACGTCCAGCCAATATAATGAGATGTTGCTTCTTTCCTTTTTTTTTAGTCTTTTTTAGGGTAAAGGTGATGAGTATAAAAGATTCAGTAACGACCGATCCCCATCCAATCTGCCCATCCAATCACCCCATCGGCATTTTTAACTTTACCCTCCGGCCGACCTTAATTATGGTTTTTTGCCCTCGTCGGACGTTAGTGCGAGCACACTTTCCATCATCTGTTGCAAGTTACCAGCACTTCCTTTTGAATTAATGAAGAAAATCAAAGCTTCACATGTATGCTTTTTTTTTTCTCCGAAACTCTTAGAAACTATGTCGTATATACTTTAACACGTCGATCTGATACTGCGACGAAAAGACTAAAAAGATTACTTTCGCGCAGACAAAGTATTATCAACTCTTAGAAAAGTCGGGCAGTGACTTGTTTACACGGCTGCTGTGCACAAGCATTGTTTCAACATAGGACATATGTTGCAAGCAATTTCTAATCCTTCCAATAGCAAGCATAACCAAGCAATAATCATTTAATTGCAACAATGACAACAATATCGACAACAATGTGGATTTATAAATGTCTCGTACAAGGACGACTAATGTAAGAGACCTTAACTCAGTAAGGAAATGGATGACGGAAATGATTAGTTGGTTGAGCTAAACGACATGGACAAAAGACATGTAAATATCATCTAACACTGATAGGTGAAGGAAAAAGGTTCTGGTTATGAAGTTAGGTCAATGACAAACGCGATTCTTCGAAAGAGTGAATATCGTTGCCAATGGGCGTCGCATTACCCTCTCTTGCTATCTTAATGGATTATTTATATCCACAATACTCAAGACCGGATATTTAATAAAGTATAAAAATACATATATCAAGTATTCAGTAGAGGCGCGTACGATCAACATTTTGGGAACCGGGAATTGAATCTTCTCTGCTATTAGCTAACGAAATTGTTGTTTCATTTATTGAATATTGAAAATGCAAATAAAAAAAAAAAAAATGAAGATGAAAATAAAAGGTATATTATATTTTCGGACAAAGTAAGTGTTAGTAAGAGTATGTTAAGTAAACTTCCGTAAAGTCAATAAAAGCGAAACGTGTTATAAATTGTAAACGCAAATTTCGGACACAGGATATTGTAAATGAAGGCGATTTTTATATATTAGATGACAGTTTGTAAATTTTATTTATCTCGCATTTCGATCGAAATTTAAATTTCATACTTCGAGCTCTTATGCCACATTAAACGTATATCCTGAAATGGAATAAAACCCGTAAATAAAATATTTACTTCTAGTTTCCAAGAAATACGTATACATATGTATATTTGTAGAGATATATATAATATATAATAATCAAGTTCTTTTTTTATTTGCTTTCTGTCAACAAATTTGAATGACTGGGCATTTTTGCTCTCTTTATTAGATCGGAATTGTGTTTCTGCACACATCAATAATTTAAACTAAAATCCGGCACAAAATTCTAGGAAAACAAAAAAAAAAAAAATATATATATATAGTCCAAGTTAAGATTGCGGGGGCGAACCAAGAATTCGTTGCTTTGCCAATAAAAGTTTCCACATAAGAATGCTTTGATCAGCCATAAAAATGAGTGAGAAGATGACACTTCTAGTAGTTTCTAGCAGTATCACTAGTTTATATCAAACCGCACCAATATACGTGTGTGTGTGTGTGTGTGTGTGTGTGTGTGTCTGCAGTGAAATAATTAATTGTGAGAAATATATTTCTAGGAATTAATGTAGTAAAATAACAAAAAAGGAAACACAAACTGTGTTTCTCACATTCTCACACAATCGATAATAGAAACGAATTCCATGTGTTATGTAAATAAAAAAGTCTTTCGTAGAAATAAAAAAAAAAAAAAAAAATAATATTAAAAGAATTCATTAAAATAAAAATAAAAACAAGAAGACATTGAGTTGAGAATTTACTTTCTCTCCTTGGCCTGGAGTGAACTTGAAAAATTTTAAAACGCCTATGTGGTATGTCGCACTGTGACGACAATGACACTCACTATACATAAAATGATTTGTGTTAATAAATGCGACCTCGACATTTAATTAATTTGCAAATTGCTATAGACTCATTAAAACTAATTTATTTTAAACACAACCGATAAAATTGCATAATATGATCCTGGGAAATAGAGTTTAGCATGTCTGCAGCATATAAATAACTTTACAGTGTGTGACAGTTTTTATACCCATCACCGAAGAATGCAAGGGTGTATTCGTTTTGTCAAAACGTTTGAAATGCCCGCAAGGAAGCTTCGGAGACTCCATAAAGTATATTTATTCTTAATCAGCGTTAAATTAATGTGTCCGTCTGTCCGTCCGTGTAACGTGTGTTGCAAGCATTATCCTCGCAAAAATGCAGCAATCGACTTCAAATTTGCCAGAAACATTGCAAGCTCGTGCACGCAGGTTGGGCCTAATCAGTCGAAGGACACGCCCACAGCAGCATCACGTAAACTGAGAACACCTCTCTTTTTCAAAAGGAATAAAAAATTGGATATTTGCTCATTACTCATAAACTACAACCGATAAATGTACAACAATTTGAAGGCATATTCTATGGGCGATGCTGTAATACGTGCACAGAAATGGAGAAAATTGCTCCCGCCTACCCAATATTATAGGACATCAAAAATTCATTTTTTTTTTTTTTTCAATACCTTTATAATGCAAAGAAAGAGGCTTCAAAAAGTATATAAATTCTTGGCCAGCTTTAAATTGGGAATGCACTTAAACAAGTCCATCTGTCCGCCTGCCCAACTAAGTAGTATCTATGATAAACCTTCTCCCGTTTGCGAAAATGCATATATATCGACTACAAATTTGCAAAAGAGTTTATCAATGACCTTTGATGAGCTTACAACGACTACCTATCACCTACACGAAAAAAACTTTTATTTTAAAAATAGAAAAAGTCACCCGCGCCCATTCCATATTATAGAGCATGAAAATTGAGTGCAACTTTACTTATTTCCTTCTTTTAGGATAACGCTGATAACGGGTATAAAAGATTCGGTGACGACCGAACATAATTTTCTTACTTGTTTTTTCTTTTTTTCAAATATTTTAAGATCTCTTACCTGTTCAACGCTAGTTAAATCGGTGAGAAGATTAAATAAATGACGTAAATTTTGACCGGTACGTAAATGCCAATTCAAACCACTAAGAGCAGCAGCGATACTTGAAGCAGCTATTGTACTGGCCGTGTACACGGAAAAATTATGCTCTGAAATGAAAATAACGTATGAAAGAAAAAAGAAAAGAAAGAATCAAATATCAAAAGCCAATAGTTATTACGAAACTAAATGCAAAGCCAAATTTATGGCCGTTAACCCCTTAATCGAAACCAAAAAAAAACTCATCCCGCCACGAATTGTTCACAATCGACAAAAGGCGTAGTAGAAACCTCAGCAATTTTATAACTGACAACTTTATTTCTTATTAAATCTGTTGTGCTAAGAATATTGTAAGAAAATACATAACATTTAAAATTAATACATTAAGTTGAACTTTAATTAGTGGCAATTACAGTGAATGCAGATATAAAAAGTCCACACGAGAACAACAAGCACAAGTCAACACAAAAGTGCCCCGAGTTGATAGAAGTAGAGGATGGCGTAAGTACACAACTATAGTCCGAGTATAATTTTCAAATATTTATTTACTTAATTCACTATTACGATGAAATCCGTTTCCCTTGAAGAAATGTCGAAAAAAAGAGAAAATTGTTTCGCGTGATACCTTAGAAATATTGCAAATATTTTTATTTCTATATTGAAAGATTTCGCTTGAGTGATGGCAAAGAATATATAGGAAAGGTAAATATGTCCGAGGTTTTCGTGAATTAGGCGACATAGATATCGCTTTAAATTTCAATTCTATGTAATTGATTTAAAGCAGATCTTGTGAATGTTATGTGAATAATATGTAATAAGGATTTTAAAGTAACGTAAGTATTACACACTCTTGCGTACATATATTTCGTTTGTCCATGTATTCTATGTTCATGCAATGCTTGCATCCGTTGTGGAAAAACGTTAACGTTTAACATATGTTTTATGCGTAATTGCAACCGAAAATCCCGTTGGAGGACTCTGATCTTTAGAGGTTTTGTAATGAAAATTGAATCAATCGAACGCGTGAAGTAGTAATTAAGGCTACTAAACCATATCAGGCCAAGCCACGGGACAGAGAGCAACTAGCACGGCGATTGTAGCAAAAGCAAACAAAACTAACAAATGTGCAACATGCGCTCATATTGCCACCGGAAACAGGCGTTACCATTATGCATGACACTGCATAGTTTTTTTTTAAAGCAGGCAAGCCAGACAGTGAGATGAATGAATGAATGAATGAACAGACGTAGGGACGAATGGACAGACGGATAGACGGATAAACGGGCAGACGAACGGATGGATGTATGTTCGGACGGACAAACGAAGAACTATGAACTCGAAAACAGTTGGAGCATGTGTGAAAATGTATGTAAGCGTGAAAATGCGAAAGAGTCAGTGTGGCGGCGGCGGTGTCATCTGTTGCTTCTTCGTGTGGGCCGTTGCTATTGTTGCAATTCAACTTAATACACAGACGCACGCAACTGCATTCGTATATATATATATATATATATACATATATATATATATATGTATGCGACAGCAGCAGCAAGCAGATTGTGTTACATGTTTAATTAGTAATAAATGTAAGAAGTTTGTTTATGTGATTCGTTTGCTTTTCCTCTTCTTGCAATTCCAACGAAATCTTAAAATCTCAGACATTCTCTAGTGAAAACAAACATTAAACCAAAATGAGATATGATTTTTTTTCTCTTTTTTATTTGCTTTTTGTTGTTGTTGTTGTTTCTTTTTTTGCTTACGCTGTTGGGCTTTATTACAAAACTGTCATGTATATCCTTTTTATATACATTGTAGTTGTAGTTTTTTCTTTTCAAACTCTGAAATTTCGCAACCACTTGAAAGTGGCGTGAGAAAAAAATGCGAATTACTACAAAAAATGATGATGCTGTTGCATGTTGGCCTTTGTATTCCTTCGCTTAAGGGACAAACGAATACACAGGCAAACTAAGCTAAAATCACTTCATAATGTATGATCATCATCATTATCATTATTAAAAGATTGCTTTAAAATTCTGACAATATTTAAAACCTGTTTCGCTTGCTTTATGGTATAAATGTTGGGCTCAAACAATGTCAGCCATATATATATATATATATATATATATATCACGCTTATATATATATAAGAAGCTTGTAAATATTTATAAAAAAAAAGAAAATGAAAAAAGAAAAGAAAATTGTTTCATGCAAAAGATTGAAGCTTCGAAAGCCGAGAGCCAAAAAAGAAAATTAAAGTTATTTGCACTAAAACTAGATTTGATTTCAATTCCGTTCTCAACAAGTTGAGTTTCGAGTTGTCGACAGTAATACCGCATCTATCTAATCGAAATTGAGGTAAAATTTTTACACAGCCGACGCTGGATGAGATGAAAATGTTAATTTGGACACACCAGTCGGATCGTTGCCTCTATAAGGCAAAGCAATTATTGAAAAAAATTTTTTTGTTTTTTTTTTTTTTTATTGCAATATATATATATATATATATATATAATGCATTTATTGTTTAGCACGGTTCTCACTTTTCGTTTTTTTCTTCATTTATCCTACTGTCTCACCGTTCGTGCACTTTGCCGGCTTTGGAGAGCGACATCAGGCTTGAGTACATTTGTCTGGCTCTTTATTTGTTTTCTTGAAAAATTCCGCTTTCAACCAAAGGACATGTGAACACGCCAACAACAACACTAGTACATCCTATAGCAATCAGTTGATATGTATTGCTTGCGTCTTTCCTTTTTTTTTTTTGTCTTTGTTTCGTTCACAAACCTTTAGCGGTGGTCACAATAAATTATTTTACATTATTAACAACGCTATTAAAACAAAACACTTAAAGCTCTTCTACTCTCGCGTACTTCTTCCTTATCCCACCTTGTCATGCGGCACTTTCTTCCTTCCTCTTAGGCTTCTCTCTATCCTTGAATGACTTATACGCTACCGCCAAGTGTATAATACGCATACGCATACGCATACGCATACATAAACATATACATATACATATATATATATATATATATATATATGCATATACATATACATATATATATATATATATATATACATGCATATACATATACATATATAGAGAGAGAAAAATATTTGCACATAAACGGTGACTGAAATTGAAAAGCCAGTCAAAGCAATGTTGTCTTTAATTTCATTGATTTTTTTTTCAATTTTTTTTTTTTTCTTTTTTAAGTATATGAGTGCATGGATGTGTGTATGTATGTGTGTATGTATGTGTGTGTGTGTGTGTGTGCGACCATACTGTGCCATCAGTGTAAACCGGATTCTTGAATGTTTTTGTTTTTTTTGTTTCTTGTGCGCCACCTTAAAAGACTCCTGCCATGTTCATCTCTCTGACTTTTTTTTGACGAATAGCAGCAGTACTATCATTCCGTACCCAAGTCAACACGTCGTTACTAGAGAGATACGAAATATTAAAAGGCCAACTTTATGTAAATTATGTGACGTTACGTCCGAGACATACACAAACGCATCGTGAAACGGACCTTAAGCTTAAAGCTATTCAACCGGCATACTCACAAAGACACCTACCTCGATACCCAATAAAAAGGAATGTCTTGTTATTTCGTAAGTTTTGAATTTCAGCAAAAAGGCGCTCAATTAAGACATAAATTGAACGAATTTATGCCTTTCAACGCCATTGAAAATATATATATAAATATATATATAAATATATATATATATGTATATAATAATAAAAAATACAAATTTGTTTTCATTATAGCCCCCATCACCCGGAAGAATATGCTCGATTCGTTATGGTCTTTGCAACATCATTATATGTAATCTATGAAGCCAAGTTAACACAATAAATTTTATTAGTTCATGTGACGTAAATTTGAACAAAATTGTGAAATGTGTCATACATTCAATATGGACCAGGTATCACTGTGACCGTCGCATCCGCTTCTCAAATAAAATCAAAAAATATCGTAAATAAAATCAAAAACAGTTTTTCTTCATTACCGGGTATAGACCATATACTTAATCTTGATTATTTTGCTTTGAGGTTATGTCGTAACATGTGTTTTAGTTTTTTTTTTCCTCTAAATTGTTACTCTGGCGTCTGGCTGCTCTTTACTTATGGAAAGGTAAGGGCTTTAAAAATTAAAAAAATTTTTTTTTTGTTAATCGAAATCCACGGACATCAGGTGCCTACCGAGTCAATTTCCTCTTCTTTTCGTAATAGTATTGATAAATAAGAAATCGATTCAACATCGACATATCCACTTCGTAATTAGGCGCAGAAATAGTACGAGAACTTGTGAGTTTGCATTGACGACTTTTCGGCTAAAAGTTTTTGACGCATATTGCGGAAGATTTAATGAGAATTTAATGAGTTTGACACTTGCTTTCAAAGAGATCATAAAAGTAAAGGACACGATCGCTGCGCTCGGCCGCTTACGAGTTAATGTGGTTTTTGTAATCAAATGTACCGATTTCGGTACATGGGAACAAATTTATTAATTTTGAATAACTTCTTTTTTGTGTCGGTAAAAACAGCGTTGTATCCCTATCTCCAATATGATCATTTCAAAAGATAGGAGATAAACAAAAAGTTTATTAAGGATCATCGCTGATCAAATGTCCTTAACTCAAGTCAAGTGCGAAGATCGAAAGACATGCACAAGCTGCAATTCCACGTAACAGTTACTCTAGAGCAATACTATGCATAGGGAGAAAATGATGGAAATATGAAGAAATGTTTGAATTCAAATGTGAAAATGTTGAGTTGTCAAGATTTTTCATGGCTGACGACGCGGCATTATATTAAATTATAAACAAAAAAATAAATTAATATAGAGAGAAACTATTATGGAATCATAGTAGACACAAACTATGGGGTGAATTCTAAGTGTTCAACTACTTGGAATTTTTCAATCTAATTTGTTTATTTATCAAAAAAAAAAAACAAAAACAAAAAAAAAAGGAGAGAGATTGAGATCATTATGGTTTTTTACAGCATTTTCTAAATGGCTTATGTGGAAACCGACATTACAAAGATATTTCGAATGATCGGCTTTTCCTTTTCAAGTTGACGACAAAATTAGTATACCTCCATCTTAGAGGGTATAATAAATAACAAGAAAAAAAAAAAAAAAAAAAAAAAAAAAAAAAAAAAAAAAAAAAAAAAAAACAAAAAGAGAAATATAAAAAAAAGAAAAAAACTAATAAAAACCAAGATTAGTTCAATAATAAGTAAAGCAAAGCGAAACATTACAGAAAAAGAAATGAACCCTTTAAACTCACACTTCTCAGATAACACGAACGAAACGAAAAAGCAAGAAACATAAAGTGAAGATACCTCAGAATATTTTAAATCGTTTTTTTTTTTTTTTTTGCTTTTGTTTTTTTGTTTTTCGTTTCTGCCCACACCAAGAAAATAAGTTTTTTAACTTTATTAGACCCTCTGTAACATTCACATATATTGCTATACATTGAATCAAATTATTTCCCTAACGATTTCCATCATCTTTGTGCGCTCCTGCTCTGTCTCTCTGTTTTTCCAAAACTTTGAAAAATCCCCTAGAAATACGAAATTTCTCAAATGGGCGTTTATCTCTTTTCCAGCTCAGAGTTACGAAATTATCCGAAAATCGAACTAAAAATAGAGCGACAATAGATATGAACTGAAGACGATCAATATGAAAAAGGTGAAAACGCGCTTCATACACATACATATATACAAACACACACAAGTACAACTACTAGATACAAGTTAGTACAACCACCTACCAAAATTCTACAAAAGCTTCCCAGAATGAAGATGATCGCTATGGAGAAGGTGAAGCGCCACCACAACTGGTAGCTATTACTTAGTCCAACTATCCGCCAACGTTCTATGGATCTTTCCCATAAAAATTGATCTAATTGACGCCTTCGGCAAAAACTCGATTACCTTCAACTATTTAGTGTAATAAGCAAAACAGCGCAAATGATTCCGAAATATTACTTTAAACCGTTACGAATTGAATGGGGGGAAAAGAACCAAGCTGCCCCCTCCCATCACCAGTCTGTGTAGACTATCTAGTTTCTATTGTTTCGTTGCAGTGGTAAAGTGTCCAAGATTCGACTTTAAAATGACTTTAGCTCTCTTGCTTGCTCATTGTTATTATTTTTATTTTTTCTTTCTAAAGAGTAAATCAATTTTAATTTTCATTACGTGATTAAACTACTGTTAACATTCCAAAAGAAATTGATTTTTTTGCCTTTGTTTTTTTTCTTTTTTTTGGAGGGAAGGGAGAAATTCGAGCCCTTAAATAAAATAAATTTGAAATATTTTTTCATTTATAAAAATATCGTTGAAAAATTAAAAATTATAACAGAAAGAATAACAAAGCGATTAAATTTCAAGTAAACACTGCTTACCAAGGATCTCACACTTAACATTAAACTCAAGTGTTAGTACCGAGTTTTGTTTTTCAATGCGTTCACACACTTGCCGGATACATAAATAACTAACAAAAAAAAAAAAAAATATGCGTTTTTTTTAGTTTTTTTTTTTTTTTTATATTATAACAATAATAATAGCAATAATATCGGACATTACGTTTGCCTGTATGTTTATAAAAGAACTCCCAGCAGGATTCCAAAAAATCAATAAAATTCAGAATATTAAACAATAGCTGAGCATAGTACAGTTAATTATTAAGCTACGCTATGTTGCATTGCTGCCGAACGTTAGTCCAGTTGGTTGATTGACACGCTGTTAAGCTTGAATCTTTTTCTAAGCTAACGTGCATAACTTGATTTCATCTGAGATTTTTCCCTTTAAAATTTCTTTTTGTCGAAAAAGTAACTTTATGCCAAGATGTACTCAAGAAATCGTATTATTATTATCCGCCCCTTTCCCTACCGATTGTTGGAAAAATGAATAAACGAAGAGTTTGTGGGTGCAATGTATGGAAAAAGATGGTCTCATAACTGATGAACAAATTATTATTAAATAAATTTTTGCAAACCGTTAACACTGAGGTGTCGTAAACCGGATATTTACCTAAATTGACTCAAATATCAAAATTGCACCGTCACCGGCTAAAAAAAAAGAAAAAGAACTACATTTTCATACTCTATTACATTGGATGGGCATGGCTGATTTTTTCTATTTCCGGAACAAAGATAGAAATTTATGCAGTGTATGTGTTGTACTTTATGAGTAACAAGCAAAAAACACAGTAGGCAAACGTGTTAACAGTTTTTGATGCATACGCGTATGAGCGTTGTAGACGTGTCCTTAGATCGGGTGGACACGAAAAGACTGAAAAGCTTAGGTGCAATCCGCATCTGAACCTAAGCACGTCCGTCTTGCGTCCGCTCCACTTGTCTGTCCATGTGTCCGTTTGGTCAACTATGTAGAGCCTGCAGAAAGATATTCTCCCGTTAGCGAGACTAAAGACATCGTCTACAAATTTACAAAAGAATTTGAAAATATCCCAAACCAGTCAAAAAACACGCCTACATCATCCGCACTCCTACGCAGGCCTATAATCTCTTCAAGAAAGAGTTTAATTTTTAATATTTTAAAGTGAAAATGCGCCCAAAATAGCAAAATAAGCAAAAAAATGAACAATAGGGAATTTGGATCAAATAGGTCCACTTTTTAGACCCTATCATTTATAGTGGTTATCATGAAAAGTAAGCCCTTATATGCAGAGACAGACAAATTTTTGATTTTTTATGATGGAAACTGAGAAATAATAAAATTTTTACAAAGTAATTAAAATTTTCAAAATTGGATCACGTCATGTGTTCATAATGTTCAGGGCATCCTCTTATATGCGGGCTTCCGTGAAAAGTATGCCTCTGGATGAAAATAATATGTCATTTTTGAAGCATTATTATCAAAACATGTAGGGTATCTAGTGATCGGCCTTGGATTTTCATGAATTTCTATTATAGAAATGTCCAACAACTGACTTTGACGACTACATCATACTGATAGTGCGGATGTATTTCTTTACCACGAAATCAAGAAACAAAGGACAGGAGATAGCTAACGTCTCGTCCACTATTTTCCATTATTTCGCTTGAGCAAGTGAATTTGAAAAATCAGCAATCCGCGAGTGCATACACACTAGCAATTAAACGCACAAGTATTACTTGGCGCAAGTATAGAACAGAAACACACACCTAAAAGGTGCAAAAAACGTAATTGCATGCAGTACACTACTACTAAATTCCCGTTCCGCGCATTCTGCCGTTATGTCCCACCATTGCCACAGGCACGGATGATTATCAAGCGTTTAAGATATCTCAGATAATTTATTGGCTGGTACGTTGCATTCGGATCCATAAAATACCATCCAAACTTAAGGACAACAAGAAAAGCCTGTTAACGATAGCTTGTATCCTTTAGATTAGAATTTAAATGCGGACATGGGACGATCGTAAAATTAAAAGAGAGAAGAGGCAGATTTACTTTCAGTGGAGCAAAAATAGTCAACCGATATGATGCAAGAAGTGATTCGAAATCGCTTAAATGGAATTTAAATGATTGTTTATCGCGATTCATACGAATGATGAAAATATTGAATCGATTTAGCTGTTGTTCATCCCGTTTCAGTTGCTGTCTGAGGTGAATGTGAGTCATCACCTTTTCAAGCTGTTGACGATGGATCTGCACTTGCCAAAAATAGCAGAAAGCCATTATTTCATGCCACATACTTTGGAGCTACTTTACAGGCTCTTACAGATGAGGATCTAAAAGGAAACGGTGAAGACATGTTTAAAGTTGCGATCACCAATTACCGAAAAACCTGCGATTTTATAAAACTCTCTTATAAAACTTGACAACCATCTTGACTTAGTAATAATAATAAAAAAGTTTTCGTCGAGGAACAAAACGAAAGTCGTATAAAAAAAAAATATGTGAAAAAAAAAATTAAGCAAAGTAGAAATTGTTCTACCTTTGTATCCTCCGAACCTGAATTTAGTGACGTAATTTTCCCATTTCAGCGGCCGAGCTGATGTATATATTAAGGCTTGCCGCAAATCGCTTTATCAAACAAAATTTTATCGGCAAGACTTCCGGAGTATATCAACAAAAGCTAGATGAACGCATCGGCTTCTAGCAAATTTGGGAGCATGTAGTAGTTGATAGCATGGGGGAATCGACTTCCATATAAGCCAAGTAATAAAAGCTCATGATTGTTTCCGACCATATTTACGCGTAAGTTTAAGATAGCGGGACCGTTATATAGTTTTTGAAAGTGCACAGAAAACGCTAGACATTTAGTTCTTTTTTATATGACCAGTCCCTTAGAGGACGTCCCCTTTTCGTTAAGCATTGAGGCGAGAGGAAAAGATGGGATTCTGGTGATGGCCGTAGCCTGGTGGGTGTTTGTCCAATTGGTTATGCCTTTACCTACTGAGCATTTATCATAGCTACGATCAAAATAAACTGTACTTGAAATTTGAGCTGGCAATCATTCACTTCGCAGTCACGGTATGTATCCGAAAAGCCAGGATAAACGGTGGAGACTACAAACAAATTTTGGAGAGTATCTTCGCCCCGACAATCGTGTGAACATTATATATTGCCCCACCCAAGAAAATGAAAAGCGCTAGAAGTGTGAAGTGCCGCTAATATGTAAAAAAATCAATGAGGTGAGCAGCGTCAGTTAAGATTCATAGAGAGAGCCTAAAGATGGCAAGTACACCATCAGCGTGTGTATGTACACATGCATACATTAATATTTATGTATATTAAGCGCCAGTCCCGCATTATTACGTATAATATAATATATGAATAAATGAAATTTACCTTTGGCTGCTAATGATATAAAGGCTTGGGCGTGTTGTCGCACTTTATCCACATCCAAGTCGGGATATTTCGTACTTCTAATGGGCAGGCGTATCAATAACAATTCCAAGAAATCCAAAGGCGTTACACAAGACAAATCCCAACCCAAGCGACTCAGAACAAATAATTCCCATTTCTGTAAAATAAAAAACAACAAAAACAAGAAAGAAAAAGAAAACAAAGAAGAGAATAAATAAATGAAAAATAAAACAAACAATCTGTCACAAAAGTAGTAATAATAACATAAACGCTATAATAATGAAAATTGAAATATAATTTTTTAATGGTTTGTTGTAAAGAAATTTGAGAAAAGGAAATATCGTTCCACATAAAACACACGTATCTTTGTACGTACGTTGCGTGTAAGGAGTCAATATGCATAGTCAACGATAAGTGGTTGTGGTAGTGACCGTATAGCGCCACATCAACCCAGATTTGCAAGAGTATCGAGACAAATAAGTCATTTCGCCTACGTCATGCAACGCACTTTGCATACCTTGCGTCTAAAGTAAATGGAGGCAAGAAATTATGCGATTTTCAATTTCCTGTACATTCGTAATCGATTATAAAAAACGAAATTTCTTACAGTTTTCAATTTACTGATGAATTGATTGAATATTTGTTCCTTTTTTTTGCAAATTTTTGCATTGGCTGTCGATTAAGTTGAAAGGTGGTAAAGAATGCAGGATTTTTCTAAAAGTTAAGCTGCACTCTCTCAACTCTCATACAAGGAGTAAATGAAAGAATTAAAAATATTTATAAATAAATCCAAGATTTACGCTTTCTCAATACATATGTGTATGTATGAGCTATGCATTTCGCAAAGGTTTCATGTCAAGACAAATATTTTGGGATCCTTCTCTTCATCGCCAAAATTGACGAGTATTTTCATTCAATTTTGTCAGAGGCCCTATAAAATGTATATGCATCTTTGAAGTCGAAGTAACAATGTCCGTCTATATGTCATAATCTGCAATCTTAAATATCATTGGGTAGATCGTTGCAATTTACCGCATATGTTATTAATTATTGGGCAAAATTAAAATTTGAATATAATTTCAATTTGCATATGCAGCGGAAATAATAATGAGAACGAAAAAAAACTTTTTTTTTCTTTTTTTTTGGTTAATAATATATAATAAAAAATAATCTAACAGATATGAATTGAAAATTTGCTACAAATACTCTTCCTCTTGCTGCCTCGATACTGATTCGGTAGCTTATATCATGGGGACTATTACTTAACGCATATAAATTACATTTGTCTTTTTAATAATTGTTTATTTCGATATTGACACCAGTGACCAAATGTTTTAAAAACATAACCTAAAAATGTGAAAATAAAGCTGGATTTTTTTCGAAGAATAAATTTAGCCCAACTGCATATATAAGCGATTTATATGCACCTAATGGCGTAATTAATGTAAATTTTTTTCATTCTTTTTACCTTTTTAAGGTGTTTTGAATGCAATAACAAATGCCATATACCTTCATATTTACCCGTAAAATGATACATTTGCCTGCGTGCTGATCTACGTAATTTTGCGGCGAATTATAGTGAAAAACCAAACAATGCGTTTACATACTGAATGTAAACCTATATATATATATATATATATATATATACATGTATGTATATATTTACAAATGAGGGTAATTTCTAAAACATAAAGTTCTGCTTAACTTTATGTGCATTAGTTTTATTAATACTTATGTGCGCATACAGTTAATTATGGTTATCGCAGTACCGCAGTCAGCTTTATGGAAAACTGTCGTATTAGAAAAACCAGCCACAAAAACCAATCATTTACAAAGAAAACCGCACCTCTCGGACCCCTTTCCCTATTTACGATTGTCTGGGAACTCGCAAAACCGCCACTACTACCATCACAACTTCACGAGTATAGATTTCGAAAAAATAAAAAAAATAAAAAAAACAAAAACAAGAAGAAAATAAAAAACTAGCAGAAGAAAAAACCCAAGCACACACGATACGGCACATTGAAAATTTCAAAATTAGTTCATTTGTACGCACATTATTTGAGCCCTACGATGTTGCCTTTGTGTGCGTGAGTGTGTGTGTGTGTGTGTGTGTGTGTGTGTGTGTGTGTGTGTGTATGTATGTGCTCAAATGAACTTCCAATGCACCTCACCAACGACCGATAGAGAGAAAAGTTGCCTGCTGCCTATCATTCTCGTATCGCCAAATGCCAAATGCAAAAAAGGGGAGTTCAAAAATGGCACAGTTTAACCCAATTAATCGGAAATTAATGTATTAATAATAAGGAAAATTATACAAACAAATATATGCACACAAACAAATACAAATAACATTCAAAGCATGTCGTTATTGTAAAGAAAAAGGAAAACATTATACAAATTACAACCAATGTGTATGTATGTATGTATGTATGTATGTATGTTCATAACATATAAACCCAGTCCCAGTTTTATATGACATATTTTTAGTTTACCATCATTGGCAATAAAGCTATGGATCATTCTTGGGCTTTTTCTGCTTTAATGTCTTGAGCTGAAATGAAATTTAAAAATTCACTAAAATTTCGCTAACGTGGAAGCGTATAACTCTAACTGACTGACACTGGTCCATACATATATGAACAAAAAAGAATTACGTTGTGAAAGGATTGACTAGTTGAGTTCGAATGGATCAAGTGATTCATTTATTTTAATTCACTATCCTGCTCGGGGAATGTTTCGGTCACGTTAACGGTTAAGATGTGTTCTTCGTAGAGGGAGAAGAAAAAAGGCAAGTAGTACTTTGTGTACGTTCTACAAACGATTGAATAGGCAAGAGCAAGCAATTTGCTTCTAAGGACGATAATGCGATTGAACAACGACTAGTCGTAGTATCGTGTCGTGCCAGGTATGTTACCAACTTCAAGACGAGTGTGTGGAAACGCCAAGACAGCCGAGTTGGCTGAGCCGAGGAAAGTAACTTGATTTTTTGACAAATTTCTTTTGTTTGTGTGAATCAGTGATGCATCCCTGTACAAGGGAGCCCACATTCACTGATATTTAAGGTGTTGAAGCGCTTTACTCGGTCAAGGGTCATCTTGCTCGGCGCAGGCTGTGTAGAAAAAGTTGCGGATCTCGTCTGCAGTAAAGCCGGTTCTGTTTTTTAAAAACCTATGTGCTTCGAATGTTCGACAAGTCTTTTTTTATTTTCACGCTAAGGACGTCAAGAGTTGCCGATACTTTTACTTTACCATCATTAAAAATACGTTGAATTTTGTGCTATTGTGGTGGACTGTTAATGGTCTTGTTGCATACTCTCTGGCAAGTTCAAAATTTGCCTTCATGAGGCCATTGAACACATCACAAGTAATGGTTTGAGTAATACACCAGAGTCGACGAGCGACGATATAGGCCACGTATTAAGATAAGTGAAGTCGTAATGATTTAGGAACAAGTAAACATTTTATATTCATCCATGACCGAAGCTTTTACACCCATCACTGGTATCTTAAAAAAAAGAAAAAAGTGGGTGTGTTTCAATTCCAACCTGCAAGCAAAAAATTCCAATGTTTCTACCAAATTCAAGGTCGGCAGCTTCCTTTCTGCGACCAGCAAAATGCTTGCATCGGACATTACGCAGACAGACAGACGTACACATGGTCATACTTAAATCGATTCAGAATTTTATGCTCATCGAGAATATATATACTTGCGGGGTATCTGAAGCTTCACTCTGGTCGTTGCAAATGTTTTGACAAAACGAATATACCGCTCATCCTTGGGTGATCGGTGTAATAAATGCCGTCCTTTTCAATGTCGGTAGAATATTTTTTCTTTAACTTTCAAACAGTGCAACGAATTTAAGAGTAGTAATTCTTGCTTCATGTATTTCCTGAGCTGGACTATCGTTTTCGTTCTAAAACGATCAACATTTTGTTTAGTCATCGTTTTCACGAATTCAGTCCCTACTTGAAGGAACCAATTTTCTAATTGTAAAGATGAAAAGTTTTTGAGATCGCCATTTAGTCGACAACTTCTGATCATCACAAACATTCTTGCTCACTGTTGTGGTATGTCCGTTTGTCCTTGTATTTCTTTTGTCGCATTTGTATGACAACATTATGAAGTAGGATTTCACATATCATGCAATTGCTCGCTTCTTGTTGGGATTCTAGCGATGACAAATTTGCGCTAGTGCACACTGTTACCGGTATTGGTTAACCCCCCTCCCCTCATCCATTTCTTCTCACATAAATTCGTACAAAAAAAAATTAGATAAACGTTGTAAGCGTTTCTTTTCATCTAACAACATAATCGTTCAACAGTCATAAAATTAATGCTTATGCTGTCTTCTCATCGTTTCTATCACGCGTCCGCATCGAATTTGATATTCCGGACCAAAAAGATGATGACAAAACTTTGCCATATTAATTTTGCACTAAAACGGGATTTTTACTTTATGAAAATCACAAATTGTGGTGTAAAGCAAACAAGCATAAAGAAAAAAAAAAAAAAAAACAACGCGACCTTACAAAATGAAGTAAATTAAAGATAAATTATTATCTTATTACTTTAACATAATAATTCTTACTTCACAAATGTTGCAATCTAATAAAGATGAGAAAAAATTTAGTTTTTCTTGTACGCCTGCCTTCACTCATTTTCCAAAATATTGCATAAAAACATCACGATTCCTTTTTTTTCATTTTTAATACACTCTTCCTTTATATTTTATCACAGCAGAACATAAACATATCCTGTTTTTCTGTGCTTAATGCAAAAACGCACTAAAAGATGACAAGACCGTTTTTACCGTCGCTTGGCAGAAACATATATATATATATATGCGAGCATAATGTATCAGGGATTGTGCTCATCATGAAACTCGCACATGAAGGCGCGCAATATTTTGATGCTGATTCAACACGCGTACCCTACGCCACGCTACTTATGAGTAGATACTATTTCCACGCTATATGTACCGTTTTCGGTGCCTGTCCATAAATTTTAAAATCCTTAAAAGTACCTTTTTTTGTAGTTATATCAAAAATAAATGTTGCGCCATGTCCCGTCTAATCTTTACGGATCACGTCTCAAACAGTTTTGTAAATATTATCACCAAGCATAAGATAATGCTAGCGATTAATTTTGAATTGCTATCAAAAACAAATTACCTGAGCATACAAATGTATTTTAGCCTGCACTGAAAACGATAGGCGTGGCAAGAAACATGTTAATGAACAGACTAAGAAATTAAAATACGAAAGAATATTTGAATAAATGCGAGAAACTAAAATGCTGAGCCCTACTGAAAGGACTTTCTAGCTGCAATTTTAAGCTTGGAGAATAGAATATCGAGCAGAAGAAAGCTGGCAGGCAAATCTACCATAAGCGTCACTATCTTTCGAAAATGATTTTTTCTTTTCAACAAAAAAAAAAAGGTTATTTCCAACTTTAGTCAAGAGGATGAATGCGATGACAATCGTTTTCAATTTGATTGAAAGTTTTGAGAATCAAGTTTTCCTTATACGTGGGCATCATCTTAATATTACACTTATCTTGATTATGTTAATCGATACAAGTATTTATTTTTTTATTTTCTATCAATCGTTTCGTGTTTTTCTTTCTACATAATCAAGCACAGTAAATACCATTTCGATAATTTAAGTTGTTGTTGTTCAATTAATATATGAACAAAACAAAAAATAGGGACTGTTAAGCAAACCGATCAAGCGACAATCTTTCATCGCTTTTCGTTGGCATTATTTGCTTAAAATCTTGTAGCTTAGATAACACGTTACTTTACTAAGAACATTAACAATGGAAACCAATTGGCCATTGGCCCTTTTATATCGCTAGTCCTTCTTTAAGCTATGCGTGGGGCTTTTAAGTGCGATAATCCCCATGTACAATTAATAAAAATGGTTAAAAAGAAAACTCTTCCCGGTAAAATTGCTTGCTCCATAAGAGGTACTTGATGCGTTCAATTTTCCCGCACTTTCGGGTACAGGTAACTTAGGCGTTAACATTTGAACGATAAAACTTTGACTACAAGTTATCGTTCAGCCTGTATCAGCGTGTCATTTGTGAAACTACTACAGAACGGTTTATCAATATAAGACGTTATATGGAAAGTCGTCAAAGAAGTAGTTCGATCTAAACGATTTTGAACAACATTTGTTTTTGGGCCAAAAGACGCCAGTGTACAAAATTTCATCAATATATCGCAAATTTGCGACCTGTAGCTTGAATACAAAAATACACGGACGATACACGAACAGACAGACAGACAGACAAACTTAGAATGACTATCTGAATCAATCAATATAATAAAATGTAGGTCTATCTCAACTCCTTCTGGGCATTACATACGTCCGCACAAACGTAATCTATATGCGTACCGCAAGTGGTGTACGGTATAAGAATGCAGCTAAAGTTATGAATTGATTACGTTGGCTTCAAATGAAATTGCGGTGGGCTACGAAACAGTTAGAAAGTGGGGTAAAAAATTTTTGGCGTGAGGGCAATGAAAATTTCCATGCGTCCTTCCGTCTCCCATAAAGAAAACCAATAATTGAGAAATAATTCCTAGCTTTGACTGGCAGGTTTTACCGTATCCCGCGATATTCTCCAGACTTGGCCCATTCCGATTACCGTATCTTCAGGTCGATGCAGACATATTTAGCAGGTCAGCGATTCAGAGCAGTTGAAGACATACGAAAGCGGATCGATGGCTATTTCGTCTCCAGACCTCACCTCATCCATAAGCTACTCGATAAATGGCAAAAGACCATAGATAATGACGGGGTATAATTTCGATTATTATCGAGCTTTGTAACCAGTACATATTTGATATTGAAATTAAAGTTGAATCTTATCAAAAAATGGCAGAAGTATCCAAAAATAGGATTTTCATTATAATGTCGATACGAGCAAAGTCGAGAACACAAGAGTAATTGAACCCATAACGAAAAAGATGATAATCTGCATTTGAATTAGGCTTGATAAAGTCTAGCGTAGCTTTAAAGAACTATTGAGAAGAATGCAAGCGGTGAGAGGAAGTCAGAGCGCTCTACAACAAGACCCATTCGTTTAGCATCGTTAAAAACGCTTCAGAGACTCAAATTGCGAACTTCTTCATTATCCGTAATATTTTTCAAGAGTTTTCATAGTAATCACATTCGTCATCAAGACTGTTTCGTTATTTAGCTTCCGCGATTCCGAGGCCTAGTGACCGTTTCCACCGGTAGTCGTCAATGAAATTCTTATACCAATAGACAGATTATACAAAAAAATATATTTCATTAAAGAAAAAAAAAAAATTCAACCAAAAAGGCAAAGGACGCTACGGAACAGGTGAACCTAAAGGGCACTATTTGAAGCTTTGGCATATCTTTTCGTTTCTTTTTTTTTTTTTTTTTTCTTTTTTCTTAAAAGAGTTTCTTTGAAAATTGAAGAGTAAAGCTAAAATAATTTGCATAAAAATTTGTTGACGCGTGGTGGGTGATTTAGTTGTAGTGTATTAAAAGCATTGCGACTGCAAACTTTACAATGCACGAAACAAGGGCTTTGTTGTTCTGTTTTTCATTTTATTTTTTTTTACTCGAATTTCAAAATCATTCACCTGCAGAGTCACAATTTAGTTGATCGTGACTTTCCTGTTCACATACATACACACACACACACACACATACATACATATATACATACATACATATACAGAAAAGCGCGCCCGATGTCGACATTATGTATATAATATATAAAAATGAAATAAACACGTACACGTAGTGTTTATCTCAAGTTCCCTGCATGCAGTTCATAGCATTGTAACTTGGAACTGATTTAATAGCCCTTGAAAAATATAGCGTAACCTAAGGAAAGGTAATAAAAATATAAGTTTTCGTTTTTTTTTTTTTTTTTTTCATTTTTTTATACTAACCTTGACGACACAAAAAACACATGCTTGAAAGTTTGTAAATTATAGAAAAAAAAAATGAAAGAGGAAAAAATGTGTATATAATAAAACAATAATTTGCACTTATGTGGCGTCGTGACGGCAAAAGAGAAAAAAAAAAAAAACGGGTAATTGTAAAAGAAAACACAACAACGTTAGAAAATTAGTTGAATATCAGTAAGCGCAGCCCTAAAATTAATATTGAAAAAAAAAAACATAAATAAATAAATAAATAAACAAATCAAATAAATTATAAAATATTGTAACTGGCGTCAAGTAGCGTAGAATGTTTGCACCTAACCTGGCTTCTTATCTGGGCTAAAAAAAAAAAAAAAAAAAAAACACGCGCATACAACAGAAAACACATGTACATTTGTGTTAAATAATTTTAAATAATTTTAAATCATAAAAAAAATGTTTTTTTTTTCTTTTTGTTGGCATTGTATTTCTTGTTCGCCTTACAGTAGGGAAAAAAATTTTTTAAAGCTCTTTTAAATTAACTAAACGCGTGTTAGGGAAATGCCAATGCCACGTAACAAATCTAACAATTTTAAGACAGAGAGACAGACATTCGCAGGTAAAAGCTTATAAAAATTCCTGTTGTTATTATTATCTATTCAGTATGTAATTGGCGAACTCCTCACATACACACTCGCAGACTTGCAAATAAACCTATACACACATGTATACTATATATACACATACGCAATATATGCGGACATAGTTCACTTTAGATTTAACGATGGAATTCCTTTTCATTTCAAGAATTATTCAAACAAGACGGAAACGAACATCATTATGATCATCGTTAATCCATACATCGTCCATCTAACACGTTTTGTATGCAAATGCTTAAGAAATTTCATACATTGTGGCAGACGATGTGCATACATGCATACGCGTATATACATGTAAATAATGTATATCCAAAGGTAAAACAAAACGACGAGGAGCCAAATAAAAATAATATTTTATATTTGCATTAGCAAATGCTAACCGTCGTGTCTCCGGAACGAAAGGAGCAAACACCACCAACAACAATAACATACATATAACTCATAAACTTCTTCACATATTTTAGCGTTCTTTGAATTTACTTACATATGCACATATGTACATATGTACATACATTTATGAACAAGTAGGTATATTAAACGATACACGCGCGTACACCTATGAATATGAAATTCTTTAGGACCAGCACTTTCGGTCACAAAATTTCAAGTTTAAGGAGCCGAATCACTCACTAACCGCAACTACACTAACGTTAGTCAGTTATATATTTTATCGAAAGCGCCTTCAGAAGAATGTGAAAACGATTTCAAAAATTTCAAAATCTGGTTTTCAGTCTCAATAAATGATTTTATTATCAAAACTAACAGTTTTCCAATCTATCGAACGAGTTTCGGCTAACGATGAATATCGCCTGCAAATTGATTAACTTTACTGCAAGAAATCTTCATGCGAAATCCCAGAACAGGTTAAACATGAACTATGAAGACCTTTTAAAAACTCGAAAGTCCTACCACCTACAGACTAATTAATGCATGCCTCAATTTGAGCCCGAAATTATGAGCAATTCTTTGGCGTTTATTCATGAAACACAATTGAATTCACTTAAATCCATTTAAAGTAAAAAAAAAACAAAAAGCAAATAGAAACACTAAGGCGGGCCGTGACGAACTATTAAATACTCTACACCACTTCGCTTTTTATAGTCATTCGTATAACTTTAACATTATTTTCAAAATAAGCCGTTATATGAGAAGTAACCGAAAAAGTGATCCGATCCGAACCATTTTCAGTAGTGTTCGCTCTTGCGCCAAAATATGACGATAAACAAAATTTCATAAAAATATCTCAGTAATCACGGCCTGCAAATTAAGCACAAACAGACAAGACGGACAGACAAGCTTAGAAAGTGACTCTGAATCGATCGGTATAATAAAAAGTGAATCTACCTCAACTTCTTCTGGGAGTTGCATGATGTGTCCGTGAACTACAATGGGCACAGAGTATGAAAGAAAGTCTTGAAACACCGCTGAAAACCTAGTGCAGGATCTAACACCTAAACGAGTAGAATTAGCCAAGAAAAAAATCCCGATTTCATCATTTACATGATTTTAGCATTTAGGAATTTATTACGCTAATGCGTCGTAGGTAAGCTCGAAAAATGATGTTCTTGTACAAAAGCTTTAAGTTACTTTCCCCGAAAATTCGACCTTGTAAACCATATAAAGGAATCTCTGTCTAACTAAAAGCATTTGGATATTGCTTTTGAATGGTTTGAATAGTAGTTATGTAGAGCGTGTAGGGGAATGAGGTGGGAAATGCAAGGAAGAGAAATGCCTACAGACTTTACAGGGGCCAGTGAGGCTAAGCTCGATCAGTCAAACCAAGCTTAGCCATGGCGTCCACAGCAAGATCCAGCCTTCTCTTCGCAAGACACTTTAGGCTGATTAAAAAGGACCTTGTTCTCGTAAGGACAAAATGCTCTTTGCTCTTCCCATTTAACCGGGCAAAGGCCAAACAGGAGAAACTGTTACTGCACAGATTCCACCATCTGCACATAACAACTATATCTTAATTTACTAAATACATCTGAGGCATACTCCACAATAGATCTGATGAACGATGCCTATAAGCGATATAAGGATCGTGAAACTCCTTAGCCCACCTTTTTAAAAAGGTGAAAGCTGACTATCAATTGAACTTGGAGAGTAAATATGAGTCTACTATCAAGAATGACTCCCAGATCGCAAAAGGACACCACAAACTTCAAATTCAAACCGCTCATATAGTAGTCAATAGATGATGACAATGATCCACTAAAGGATATCGTCTCGCACTTTCTAACATTGAAAGAAACATAAAAAATAGAAAAACCGTTAAAGGTAAAAAGTTTTTAATTATAAAAAATTCTGCACAGCTGAGATATTGATTTTTTTATTGCCAGAAAAATCTTTACAAGATGCTATTGATTCAGTTTTGGAAACTGAAAGGTAAAGATAAAAATAAAGACATCGATCTGAAGATGTCGAAGCATATACGTACGAAGATAAAGAAATGCAGGCATAGTGAGATGTAGAAATATGGAGGCATGGAAAAATCAAAATGTAAGGATAGGGATATGAAGCCATAACCATATGTGCTTTCGGTAATGTGACGGGGTATGATGATATTACGATAGGATGAACTGCGTTGCATGAACCATTTCAGTTTATTTGCTCAAAGATAGCGAGGTACATATAGAAATATGAAGACATCGAAGTAACGAAATGTAGGGATAAAGGCATGAGGACATGACCATATACGCTTTCGAAAATAAGACGGTATTAAAAATCTCATAACGCGAAGGCTTTGTCATTACGAAAGTTTTGTTAGCAATTTTTGAGAACTGTTTTGATATCAAAAACATCATCATTGATATGGAATTTATTTACCTAATTTACTAAGCGAAGATTTCGAGCATTTCCGCTAAAGAAGATGAATTTTAGAATAATGTGTGTTCTAATATGGCAATGGAACCTTAACTGTACAAGATTGGGAATTTATTAAAACATAGGAATTACGAGTTACGTGAGTTACCGGACGATGATAAAAATCTTTATTAGTATTTTATACAACAAACGATTTCGAACCGATGTTCTTACACGTCTTGAATTGTTTGCTGAAAAATATTTCAAAAATTCTTTCTTTTTATGTGCGTTAATCTATCTATTGATTAATACGAAGAGGTTTCCGTTTGTAATGCCCTGTATTTAAGAGACACGCACGCACATATACACCTAATTATTTGCATGCCATGCATTAACGGTGAGAATGATGATGATGATGATGATGATGATAATACCGATGATGATGATGATAATGATGACGACGAGGCGGCGTTTAAAGAATTTTGTTTGACCATTAATGTCGCTCAAAAGTGGCTATACAACAGCAACATTAACAATATAACAACAACATATAAAAATGTAGTTCCACAAAATGTAAGCATGCGCAAGCCTAAGTGGGAGCAAAATCTAGTCAAGCAGACCAAATAAACTAAAGTAAATATCGACAAGCGGCAAGCAGAGTACATGCGTTAGTCAGCTCAGTTCCCTATGTTTCAGTTGACTTTTTCAATATACAAGCATAACCAGACATTCCGTTCAGTTCTGCTGTTCTTGTTATTGCTGTTGTCATTGTAGCAATGGCAGTGGCAATGAATGCCATAATATATACGTAGATATGGAAAGAAAGAGACACAAGTGTCGTGTTTGGAATTTTTAAACGGTTTTAATATTTAAAGAAAAATAAAAAAAAAAAAAACACATTACTTGCTATTGCTGTTGCTGCTACTGCTGTTGCTGCTGTCGTTGTTGTTGTTGTTGTTGTCATAATCGTTGTTTTAGTTTTTATAACATTTTACGTACAATCATGAATTTATGAATGAATGTCAGCCGCATACGATCTACCACACACAAGTATCGCGTTTTAAAATCGGTTCGCTTATAAATAAGACGCTATGAGAAAACAGAAATCATGACTTCGTCGGTTTCAGAGTCCGAAGGGCATGTTCTCTACTATTTTTGATGCTAAATTAAAGAATTTAATGCGCATAACCAAGCCAATCATAATCACATTGAATAAAGAAAACACGATATTAAGCAATAATAATAATAATAATAATAATAATAATAATAATAATAATAGCAACAACAATAAACAAAATAAACTTGTTGCTCCTTTTCGCGTACACTTTCGACTTTAGCTAATAACGATGAGATGATGATAATGATGATAATGATAATGATGATGGGGATGATGAGGATGATGGCGGTAATAATAAAAATAATAATGATGATAATGATAACGATAACGATAATGATGACGATGACGATGACGCCGCTCTCATTTTTAAGTTCTCACATGCATAAACGGCGATTTTATTTTTAGTTTTATTTATACTCATTTTAACATCGACCATACCATACGACACAATACCATAAAACTAGCAACATTTCTTAGTTTAAGATGTAGCTTTATGTGGCACCTACAATTACGTTCAGTTTCAGTCGGCAATTGTTAATGCTGCAGCACACATGAGACACGGATTAACATTGTTATAACAGGGACTATAGTCCCCGGCTGGTAAATGCACTTGCAGCCAGAAGCTAAGTACCGAGAATAGTCGAAACGAAACAACACTCTTTCAAACTTTAACTTTTGCACGCACTCGTATGCTTCAGAAAACAATCGTCATTTATGACTTCGCTTCTTTTTTTCTTTTTTTCTTTTTTTTTTTTGTTATGTTTTTGAAAACTTTACGATGATGAATACTTAAGTATTTGCAACACAAACGCTTATGCATATATAGATATGATTTATGTACGTTTGTATATCTTCTATATACGGCGGTATAATGTTAAATTATTAACATATGTTATTCCTTTTTAATGTGTTTTACATGCGCACAATACAACATACAACACAGGATGTGGAAAACACGAAAAACCACATTCGCATTCAAAAAGGCAGGAAAAAAGAAAAAACGAAAATAAAACAACGAAATCAAAAAATAAAAAAAATGAGAGAATTTTTTTTTTTTTTTTTTTTTTTTTGCACTTTAATGTAACCAATCATCCATCCATTTGCGCAAATATGTTTTCACCCCTCTATGTCTACCATATATGTAAAATCATGATAATGAAGATGGCGATGACGGTATCGCGATAATGATGGTGATAGTGATGATGGCGGTGATGGTGGCGGCGGCAATGTTATTGTCAGAAGAAAACAAACCATGACCACATATAAAACCCTTCGTCTGAGTTATTTACATTCATAAGCGGCGTGCAATATGATTGTCGCTCGCAAAATCACTTACGAAAGTCATCTAAAGTTTACAAAATCTAAATAGAAAGGAAATCATTATATATATTGTACGAAAATATATATATATTTACCCATACAGATTAAAGATTTGAAATAAGTTCAAATATTCCCTTTGTCCAAAAGTATATTTTATTTTCTTTTGTCCGAAGCTATGATATGCGTTTGTTTATATCATAGTTCAATTCAATGCAATGAAGTGAAAGAAATTCAAATATTCTGGTAACTCTGTCCGAAAGTATGTTTCACCACTTGTTTTCTCTTCCCCTTTGTCCGAAATTATGATTTGCATTTTTTTCACATCATATTATAATTCAATACAGTGAAGGGAAACAAATTCAACTATTCCCTCTGTCCGAAAGTATAATTTACTTTTTATTTTCCCTTCTCTTTTGTCCGAAATTATGATTTTCATCTATTTATAGTTTAATTAACTGCAAAATTTTTTATGCACAAGTGACAAATTTGTGTGCTAAAGTAAAAAATGAATGTGCTCTGAAAGTTGAGGTATCGAAAGAGGGAAACACGATCTGACTAATAAGACTTGAAAGCTCTTTAGGTGGCATATCGTAATCCGCATTACCTGATTATATCGAAAGAGTTTATGTTGATTTGTAAACTCTTTTTAATGCACTACAATGAGCAAAAGTTCTCAGTATTCATCAAAATACGTCGTTGAAAAACCCTTCCCTCACATTCCCTTACACAGTTTATATCGAACGATGATGTAAAAAATCTAACAAATATTGTATAGAAAGTTAAATAGATAACTGCTAATAAATGTAAGAGTAACTCCAATAAAAGTTTATATTTTCAATTGTTTTTTGTCCAATATTACGGTATACATTTAGAATTTCAATTACTTCCCAAGCTCTTATTTAAGAAATACGCACAAATACTTCGTAAAATAGAGAATAATCCAAGCACAAATATTTCTTGCACGAGCAACTGTACTCACCAAGTTGAATTATTAATCCCAAAATCGACAGCAGCCTTACTTCGACTACCGCTTTGTAACAATTTGTATGTAAGAGTACGCTCTAAAGGCGATAAGCTATTTGTTTCTTTGATTTGGAATTTCTTCTTTGTAATTCACCACAAGTTTGATGAAACATTCGCCACTTTGTCAGACAGGGGAGTGTACCGTATTCGGTACATGCTGAAATTTGTTTTTAAGCCAAAATCAACTTTTTAACACCGGACGTTAGAATCCGAAATGTGAGTTGTTGAGCTGTCACCATTTAATGCGACTTAATGATGCTTAAAACCCTGTGTGAAAATTGCTTCGTAATCTTCATATGTTCATGTGTAATAAATAAATTATACATCTTTTTTTTTTTTTTTTGTTATATGGATGGTCTCCTTTGTTGCTTGAATAAATATAATTTTTATAAAATATTTCTTAAATATTTGCTTCTCCTAAACAAAGCGAAGGAAGGAGTATTTCATGTACCGTAACCGGTACACGAGGTTTGGTAAAAAAAATTCAAATACTCTCATCTAATCTTTTATTCCTCTCGTTTATGTTATGTAAAGCATTAGTATTATAAATGGAAAGCATTTTTTCAATCGTACGTATCATCGAAAACAATATCCAGTTCAACTGAGAGAAAAAGCGCACGCGTAATACAATGGAATATTTTTATACCGTTATATTCCATATTTACTTCTTCTTAGTCCCTCTATACGCCCTAATGCATTTCTTGACGATAATGTCGTAATGACGTACTTGCGCTCACAACTCGAAAGTAGAATATATATCAATCTTTTCATTCATTTTGCATCAGCAATCTCAAGACGTATGTCTGTAAAATAATCAATCGAGCAGTTTAATTATATTCATCTGTCTTTCCGTTCCAGAAATTTGAACAACAACTTAGTTTGCTCTTAAACAAGGCGAAGCGAGAAGGAAAAAAAAATTAGAAAAAGTTTTTAGTACCAATTGGCGGCAGTTCCCGTTATGAAATCGAATTGAAAAAAAAAAAAAGCTGAAATAAAATGAAGACGAGTAGTAATGGCAAAGATACTGAAATAGTCTGAATGTACGGCATAATGGCAATAAGAGAAAAGCATATCCGTCACAGTGCGCATAATCATTCCCCAATCAACTAATGATCTACGCCTACAACTAATCAAAATATGTGCTTTACATACGTATCTTACTTGCGGTATAATCTTTTGAAAATCACTAAAATGCAAGTATAATTTTTTTATACGCATATGTCGATGTCTCTGAAATTGCTGGCACCCAAAATCTGATCTCTAATTTTCGTATATAAAATCGAAAGGAGCAAAAACGTACTAAGCGAGATTACATTTTTAAAATGTATTCCACATATCGATTGTAAGGTTGAAATGATTTTTTTTTTTTTTTTTTCATTTTTTGCGTTTAAGGAATTTTCATACATTCATACACATACACATAAAATATCAATAAATTGAGCACTTATGTAATAAGTCGTAATAATAATTTCCATCAACTCAATTTTCGGTCGTTCGCGTTTATCGAAAAGAAAAAAGTTTCTTTTTTGAATATACACATATATATATATATATATGTATATATATATATATAAAATAAAATTCACATAAAAAATACACAGACTGACACCTTGAGACACGTGAATATAATAAACAAGCATTAAACTCGGAAGAAGATGCTCAAAGCTACACTAAAATATACGTTAAGCTGTTTTTTTTTTGTTTTTTCTTTTTCTCCGTCCTCCTAAAGTGTAGCATACACGAGAGATGTAAGAGGTAAAATTTCATAACATTTGTATGTATTGGGGCATTACGAAGCAGCACTTGCAATACATATATAACTTTTACTAAACTAAACGCCAGTTAATTTAAATCACTGTTGGTCGTTATTATTAGTATTGTTGTTGTTGTTGTTGTTGTTGTTGTTGTTGTTGTTGTGCTAGTAGTTTAGAGAAAACACAGACCCTAAAATAAAATCACGATTCAGACTTGAAAGATTTTTAGCATAAAAATTTTTGTTCTGTATATACATGTGTATGTCTCTTTTATTGTATTTTTGTTATTGTACAACAACATAGAAAACAAAAGCCGACAATATTCATATGAAATCCATACAATACGAAACGAACACTCTCAACGCGCATATGTACATATTATACATAAATAAATAAAACCAATAACAACAGTGTACACATACCAAACCAAACAGCGATCACCAAACAATATATTATACGTGAATACGTTTTTTTTTGTTTTTTTTTTTTTTGTGTGTAAACAACAAGATAAAAATCATAAACAAATTTTATGTTATGTTGAATCTGCAGGATTTCATATCTAAGCAATACTTTTATAACATTCGTTCTTTTATTATTCTTCCTGCCTTTTTGAATATATCGAAGACAGTAACTCTGTGTGCATATAAGCTTCAATGCCGTCTCTGCATCTACGTTCGTTTTAGATCACGTTTTCAAATCTTATTTGGAGAATGTGACGCTAATTAATGCTCCGATATTAATTATGCTGTTAACCATGCCCTGACAAAAAAAAGCTCTATGGGTTGTTTTTTTCCACCTTTCCTCCTCCTAATCCCCCTCTATCAAATTGACATCAAAGATATACACATATTTATTCAAAAGACTGGACTAATGATGTTGTTCTTTACATTCAGCTCGATTCAACTCTTGAACGGAACCGCAACTCCCTTTCGAAGCAGCAATCGACCATGTGCCGTTTTCAGTACATTTCGACGTCAATCCTAATTTTTATTTTTGTAAGTTAAGATGCTAGAAATCAAAAGTTAATTGTTGTCATTATTTTACGCGATGTAATGATGTTTGAATATGTTGTTTATATGATGTTTGAAATAGTGCTTAAGGCGTGTACCGATACGGCCGATACACAATGTGATGGAATATAAGTTTTCATAAGCACAAAAAAAAATTGTTTACATGTTTGGTAGGAAAAGCATCAAATGGCTATCGCTTGACCTAATTTGCAACTTGCCACCGAAACCTAATCTAATGTAAAACTAAGTAAATTTTCCCAGAAAAAATTCTAATTGCGCTGTGCGAAATGCAGCGGGTGAAAAAATCCCGCAATCCCCTCTCTCCAATCGAAGAATGGTTTCTTCATTGTGCACACATTAGCAAGTCGATTAGAATCTTTTTTCGGCTGGGCCGTTAGATTACCTTGACCAATACCAATGCACAGCTTTGTTAATGGATAGAAGATGAAATCTTTTTTTTATTTTTTATTATTATTAAGTTATCTCTAGTATTTCGTTTATTACTGGCTTATTTGTATACGGATCATGTTTATATTCAAACTTCATCTTCATTTCTATCTTTACTTCTACGATTATTGCAACTCCACAAAAAAGCTATCAAGTCAATGTACACGATTGAATAAGCACACGTGTAAACTTAATCGGTAGTGTGGAAACTAGAGCAGTTAGAAGAAAAAAAAGCATTTTAAAAGTGATCAATAGTTTCTAAACTCTATCTCTTTCTCTCTCTCTCTCTCTCTCTCTCTCTCTCACCCTCTTTTTCTCCCCCTTCTCTTCTTAATGATTTGATAAGAAATCGATTCGACGCCGCAGAAAGTACGACCAAATTACAATTAAATCTAATGTAAGAAAATTTCTCACACATTCAACTACTACTAAGCCCTGTCCCTAGCCCATCTCCCGCATTTTCGCACCAATAGAAATATTACCCTTAATTGGTGAATAGTTGTAAAATATGCGTTGATCATCAGAATATAATATAAGATAATAATGGATTGGAAATCGCTGTTATGCGCAGCATCCTAAAGTTTGAAGAAATACAATACTATGCGAATTTTAGAGTTTTACACGTAGGCACACAAACATAGCGAAGAAAACCTACCGCCGTCAAAGAAGCATACAAAAAGAAAAAAAACAAAAAAATTCACTCCTTAGTGAGGAAGAAGAGCTGGAGAAATCTTTTGAAATAAAAAGCGTTTTGAAAACAAAAATCGAAAAAAAAACAAAAACAAAAAAAAAACAGAAAAGAAATACTCACCAGCTCACACACTAACATATATGCATTCAGATAGAATAGTAGCCAGTAACAACGCCACATATTTGAAACCTTAACATTCATCTGTACATACATATGTGTTTTTATTTAACAATATTAAACATTTCGTTGTGGTTTGTGTTATGTTGTTATTGTTATTGTTGTATTCTTTTTACTTAAAATATTATTCATTCGGTCAGTTCGGCCAGCCAACAAGAGAAGAATTCAACAAGCAAGTTCCAGGAATTTGATCATCATCAACACAGAGCCGTAATAACAGCAGCAATAACAATAACAACAACAACAACATTATCACCAAGCGACTACCACTACAACGACCAATGAGTCGTATCGAATTGAAATGAACTGAACTCAACAGTTGAAGCATAAACGCAACCATTAGAGATTTTCATCTCTCGTACTAAATGACGGCAATGGGCAAATTATGGCCCCCCAGGGCACCTGTTGCAACTTTCGAGTTATCATTTGAATATGCTTCAATTTTTTTTTTTTTCTATAGAAAGTACATAAAACGTTCTATGAAAAGTAAGCATGTTAAGACTGCTCTTCTTCTTTTTTTTCCGCGACCATAAAATGAACTGACTGTATCGACTGATCGAAATCGGCAATGTGATAAAAATTTACAAATCCATATCGAGATAAGCGAGTGTTTGCAGCCAAAAAAAAAGTGCATTTGTAAAGCAAATTTAATCCAAGATATTATTCGTACAAAGTTTTCCATTTCCCGAACGCACATGAATTCATTTATGAGCTTCATTATTAAATTAATTGCAACCTAAGAATTAAGTGCTGTGATCGTACTTTCTGTGCGACATAATAAAGTATGCAATAGTGTTTGAATCGTGTACCGATAACGGTACATGCGACTATAAAAACATACATATATTTGCTCGTAAACACAGAGAAAAGGCGTGACTTGACAATTGTAGTTAAATTTATTGATCTGTACTGAAAACGGTACACGTGATTTGCTATTGAGACCTACTTGTAAGTAATTTTCAGCTGACATGATATTTGGTTATATGTCTTCTTCAAATTGTCAGCTGAAAGTGGTGATCTTTACAGTAGATTGCGTTCTATAAAGGCATGTGGTACAGAGTTTCCATTCTATCCATTTGCAATTTTCGACAATCAATTCAAGATAAGAGAAAGTTTGGCAATACTTTTTCGGCAAAAATGCTGGCTGGCTATCCCTGCTAAAAATGGAGCGAATCTTAATCACATTACTTTTATTCACAACGTGCATTTTCTTCAAGGGCTAAAATAGATAAATATATGTAATCGTGTATATGCATATATGGGTAAGAATCATTCTTAATTTGTTGCTATTCTTCGTCTTATAAAGAGAAGCATCTCAAAAGTTGCCTAAAAAAAAATATTTCAATATATTTTTATATTTAAAAACTCGAACGTAAAAAATATTATTATTAAAAGCATCTTTTTAAGGAGCTGTCTAATGTGCTCATACTAAAGAATACACGGCATAGTGACGAACGCAAGCATACCAAATAAACATTCCATATACAAGTGAACATGTAATCAAACACAGAGGAATAAATTACGTATGAAAACTTTACATAGATGCGTTAAGGTGACCATGACAATTAATGAATATTTAAAAGGCATATCAAAAAAATATTTATTTACATAAATATCAACCACCAACTCTCTTACGTGGACATACTAAGTCCACCACAATATGTCTCTGCACGATCGTAACTCCTAATATTAGTATGAAGTAACATAAGAAAACAGTTAAGCACCAGGACATGTCTTGAAAGGAATTATTTAGCCTCCAGCTGTGTTCCTTATTAACGGACGTACTGGCTGCATATTATTTCAAGATCTTTTATTATTCATGAGTTAGGAGAGAGAAATTTAAGTTTTCCGTTCACAAGCGCAAGTAGAAAACGTCCCTCCTTCCTTTTCTAGATGTAAGATGGAGAGCTTTGTGAATAGATTACGCCCAATATTACGCTTGGTCTATGGACTTAAACCGAGAACAATAAACAAGAAATTTACATTCGCCAAAAAAAGTAGCCTTCATATACTATTCACCTCAAACCATTTAATTATATATAAAATTACAAAATGTTTTATAAAATCGCGATCTAATACGTGATTGATTACGATTTTTGATCGACTTTAGAAAATATTTGCAACCATTTTCGATTAATTTCTATTATGGGCTATAGGATAGGTTTTTGTTTTTTTTTTCTTGCGTGGCAACCACGCTTCAGGTAATCCTTGCTAATAATTGTAACAATTTTTAAAACAATAGCTTCTTTAGGCTGTAGGTTGGATGTTAGATGTCAGATGTTTTCTGTCCTTGACTTAGATCGTGTGTCCCTTTTTCGAAATTTTGAATTTAAGTCGAGCATATATGTAAGAAGATATTTTCAGTATAGTGTCAGCTATCTATCTGAATGAGAACTAAACGAACTGCATTCCTTATGGTGATAAAACTCTGTAAAGTTGCTTACAAGTACGTAGTGGAAATTTTGATACGCATGCCTAGAAGGGGGAGTAACACAGAAGGCTACATTCATTTTTAGGCAAAATCTTCCTCCCTTAACGAAATGTAGAAATGCGCATCGTTTTAAAGGAAATTACTGTCGTTTTTTTTCTTCCTTTCATAGACAACAATAAAACTGAGTACCTTTTCCTTTAGGGACAAAAAAATAAATGAATAAAAATTACAGAATGTCTACGTCAGAGACTAGTTATTACAATACGCCCCGAGAGGATGTATTTTCCGCTATCTGGTCTGCAAGCTACAAAGGTTGTACCGTGTTGTTCATTACCAGCGGTTGCAGTAATACTTAATTATCATAAATTCGCTGAGACCTACTGACAAGGGCCACAACAACTGCGGTACGAAAAATTTAAAGCTAAAACTTAGAAAAACATTTTTATTATGTAACTTATACGCTCTGGACGACAAACGATTATAAAGGAAAGCAACGATTTATTCATTCAATATAACTAAGAAATACCCCGTATACACCGCCTAGGTACGTACATCATACATGGTCCTTTGAATCGAGACCTTGAAATCATTCAACCGGTTTTTGAACATGAAAGAGAAAACTTTACAAGAAAACTTTTAATCTCTCCAAATAGGAATTTTTGATTACCGTTTTGGAGAACTATATGAAAATTTCCGAACTCGAATTACTTCAGGGTCACCGATGTGGAGAACTATAGCGACACGACGAGAATGATGACAATGGGTGATGGAGAACAATATTGTCTCGTTAATTGTTTTATTTTTTTTCTTTTTCAAAGACATTTAACGAATCAGATGAGAACGTCTTATGATAACAGACAAGACACAGTATAGAGAACACGAAGTATTCTGCCTGAATCTTAATAATAAAGTCAGCCATTAGTTCGGATTATTTCTTGGCATTAATTATTAATTTATTGACTTTAGTTGTTCTTGTCATATTTAGCACATTCTTACGTCCAGTCCGCTTTCTTTTATTTTTATTTTAATTTTCATTTTTATTTCTTTGTTGTTTATATATTTAGGAATTTTGATATAAATAAATTTGATTCTCTTCTTTTTTTCTTTTTCCTGATACTATTTTTATTATTTATTTCTTTTTTAAATTTATCTTTTTTAAGAAAATTGGTTTATTTTTTTATTATGATTTTAGTAATTTACTGTTGTTGTGTATTATTGTTATTATTTTCTTTTTAAAATTTTTAATTTTAGGAAAATTCATTTTATTTTCTTTTATTTTAGCAATCTTTTCTTGATTTATTATGGCCTATTATTTTTTAATTTATTGTTTTTAAGGGAATACATTTTTTTTTTTTTTATTTTAACAAGTTCTTGGCGATTTTTGATTGTTATTCTTTCTTTTTTTATTATTAATAATTTTACGGGAGATTTTTTTTTTTATTTTAGCAAGCTTTTGTTACATTTTTTTTTTTTAATTTATTATTTTTAGGGAGATAAATTTTCATTTTTTTAAAATTTTTTTGGTAGAAGATATTAGGTATGTATGGTATCCATATATATATATATATATATTTGTGTATTAAGTTTGAAAACACAAAGACAAAAGTCGCTATTAGTTTTCTTTTTTATCGCCACTACAAAAGGATATGTTGTGTGTATTGATTTTGTCAGAGACCCAACAAAGGGTAGACAATTTTGACCAGCATCGAATTTTCAATCAATTTAAGCATGTCCGTCTGTCCATCTGTCGGTAGTTTATTGTTCTCCTGGCCGCCAGAAAGAAGCTGTCCACTTACAATTTGGCAGAAACATTGGAAATTCTTGCACGCAGGTAGGTATTAAAAATGGACTAAATAGATCGACGGACACGCCTGCAGTACTAAGTAAATTAGGAATAAAAAATTGGTTTTTCACTCAGTACTCATGAACTACAGCAAATAAATCTACAAAAATTTAAAATTATATCTTATGGGCGATACTGCGGTAGTAGTACAAAAGTGCATCAAAATTTAGTTTTTCGAGCAAGCCTCAGCAACCACGTAAAGTATATAAAATCTTGGCTAGGTTTTGTTAGCTCGTCCATTTGTCCGCCTGCCTAACTGTCTAGAATCTGTAGTACATAGTCTCCCGTTCGCAAGAATGAAGCTATCGACTACCAAGGAGTTTAAAGATGGCGCAAGCAGATCAAAGCACTTCAATGTCCACACGTCTGCGCAACCAAAACAGAGAACATGTTTGCTTTCCGTGTCTTTTGCTCGTTGTATGATAAAAAAAATTTTCACAACATCTTTTTAAAAGAATGTCAAAAATCAGCCATGCCCATCCAATAGCATAGAATATACAAATTTATAGTTTTCCTTTTTTCTTTTCTTTCTTTTATAGGATAACAGTAATGGATGTAAAAGATTTGCTCGCAACTAAATATAATTTTCTTACTTATTAAAGTTAAGAAGTTTTTATTATTTATTTTATTTATTTTTTTTTATTTTACTCGAAAATTTTATTAATCTAAAATGTCAGACAATTTAATATTCGCCAAAGGTTGGGATATGATTACCGTTTTAGTAACGATAAGTGGATTTAAGAACTGATTTATTTTATTTTTAAAGTTAGTCTCCGTGTCCGTCAAGCGATAAAAGAGTTTTTTTTTTTTTTTTTTACAGATCACATGTATTCTTTTATGTTGCTTATGCGATAATCAATTTGAAGTGCAATTTGAATATCGTAAGCGGAAGAAATAGATTTCTACGCAAAGAAGTGAAAAGTTTCAGGCAATTTGTTAAGCTTTTTATTGTCAGTTGTGGTGAAAACAGAAATTCTATTGATCTGCTTTAAGCCATTTTTCGATGATTCTTTTCCGCATTTTCCCATATACCTTGCTGTTTTGCACTAAGTCACCGAAGTAAAGATTACATTACGACTTATCGAGTGTTGTTTCTCTAACTTAATCTAAATTTTGCGTTTCGCGAAAGCAATATTTTGTAAATTTTCAATTTTCCTGAAAATAAATAATTTTTTTAAAAAACATTAAAAGAGAAAAAAATATTTAATTTAATTAAGCTCCGTTTGGTCACCTTAACAATAAAGTCGATGCGTATATTTTACAGAATTATCGTCATTTCTACTTAATGAATAACAATGGGTAATGAATGGTAGGCAGACTTTCCGTATAAGAAACTGAAATAGAAATATTAAAATATCTTAAAACTGAATCAAAGTAAATTGAAAATATAAAAATTTTTACAGTTTATAAAAAGAAGCCGACTCATAAAACGAACCAAAAAAAAAAAAGAAAGAAAAAAAATTCGTGGTTTACCACGGCTTCGCGCTTAATATATGTGAACGGCGTTAATAACATGCAAAAATCTCAACGCAAATTAAGTGCGGTGATTGAATTTTACTATAGCACGAACTACAACGACAATAACAACGACCAGTTAACTACCCAGGCAGGAAGCCCGGTGTGAATTCGAAAAAAAAAAAAAAAAAAAGAAAAAAAAATGTGCGAACCACAACTCGAAATAAAGAAGTGCTGGGCTTCTCTATACTCGTTGCTCTTTAATCACGAAAGAACCATAAAAAATGCGAAAAAAAAAAAGAAATATTGAAGGAACAAAAAACAAAAACATAACAAGAAAGTTACATTCACCTTAAAGCGATATCGGGCACCCATCATCCTATACAAAGTGACGCACAGAAGAGTATTCATAGACCGATACCAGGTATTTTAAAGGATTATCTATATTTATGTGTGTACGCAGTAACTAGGAAAGCCTTATACTTACGCTTGAGTCCGTAGTAAGGATATGAAGTTTAAAATAAAATTTCATAAATTGATTGTCGAGCATTTGTCATATTTTCCGAAAAATTCTATACTTTTGTTTTTTTCCAGATCTTCATCTCAATTTCGAACTATTGAGACTTCGTTTATGATGATGCGGCGAATGGAATAACAAAATTAATATAATGCCTTGCTTCGGTACGGAATAATATAAAAATAGAATTAAGCTAAGCATCGAGACAACATAATGGAATACAACAACATATTTATCATACCTTTACATAACATGAAATCAGAATTTATATATGAATGACTAAAATGAATGTGTAAGCATGAGGAACTTGCGCGTATGGATGGACATGTGAATAATACGCGCTCTTAACAGTCAAACATAAAAATTAATAGCTCGATTTTTATGAATGACCGACAAAACCACCACAAAACGTGCAAATATTAATTTGCGACTGAATCAAACGACAGATGAAAACCTCCAAGCAGTGAGGAACAATAATGGTTTCAGAAAAAAATTCATGTATACATTACGAGATAGACAGATAGAGAGAGAGAGAGAATGATAACGTTTAGGAGGGAGGGCGAAGGGAGAGACGTAGAACCGAAACGAGACAAAATTTTCTTACACCCACCAATGCTTGGATCATTTTTGCTCTCGCTTAACAAAAGTATAAATGGAATTAATGATCCGCCGGAGTGGCCGAGTAGGCAAAGAGTCTCGACTAACAATTCAATGCTCGTGGGTTCAAATTTCAAGTACGGTAGAGTTTTCAATAAAGCCGCATAGCCTTAGATGCTAAACGCTTTAAGACTTAGAGAGATAAGTCTTCGAATTTATTTTCCTCGCTAAATTAATTACAATAATAATAATAGGAATTTAAAAAACAAATAAATTGTGTGTGATTTCCTTACCTAACACCTATAGAAATAATATTCAAATAAACATAGCAATGTACGACAAAATATAGAATAGTTTTTAAGTCCTTCCCGTCACACTTAAGCTGGCATAGGCGACTGGGCAAGTGCACGCGATTTGCGCACAGATGGTAAAACTTTAATTTTTAATTCTTCATCGATGGCAAGTGTTGTTGTTGTAAGACGGATTTGTGAGTTTAAGGTGAACAGAATAAAAGAAAAATTAAATTTAATGTTGTTGTTGTACTGAACACAGAGATTGCAGAGATCGCACTTATATATGCAACAGATTGTCAGACAAGCAGTCGGACGGACAGACAAGCAAACGAGGACAATCGAATCAATATCGGTATACACTTTCACAATTCTATTACATTTAACAGAACACATAACGAAACGTTGACACACTTAATATTTAATATAACATATCCGAAATGTATGCTTTACATTATCACATAGCAGCGGGATAATAGCGAGAATTGAAAATTTCATTACTATGGACGAGTTTAAGTTTCGCTTTTGTCAATTTTCAAAATTTAGGACACGAAAAAAGGAAGAAATTAGAAAGTAAATCTTTTACGTCACATGATGACCTGATGATGAACGGATAGAGAGAAGCAATGAAATCAATTCAGCCTTTCATGCAGATCGGAAATATATGTATGTATGTGATTTCTAGAATTACTTATTTGCCACAAGTCATTTAACGAACTTAATACACATCCCGTGCAATGGATATGAAAATCATTAAAAATGCATTTCAAAACAAGTAATGCTTACATGTCTTCACTGTGCACAGTTAAAGCACATTGGACATTGAAAACAAATCGCGAGATAATATTAAAAAAACAATAATAATAATAATAATAATAGTAAAAAAAAAAAAAAAAAAGTCAATGTTTATTAATAATATTTTAAATTTTGAAATTTATTATTAAAAGTTAACATGAAATGCCGGCAACATTTTTCTGTTTAGCACAAAGTTTCTCAGAATTTTTCAAATATGTATTATATTCTCTTCTTATGACATGCACACACACACATACGCACATACGCACACATGCGCGGCACAAACAGCCATACGTGTTTAACACAATTCTAAAAAGTTCAACAACTCTGTTGTTAATGACGTTTATGAATGTGTATAAATGTAAAGAGAAAGAGAGAGAGAAAGAGAGAGAGAGAGAGAGAGAGAGAGAGATAAATAAACAGATAGAGGAGCATACATGGATAATGTTATTTACACTAAAGCCAGTTTAATGATATTTTCGTATTTTGAGTAGAGAGAGTGAGAGACAGAGAGACAGAGAGTGTGAGTGAGTGAGTGAGTGAGTGAGAGAGAGAAGAAAGAAAACCATTGCTTTTGTTTTTCTTGTTATTGTTGCTGTAAATACAAATTAACGGTTAACATTGTAAATTAGAAAGTAAACGCGTTGACTAACGCATTCTTAGTCTGTCTGTTTGTCTATAGTTTTCTTATAAAAAAATGAGAAACATACCACAGCCAACAACCAACCATCTTGCCATCAATATCAACGACCAATTTTTCAACTTACAACCGCTTTATAAGAATTCAAAATATTACCGATCGTTTACTACTTGAAATCCTAGGACTATCGTACAAGGATTATCGATTATTATTGCAACAATCATATAGGGCAGATGCTATGCGGTAAATAAGTAAATAAGTAAGGTAAGTAAATGTCTATGAGTGACTAGTCTATAAGTAAACAACACAACAAAACGCAACGCAATGTGATCATAGTACGTAGAGTACGTAGAGAAAATAACTATCTATGTTGTTGCGGTTCGTACGAAGAAACAACGCATGATGGCTGTGCAACTTCATTTGGTATATGAAATATAAAGTAAACAATTTATGATTGAGGAAAACATTCCAACAACAAAAGCAACATTACTAGCCAAAGCAAGCAACAAATCAAAATAACAGCAACGACTTAATACAAAAAAAAGTAAAAAAAAAAAAAAAAAAAAAAAAAAAAAAAAATAAAACCTTTTTCTATTATAGTTAAAAAGCAATTGAAGAAAACATGACTGGATTTCATATAGTAAACTACTGCTGCTCTTGCTCTTGCTCTTGCTCTTGCTCTTGCTCATGCTCATGCTCTTGCCATTACTGCGGCCGAACAATAATTCTTCCTCCAAGATTGTGAAAAACACAACAGACACATTGGAATTCAACCAACTCATCCCCGACAATAATAGCTGCGCAACAATGTAAAACATAGCAATGGCAAGCAAGCAGTTAATTAGGTAAAACATGTACTTTTCAAGCGCATTTCATTTCATAGTTTAGGCTTACGTTGGAAATTCAATACGAAAAAGACAAAACCTAACCAGCCAATCTATCTACTAACAAATAACTAGCGTTAACCAACCACCAACCAACCAAACGGCTACCACGCATGATAGATTGAGAAAATTGAGTTGTCACTTCTCTCCATACCTAATAAGTTTTAATGTTATTCAAAACGAAAATTAACAAAAATCATTAGTTACTTATATACATACATACATACATATATACATACATATATACATATATACATACATATATATATATATATATACATACATAAATTAAAGTAAATGATGTACACATGTATATAATACACATAAGTAATTTACTTACTGGCTGTCTATCTGTCAGGGTTTAGCAATCATAAAATATTTACATATTTTGTTTCTTTTTATATTCGTTTAAAGAATCCCTGATGAAGCGTAACGTTACATTTTTTTCTCATTTTTTCATTTTTTTTTTTTTTTTTTTTTTGTTTTTTTTTCTGTCCTCATGACATAAAATGACAAATTTGTTTGGAAAAATATTTTCAAAAATTCTTAAATAAATACTTAAAAACAAAGAAAATAACATTTAATCAGTGGATTAGAAAAATAACGTTACAAAAACAAGTAAAGATAGAGAAGTAGAAATAGAAAAAGAAAGAGACAGAGGACGAACAGAGAAAACCAGCAGAGCGCTGATAAAAACAATTTACGAGGAACGTTTTCTCCATTATTCACACTAAACTTCAGCATTATTTGGCTACGCTACGTTATAAGTGTTTCAATATTAATGCCCTTACCAAGGCTAATAAATACACACACACACACACACACACACACACACACACACTTCTAATTTGATTAACCTAATCAGTTTTCGCCACACACACACATTTTTATTTCAATAATTTACAATAGCTATCAATAATTTATTTTCCAGGTGTATTATTATTTTTACCTACACCACTTGCGGTACAGGAGCATATGTATGCAGCAAACACAAGAGCTGGAGATAGATCCACCTTTTATTACACCGATCGATTCAAAGTCATTTTTAAAATAACTTCATGAAATGATCTAAGCTTTTCTGTCCATCTGTCCCTTTTGTTTTCTTGTCTTAAACCTATAGAGTGCAATTTTTGAGACACTTTGATGGAATTCGTTGGACTGGCGTGTTTTGGCCCAAGGACGCACCCTTTGCTCTCATATCACTATGGAAACAGAAATCCGAATCATACTGAAATTTTGTGCAGATCTTTGTTTCCGATAATAATGCAATGTCGTACAGTCAATTTTTCTCTATATAAAATGGCAGTTTATCTGTTTCTTAAAAATCCTGTTAATGTCGGTGTCATTATAAAAAGGCTTGAAGGGTAGAATGCGGCATTTTTACGTCAAGGATTTGGTGAGTTTGGGGCTACAAGATAAACGTGTCAGTGCCACGAAGTAGCGGATTTTCCTTCCCTTAAGAACAGATTTTAAGATTTCAAAAAATGCGTTTCTTTTTATACCCTTTGCCGGATGGTGTGCAGAACACGTAGAAGAGATTCTCAAAATCACTTTTCAAACCGATCAAAGTTTATCTGCCCGTGTAAGGCTGGTCCATGTACTTTTGTGCGTAAACTACCGATCCTAGTTGTTGAGACATTTTGTTGAAATTTTATGCACTGAAGTGTTTTGGCCCAAGAACGAATGCTATTAAAAATGATGCGTATCAGCCCACTTTTTCGATTACTTTCCATATAACGGCTTTTGTTTTTTTTGAAACGTGATGTAAAACACTTAACAGTGCTCCGGTAATGTTTCAGTAAATGAAAAGCATTTGTATAAACTTAGAAAGTTCATTAAAATAATTTAAGCACAAAAACCAAGTTCATGTCTAAATGGAAAATCTAGTATATGATGCCGTTTCAATCGTCTTATCTCGATGAATTCGTTTAGAAGAGAAAATACTCCCACTGATACAAAACATTTCACCGAATATTGGCGAATTCGTTTTCTTCACATATGGGAAATCCAGTTCATCGTGAATAGTATTTGTTGCAAACGAAGCGCAGGGCGTTCATAAGACAGAAAGAGAGGAAAGGTTCTCGATTGACATTTTTAAAGTGTGTCAATTTTCAAGTTAATTAGTTGTTTCCCGCAATTGTATACCGCAGGTCCAAATAGCTTGGAAGGTACCCTTGCATGAAGTGCAATTATTTTGACAGTAGATGAAGTTGCGATTCCGGACGAATTATATAAATTCGAAAAAAAGGAAATATCGGTGCTCTCTCTCTCTCTCTCCCCGTCTGTCTGCCCGTCGGTCTCTTCATCGTATTGATTTATAACAATTATATGTAATATAGAAAGACAGAGAGATAGGGAAAGAGAGAGAAAGAGGGAGAGAGAGACAGAAAGACAGAAAGATGAAGAGAGAACGCACGGCAAAGGGTTATTTGTTTTCGTGGTAACCGACTATATTTGTTTAAAACTAAGCAACAAAGATTAGCCCCATGACGATTAGCTCAGTAATGTAATTAGAATGTTCTCCGCTATGCCATTGTAATATTAATATAAAGTTTTTTTTTCTTTCTTTGTTTTTTTTTTTTTTTTTTTTTTTTTTTTTTTTTTGCTTTCAGTATCCTTAGTATTTATTTATCAGACGTTTCCCACGAATTTTTACAAATTTACGTAAACGTTGGCAAGGAATGCATTTTTCCAAACGATTTAAAGTTTTCCTTTAAACCTGCAACAACGCCATCTTTAAGAATTTTTTTCGGTTTTTATTTAATTCCAAGTATTTCAACGGAACGAGAAAAAAATCAAGCAGAAAAAAGTACACATTAAATGCAATACATTCCTTTTCTCTCTCACAAGATTCCGCTCGCATTTATTCTGGATTTTTTTTTATTTATTTATTTATTTATTTATTTTTTTTTGTTTTTGTTATCGGTATTCCGAAACCAATATTCAACTTTATTGACATAACACAAAATCGCACTCACATACAATGCGACCCAGTCTGATGGCGGCTGCATATACTGCAACAGACGAGAGTTGGCTAAGCTAAGCTATTAATATTCCAAAAAAGTCCTTGAAACAATATGCGAATCAATTTCAGTTTCGCTAAAAAAGGAAAAATGCATTTATTGCAAAAACAACAACAGCAGAAGTAGCAGCAGTAAAAAAAATAAAAAAACAACAACAACAAGAGTAAGAACAACAACATTGATAATAATAACAAAAAAGCAAAACAGAATGAACATAAGCGACAACAATACAACAATCACACCGTAAAAATGCACAATCAGCAATGTTAAGCGATACTCTTTAACAACAATTGCCTTTAGCGCTTATTCACACAACACAGCCCAAATGCCCAAGCAGACATCAATTACATTTGATTGTTATTAAACTCTTTGGAATTGTTGTATGGTGTGCTGTAACGTTACTGTATAGAAAAGACAAAAACGACTAAAAAATAAATAAATAAATAAATAAATAAAAACAGTGTGTAAAGTTGCTTGCTAGTAATGCCATTAAGCAAAACAGACAAACAGATACATATATATATATATATATACATCTATATATATATATATATATATACAACAATCAGGCATACATTCGCAGATATTGTTATGTGCACATGTTGTTGTAAACTGCAACAAGAGAAGAAGTTCAATCATCTCCTAAAAGCTTCTAAAAATGATGTAGAGATGTTCCCATCTTCCATCTGAACACAACAGCAGCACAGCAATGACAATCACAATTCACCAACATACATAGTAAACATTCCGTCTCTGCGCTCCTCAGGCATAAAAGCGTTACAAAAAGCATAAAATGCACAAGTGCTGACCAATACAAAAACAGTTAAATGTGCTTTTACATATATATATATATATATATATATATATGTATATATATATTTGTATATATTTGTATATATTTGTATATATTTGTATAGTTATCACAGCAACGTCGGTGGCATTATTGGATGGTATGCTTGTTTGCTTGTTTGCCTGCTTGCCAGTCTAGAAAGTAGTTAAGTTTTAACGTAGACGACCTTGCAAAGGGGTGACATGTCGGAAGTCCAATACATACAACAAAAACCATTTTAATGTCCGATAACATCACGTCTCATCGTTACTCTTCCACAGAATCGCATGAAAAGTAATGGCCACAATCTGTCAGCCATTGAATAAGTAATTTTAATTGAGACTCTCCAAGTCTTCTGCACTTAACAAGACCTGATATGCTTAGCAACAACAACTAAACAATATGCGCACAATATACAACACAACAATACAGACAAAGAAAAGGAAAGACAGTCATCAGCCCACGTTTTTTATCTCTTTAGATATATTGGTGCACAAGTCTAGTCTTCGTCTTACATCATTTCATAGAAAAATAAAATACACATACAAACGCAAGCTCAGATAAACAGATATATAGATAGATAAATAGAAATAAACGCAATAGACAGACAGACAGACCGACAGACAGACACACACCATGGCCAACGAGAAATGAGCGAAAGAAAAAAAGTTTCAAAAAAACCAAAAGCGAAAAGCGAAAAACGAAAAGCTCTTACAAATCAAATAAAACTGGCCTTAGGAAACAATTCAAAGCCCACTCGTTATAAATGACTGGCTTTTGTAAAGATTGCACAGGATTGGTTAAGGAAAGGAAATTGCGTACAAACACCTATACATATATTTGTTCATAAAATAAATATTAAGCTGCATTTACCTCCCGCTGTTAAAGCAGGAGTGTGCCACAATCAAGATGATAATGATGATACTTTTTGTTAACTTAGACTTTGCATGTATGTGTGGGCATGTATGTATGCGTATATATAAACGCGAGCGCGTGTGTTAACTATGTGTATGTGTATGTGTGATGGAAGAAATAACTATTGCGGCAACAACAACAAAAACAACATCAACATATAACAACAAAATTCAGCCAGATTACAGCATGCAGCTCTTGCCATGGGAAAGTGATGATTCGGACACGGTGTCTGCAATATACTTACGTTCCTTCCTTGCTGTTGTTCAAAAATTCCAATCTACAACAACAAAATACAGCATGAATTGGCAATTCTTTCCTTTGCCTCCTTTTACACTTTTTCTGTAACCGCTGCAAGCTACATCTTACTTCTCAAACAGAATTCAGTTAAAGGCCAACAAAAGTGGAAGTGAAAAATATTCAAATACACTTAGAAAAATAAATTCACTTTCAACGAAACTATAATCGTTCCACACTTTCCATTAACATTTACCGAATTCCTTTCTATCATCGGATTCGTTTATATCAGAAATACTAATAAAGTGAACCGAATCGTTGAAATTTTACTTATGCTCTTGTAATCCAAATTTCCTAAATGAACATAATTCACTATACAAAATAGATGGTCAGTCACAGCAGTCCTTCCTTCCATATATCCTCTTTGCAAGTATACTCGATCACATATGTGATAAGAAAAAATAGAAAATTTATTATTACTTGGCGTAATAGGTGATGATTGACTGACTTTTCATTATAAAATATTTGTCTTTTCCTTTAATCGTTTAATTGTTAACATATGAATGAAACAAAATTTAGGCAATTTTCGAAATTAAACTGAAAAGGATAAAAGAAGACAATGGAAAATTTATTGTACACGAAAGTTTTAAATTCGCTATCAGATATTATCAGATGTTCCTAGTTTAGTAGTAGAACTTTACATTTCATTCGCTTCACGATCATTATATCAATCCTTCGATTTCATTTAACTGATAAAATCATTTTTATACCCTACACAACTTGTAATGCTGAGTATATTAAGTCGCGCGTATGTATCTAATACCCAAAATAACTTAAAATAGATCCACATTTTAACATATTGATCGATTTAGAATCATTTTTTCAATCGTTTTATACTCGTCTGTCCGCCTGTCCCTCTAATTTTTGCCAATAAACGTTCGCGCTCGATCTACAAGTCACAATTTTTGTGAACTTTACTAAGTTAACATGCTATGACTATTGCAAAGCAATTTCATTAGACCAGGTTTGCGGCCATTCCCCCCTCCCAGAACGCTTAAGTTTACAACGGTTGTTATAAGGGGAAAAAATTTTTTCCAATTTTCAAAATTTCTCAACAAAAATTTTTGAATAATAATGCTACGACGTAATAAATTGATGTGAAAAATTTGGATCGGATAGGCTAACTTTTGCTTATTCCATTCCCATATAAATATTCTCAAGAAAAGTAAGCCTTCTTATGGCAAGAAATTTTTAATATTTTAATTTAATAGTAGTAGTGATGTAGAAAAGAACTGTAACCAATTTAGAACTGATCAGTCTAATTTTTGGACTCAGCCGCAAATAAAGGTTCTTATGAAAACTGAGTCCCTAGATGGCAAGAAAGTCGAATTTTCCATGTTTTACGGCAAAAACTGGACCGTTCTCGTAATATGACTTAAAAATAAGTCTATTCATAGCAGGGTTCCCAGGTAATAAGTGAAATATAATGAAGCCATTAAGAAGAAAATTATATTTGCTCAATTTGAACCACATCGACCTACGTTTTGATCCCACGACGAATGAGAAGTACGACCTTACACGCAAATACATTACGATTTTTGTTATTATATGGCGGAAATAAAGAATAAATTGCATTAGGCGAAGCGGTGTAGTACACTTAATGATCGATCTGGCCCGACTATAATGTTTTTACTCGTGTTTTCCTTAAAATGAATTCAAATGTAATAACACAACTGTTTAAGTTCCTTATGCCAATGAAATGATCGAACTAATGATTCATTTCACTTCTATTTAGTCGAATAAAACAAACCAGAATAAACGGGGGAAATGCATGTTCCATACTCTTTCGATACGGCATCATCTTACCACAATAACTTTCCCCATAGGCTTAGTAAATTTCCATATATTTCCATATATTTTTACTGGCAGCGATTTCATCCATGAATCATTTATGCCTGACCTGATAGAGAGTAAATCAAAAATTGCCGGTCCCTTAGCTTCCTTCTTATTTTTTTTTTTTTGTTGGACTATCGTATAACGGTATATATTGAAAACATGAAATATTTTCAGTTACAAAAATTATATGCTCAATAATAACGGTGCACCGCGCGGCGAAACTGTATTCATGCAAACATGAAAATGCTTAATGACTCTTTGCAATAATAGCTAAGCATTGTTTAATCAATCGCGATTTTTCTTCGCGAAACTTCGGAAGAGCTAGAGGAATCTTTTGAGAACATAAAAAGGAAGACCAACTTTGACGGTTTACTTACTTCACGTTAGTTCAGTCAACGAACGTATCGTAAACGAAATTAAATTTTATTTCGATGTTAATTCGAATCTCACTTAAAATCAGTTCGTAAAAATCTTTACGTATATAGCGGGAATATACCGCCTTATAACGCAAATCGTCTATAAGCCGCATTAAACAGTTAGTTCATGAAGGCAAGTGTGTGTTCATTATAGACGACGTGTGCACGTGTGTTTAGTTGCATAGTATACAACCTCGAATACTCAGTGAATTATTGGGCCAGTGAATTATTGGCCGATCATTCATTCTGCTATTTGAAACACCGTCACCGATCGTGTGTGTTCGCAGAAAATTGAACAACCCTAGGTATGTTTGGTGAAAATGATAATTGAAAAGCGTAACGCGTTTCAGCAATCATTTCTCTCATTCTCAAATTTAAAGCAAGAAAGAAAATAACAATATTTTTATGAAAAATGTTCATTTAAATATTGAAAGGATACAAGTTGTTATTACACGGATTTATTATAATATGTTTTCAAGTGTACGATAAGTTTTCTGGTCATAGGCATGTAGCGAAACCAGCTGAATCAAAGTTTAGACACGATTCATATTTATCTGTTAAAGTGAACTAACAACAACAGCAACTGCATGCTCAAATGCATACACGCATACATAAACAAGTTCAAAATTCATATCATCATCATCATCATCATCATCATGCTGAGGATCATCATTATTACCATTTTCATTATTACAGAAAGTATCATCTTCCTCTTATTCAGGCATACCATGGTGCCTGCGATAATAATATAAGCACTGGCAGCAACAGCAGCAGAGGTAACAAGAACAAGAACAAGAACAACAACAACAACAACAACAACAACATGTTAAAACGTCAACAACAACCGACATGCAGACAATCTAAACGAATATAAGATACGAAAAGTCCTTCTCGGTGTGGCTCTAGTCATACGTACAAATACTACGTGGGCCGCTGAAAACGAAAACAAGCAAAAGAGGAAAAAAATACATTTATGCAGCAAGCAAGTCAACGAATAACTAACAGATGAAAGGAGCCGACTAAATAAAGTACATGGGGATTGCAGCAGGAGTAATTTAAGTTAGCTGATGCTAGTTTACTATTATTGTCATTGTTGTTTTTGTTGTTTTTGTTATTATTGTTATTCTTATTATTATTATTATTATTATTATTGCTGTTGTTGTTGTTGTTGTTGTTGTTGTTGTTGTTGTTGTTGTTGTTGTTCATTTGTTAAGCAGAATAAGTCTAAAAAGATATCTTCTGCACAAAGCCCTACGAAAACTGGCATTGGCGAAATACCAGAAATAGCCAAGTTAAAATGACAGTCTGGTTTGGTTTATAAAAATTTAAAAAAAAAAAAAAAAAAAAAAAAAAAAAAAAAAAACAAATAAATAAATAAAAAATATGCTACCCTGTACACGCGCACACACACATACATGTATACATACATACATATATACATACATACATACATACATATATATATATATACATACATACATATATACATATACATATGGATACATGTCGACAATCTAACTTTTGGTATGCCAGCATATCTTGTAGTTGTTACGCTTTCTCAAGAGCAGGGCTTGTAAAAACAACATATGGCGGAGTGTGTTGATAGAAGAAAGTTTCTCAAGTTATGCACCCTGTACCCTGTATGCATGAAAAGTTGCTTGGCATGCTGGGTTCTTGTTATATACGCCCATGTTGCTGTTATACTTAATGAATATGACTGCTGCGACAACAACAATAATAACAACAACAACAGCAGCAGCAGCAGCAGCAAAAACAGTAACAACAACAAGAAAAACAACATTGATGATGGTTGAATGGAATGATGATTTCAATAATGCGGTTTCTCGTCAAGAATGGCGTTAAAAATTATTTCAAGAGGCAGACAAACGTACAAACAGGACAAAACAAAGAAAACAAGTGAAGAGACAAGACTTATAGGCAACCAGTCACAATGTAATATTTAACAAATAATTGAGAGATATGTTGCAATTATAAAACTCTCCACTTTTTGCATATATACGTTTCGTATATTCAGTAAAAATATTATGAACAAAGTATGCAGCAACGATAACCGCAACAACAACAACAACATCGACGACAACAAAAACAGCGGCAGCTATTTCGAGCAAAAAAAAAGAGGAAAAAAAGAGAAAAAAAAAAAGGAAAAAATCGAAACAGAAAAACATCCATAAAAGACAGCTAAACCTCTTAAATAAATATTGATAGAGAGCAACATTGTAAATAAAGGAATGTTAAGTAAAAATTTCTTGCACATCGGATGTCGGAGACAGCACACCATAGTGTAAATATCATAAATGCAGCAATAGTCAGTCATAACTACATTTAAATACATCGATCGTTGTTGCAAATAACGTAAATGACTTAGCGATGTTTGTTAGTTCAATGCATTGAATATTTCGTTACGTTTTTTTGTACTTACTATCAGATCGGCTTTATGAATGCTATTGTCCGTGTAAAAAACCAAAAGATCCGCAGACAGAGCTCGACAACTTGGCTCACGCAATTTCGAAGCGAGCAGCAAACAAGCGGCAGCCAAGATTTGTAAATGCGTTTTACGCACCGATTTTGTGGACAAAAAACGATCCATATAATTAAGAGCCAACAGCACAACCTCCTCTTGGCATTTCTCTTCGGCGCATACCTGCAAGTAAAACAAATATCGAACACGATTCAAATTAAACGGAAACTTTCAGGTTTTATAAAAGTGCTAAGTTTATGGTTCGTTCGTATGTTGTATGTGTGTGGATTTCTTTTCAATATTGCTCTAATTTGCACCTATTTAAGCGCATCTTTTTTTTTTAATTTTCACTTAGTACTCTCTTCATATTTAATAGGATACAGTTAGTTTTAAGTGAAGCAACAAGAGTCATGTCAATCTTGTTATGGCATTTACAACAAGTTTCTAGAATATATATATATATATATATATATATATGTGTGTGTTTTATATATATATATATATGTTTTATATATATATATATATATGTGTGTGTGTGCATCTATCCTAGAGTTGAGATTAAATGAACTGAAAAATAACTTGTGAAAATACAAGATAGGAATTAATCTCCACTGCTCAAATCAGGCTATATAAAGATCTATTGGTTCTTCACTTTCGTTATGTGTGTTACGCAAAATACATTTCCCGTTCACTTGAAATAATGTTTCAACCAATTTTCTTATAATATTTTCGTAATGACGTGCGTGCTCGCGTAATTTCTGGTCGTGAATGTAAGACATTTCAAATCATCCACGAGCAATGAAAGATAGTTTTACTTTCGACTTCAGCTAATTTCATAATTCGTCATTTTACCATTCAAAGAACTCTTGACGCCCCCCAAGTCCTGTTACACACCAAATTGCCAAAGCTTCAACACAAAAGCGACATTGTTGCCCTTATACATATATCAAAATCCATCAATACCGATAATAGAAGAATCCATCGGTATTTATTAGAATCAAATCCACTAGCATTCACCACTAAGTGTCAGCATAGTTCACTCTACTGTATTCATTTAACTCTGTACATCTGTACGTTGATTAATCGTTTAGTGTATTGATAGTCAGAAAAGTTTAACTGGAAAATGGATTATTTACATGTGTACGTTTGATTAATGGCCATCAATAAAAATGAAAAATAGGCGTGATTCGGTCATAATAGATGTAAAAGTATAACTGAGAGATCATAACAAAAGTTGTTACAAGCATTTGCGAGAAAAACTTATGAAGGAAGACGAACAGGCGGAAACTGCGGTTTATTCGCACCTAAAACATATCGTCTTAAAAGCTAAAACGACCGATAAAACTCTCTAAACATTCAGTCAAGAAAAGACTTTCAAAGTCGCTTTCAAATACATTCGCAATAAACATAACATAAACTAAAACAAACAGCCTGCAATGCACATCGCTTAAAGACATCGATTAAAGCCAACGGACAAGATGTTCCAAATCCACAAATTGGCACTGGCTAAATACTTTGCAACTTGAATTAAAAATGACTTTGGTCAAACATCAACAAATCCGTTAGATTTCTATAGTGCAGTAAGCAGTACGTTACACGAATTCCTTCCTTTTGTTTGAATATTATGCCTTGTCTTCGTAAAGTTAGTCGCAGACAAGTCTTCGTGTTTATATCATAGTTACGCATCTTCGCACATTGCGCTGGTCCTGCTCTTCCCCTCATGTAATTTGCTCTGACTTCACGACTATTCCGTAAAATGGAGCACCGTCCCAAACGAATAACATAGAAAAGATATTCGGATAGGTTCGCCTCATTTAAGTCATCGAGTGATGATTTTTCTTTTGTTCTTGGCTTTCGCAGTGCTGCTTACCATAGTCGGTCAAGTTCAACTTTAATTGAATCTTTGCTTTTTTTAATGATAATACTGTGGCCGATCTATTTGACATCAAGAATATTGATGAGTTTAAACTGTAAAATTGTGAAAGTTGTGTATGCAAGAAACAAATATTGAGATTTTTATAGCTAATCATCCTAACTATTACTAGACGTACGATTCTTTCATTTAGACTTTTTAGGCAAATTTGTAGCTTCAAACATTAAATCCTTTTACTACTAACGGTAGTACGATGATTATCAAAAATTGAAAAAGTTTTTCAAACATTTTTGAGTAAAAAGAATTTTGAGAAATGAAATTTTTTTTTTTTTAATTTCATAAGAACTTAAGCTAAAGACAAACAAGCGCAACCGGCACGAAATTGTTTTTCATAGAAAGACTTTATTTTCATATTAAAAGAACAAAAATAAAAAAAAAAACGATCTCTAATAGGGATCATAATATTGCTTGAAGATGACTTGACATCATCAGATCTAAAAAAAAAAAAATTAACTAAACGAACTAAAAGACTGAAGTCAAAAAGAAGATGTTAACGTTAACGTTAACGATAACGTTAGCATTGCCCGGTTAGGCAATGAAACACCGCCGCCGCCGCCAAATTACATACTGGAGTTTCGTTCAAGAGATGAAAGAAACATTGTACACAAAAAAAAAAAAAAAGAATTGTTTCCATTTTGTTGATAATTACTTGAAGCTAGTTGAAAATATAATGAGATATGCGCGAGATGTAGAAAGAAATAAAAATTTTCATAAGAAACCTATTAAAAAAAGTAACTGACAAAAGACAAAAAATTCCATTTATTTTAATTAATTATAATTTATTTACTTTGTTCTTTACTTTTTATTTTAAATGCGTATATTTCGAAAATAAATTTTAATTTAATAAAAAAAAAAAACAAAACAAAAACCAATTCAGAAATGTTGAACAATCGCTCTCCAAGGCATATGGCTTTTTCGAAGATACCGCTGCATAGTAAAATGCGTTAGAATATTATTCATATATTTATTTATACGCTATATATGTACGAATTAATGTGCACATAAAGAGTGTTTTTCAATTCTTCTTTTTTAATTATAAAAAAAAAAAAAAAAAAACAAAAACACAAACCCAAATAAAAAGGGAGATATGTTTATATTGCTTAAAATCAAGGTCATCTGGAAAAGAAAACAATATGCAAAATAAATATTTATTGCGTGTTGATTTCTAAAGAAGAAGAAATATACAAAATACAATTCTTTTGTCTATTAAAATTCCGAGCATATCTCTTATATAAATAACAACAATGATAAACTACGCAGTTATAATGAACTCAGTAGTAGACTTGATCTTGCTGTCAGCACTAGAGAGAGAGAGAGAGAGAGAGAGAGAGAGAGAAAGAGATTTCTAAAAAAGTGCACCGCACCATATCTTGGCTTAAGTAAAGAGTTTTCCACCGGATTAGCAAAGAAGAAGACGACACAATGATAGGGACAATGAAAGACATTGCTTTTTGTGCTTAGTGTCCATAGGTTAATGGCGAATTCGATTATAGTTTTCCTAAATATATGGCATTCATTGTATGCAGAATTTCTTGCGTTCATTATTGGCTTTAAACAAATAAGAAAATTATATTTCCTTTCTGACAAAGCTTTGATACCCAATTACAAAATATATTTATGCCCTATACCGCTTATCGTATACAGCATATATTAAGCTTCTAAACGCGGAAGGAGCTGGGATAGACGCACCTTTTCTTATAACAATCTAAGCTTGTCTGTCCGTCTTCTTTTCTTGTACTCTACCTACAGGCTGCAATTCTCGAGATATTGTGATGAAATTTCCTAGACTAACATGTTAGTGGCTTAAGAGCAATCGCTATTAAAAATAGTTGGGATGGACGCACTTTTTCTATCATTTCCCACAATTTAATCGGTCGTTATAAGAAACAAGTTCGGCGCGGGCCGAATCTCGCATACCCATCACCATATTTTCCGCATTCTTGAAGTTCTTTTATGTGATACCCATATCGCTGCTAATATTAAGGAAACATTATTATGGAATCAAATAAACATAAATAATTCGGTTCTAAAAATAAGTCATCGCATCATTTTTTTTTTCCTCTTATTTTGTTTTTGGGGAAAAAGCGCTTCTATCGAAAGAGTGGTGCAAATATATTTATATTTTTTACGAATCGACAGACAGTCCATATAATATATAGGTTTTGAATATCTTTATAGGAACGGCAGCCGTGTTTAGGCGTCGATTGAAACAGACGGTTTCCCATCAATGACGGCTATAGTACACGTGATACAACTCCGTTCAGTGTTGCTAATATTTCGCATGCGGCTTTTACAATATGAATTCAACCGTTGTCAACCTTGCATTTAGGTCCGCGGTTGACTCACGTCGCATGAGAAACGGTTGTTTAATGTTAAGTTGCATTGGTAGTTGATCCATGGAAAGTGGTAGAGAGTTTAGATGAGCCAGGCTCTTATTCAAGGGTGGCGAGGCAATCCGGGGCAAGAGTCTCCATCTCGCATCTGGAGATTAACTTCACCTGGGTACCGAGAGCCGTGCAGGGATCTACTTCTAAAGACATCTAAAGCATCATCTGCAGCAATCTATTTTCGCGTATTTCCCTTAGCTCTCGGCTTAATCGCATCATTTGTTGGTTTTTCACTTTTTCTCAGCCCTGAGTTCACTGAGTCGAGACGATTCATTAATAGTTACCCTGGCCTGCATCATTATATCATTTTACGCTTCCAATTCAGTTTTCAAGTCCATTTTTCATCATCCGTCGCGGTTCGTTGGAATCGAGGTGGAAGAATTATGCTTGCGGCAAATGATTTATTTTCATTTACAAAGAATTCCACTTATGACCTAAGTATACATTTGATGTGTATGTAAATTATTGTACAGCATTACACTAATCGAAATTTCCATTCACGAAAATCACTCTGATCGATCAAATCAATCAAATCAAATACTTTGTAAGTCTTATATATAAACTCGCAGATAATTGGATTTCGGTGATTCTCGTGCGATTCGTGAAGCGGGCATAAGATGTGTGATTAAAGATTCAATATTTAGCCAAAAATTTCTCAAAGTTAAACACAAAAGTCAGTTAAAGTTCTAGACTAACTTCAAAAAAAAGAGCCTACACTGAGCTGCTTGACGCGGGCTCTTTAACAGATTAATTCCTTACATAATTTGATTAAAACGCAGCATATTCGATATCGAAAAAAAGAGAAAAAAAAAAAAATTTCTCATTACGTTGTTATTGTTTTATGCCGCGAGGTAACCCGGATCATTTAACCAACCATATGACGCATTAAATAAATGTGGAAAATTTTTCAATTAGATATTCAAACAACACGTGCTTGTCTTTGTTCTCTCGACTTGAAAAAAGATTCTAACATTTTTCAATTTATTTAATGCGTTTGTACAGGATGCTGGTTCCGGTTAAAAAGCCGTTTGATTTTCCCCTTCTTTGTTATTTCTTTTTTTTTTTTTTTTCCTTGTAATGTAAAGGCTGCTACGCAGTCATAGTTGGTTTAATGACGGGTTGAGTTCGCGTAAAAGAAAATTTTAAACAAGTTTTCAGTCCATGCACTTATGTATTCATAGAAAACAATTAAATTAATGGTATTGTTATAGTTTCTTTTTCTTTTTCTTTTTTTTTTCTGAATAAAGACAAAATTAAAAAAATTTAGAAAATAGTTTTTATACCCGTCACTACTAACACAGACAGATTATTGAAGACAGTCGGCTTAATTTTTAATGAAAATAAGACGTGGATCAATAATTCCCGGAACAAACATCCGGAAAGAATTTTCTTTATTTTTAGAAATTGCGAAAACTTTCTAGCATTTGTTCACGAGTTACGGTCGTTCATTGTTGCTTTGAAAAAAAAAAAAAAGTTAAAGAAACCTGAACTTCATCACTTGTTGTTGTAAAAATTGGGGGGAAAGAGGTGTGAAGTGGTCGCAGTCTAGTAAATAAATAAATGTCATGCCGACTACCGACTAAGCACCAATGCCGACTATGGCTACGACTAAGCATAATCAAAACGAACTGAGATTCGAAACCGGGAGCCGGATGCCACCCCGTTAACCACTCGACTACCGCTCTTTGATGGGAGCACAGGGCCGTTTAAAGGCGGCATTGGCGTGAAAAGAGTGTTATGGCAATCTAGTCTTTGTTTTTTTTTTTGTCATGATTTTCAACCGGCAACCCTTTGGATGCCTATAGAAAATCCTGAAAAGGGAAAATCCTCGATAATTGAAAAGTGAAATTTTTATAACTGAGATAACTGATACCCTCTGACGATACTAACCGACAAATGCATTCACTTTTTTTGCATGAAAACTATAGCATGCGAAAGCTTATTCATAGTGGGGCTAACGTACCGTGTTAAAAGTCGATGGCTACTATGGAAAAACCCGAATGAAGTGAAATGCGAATTACTATCGTACCCAATGTATTCTTCAAGATCCGATAATTGACTCCAAATAACAAACGTTTATTTGATTGAAAGACGTACACAACACATTCCAAACGAAGTTTCGTTTTCTTATATGCTTAGCGCCTATGGCTTGTTAAACTAGTGCTAGATTAAAAAAGCTATAGTTAGTTAAAAAATTAATTTCGTTTTTTTTTTTTTTTAAATCTTTCATCACTAATTAATACAATTATTCTGATATAACAATGTATGTGTTACGAGATCATTAAATATTAATTCACTTATTTTATGTAATGATTTTTTTTTTTTTTTTTTTTAATTTTTAAAATCTTTAATATTATTATTTTTTCTTATTATTATAGACCCGGTTATGATTGTTAATTGCATTTCATGTCCGATTGATTAAAACCACAATAATTTTGTTTTTGTTTTTACATTTCTTCTTTTCATATTACACCACAAACGCTGTCCAGAAGAGAAAGAAAAAAAAAAAAAAAATATATATATATATATATGTATATATATACGCATACATATACATATACATATATGTATTACTATTTAAAAATCAATTTCCTGCTTGAATGCCTTATAAGTTACACACATACACTGTAGACCAGATGCAAGTTTTATGTTGAGTTTTCAACTCACTTCCGAATTCTATAATCAAAACTATAATTACTACAAATAGTTAGCAATTTTTATTGGCACAATAACACCACTTAATGCGTTAGTGTTAGTCAGATATACATATACTAAATAAATAAATATCTATATATATATATATATATATATATATATATATAGTAGTAATAATAGTTTAGCATATATATATATGTATATATATACATATATATATAAATGTGTGCATACAGTAGATATATATATATATATGTAACTATAGTGGTTCTGTTGATAACACGTTCCATTTAACGCCAAGAATAGCTAAAGCGTGGAAATTTCTTATTTGCCGAGAATTTAATAACAGGTTTCACGATTACACAACATATTCAAGTTGGAAAACAACAATAAAATCAACATAACATAAAAAAGCAGGAGAAAACCGATCTTCGGTTTTAACCGAACTTTTAGTACGCAGCAAGCACTTAGGCTTATTGTCAAATATGAATAAATCCTTCACGAATTTCGATTATCGATCATATTGCGTGCTCGTTGCATTACTCTGCCGTATAAAATGTAGATTTCGATTGATGATGATTAAGCGATTATTTCGTTTCACACCATATCGATCGATCCATGTAAAATCAATCAATGAGGCGATGTTTTTCACAAACACTTATATATATTCTATGGATGTATCAATGCTTGTATCAAAATCTGGGCTCTTAAAGAAGGTACGCTCCACGTCTTTAATAAAAAGGCTCTCAATAATTTTTGTCGTTAGTTGATTATTTTCTCTGAAAATCAATTCAAATCAATTTCATCCTCTTAACCAGTGTTTTGGTTTCTTCAGATAGACGGACAATAATGGCAAAATTACTTTCACTGATTCACATCAAATCATTACGCGATACACGAATTTGTATAAACTGCAGCGCATGCATATATTTTTCCCGCGTTACAAGCATTTCGCAGAACTAACATACTTTAGGCGATATAATGCAGTAATAACAGTTTGTGTAAATGTATTATAAGCTAAGAGATTATGTACGCAAGAGAGCTTTTGTTTTTCAAGTGCATTAACACTTGAGATTTTTCTTCGTATACCTGGTGACGAAAGAGTTGAGTTGACTTTTCACTCGGGAAAATTAAACATTTTATGTTTGTTTGAAAATGAAAACCTATCGCACATACACACTGCACACTCATGTTGTTCACACGAACAACAAGAGCAACACTTGTAAATTCAATGTGTTGTTAACTTTTCAATTCTACATTATTACATAGAAGTTACGTAAAAAAAAAAAATAAAAAAGAAGAAGAAGAACTTCGGTCGCAATCTCTTCATAATTCATAATATTATACGTAGTTTCTTCATCGCATTCATATCGAAATCTTTGAAGTAAAACACTCTACTAACATATAAGATATGCTTCTTGCCCCCATGCGTGAACACACCGCGAAATTATTTCGCGAGAATATTTCGCTTAATCCGAACATGTATACAATTTCTAGGGGTGGATTTTGATGTCTATTTCTTTAAGGTCTTAAGGTTATTTCTCTTTCCTTCTCATTTCATTCCTGCATTTATTAAGTAACTACAAAGCCATAGGCCTGTTACCTAATTACATAGATACATATTATGCGCAAGAAGAATTACAACATTAGTCAGCGAGATAGCTGCAAATGTAATCATTTTGCTTCATAAACTCCGTAATCACCAACAAAATATCAATTATGGGTTAAGCATCTAAGCTACACCATGGGGAACAAGAAAAGACTTCAGTTCAATAGTTAACATCCGTGTCTGTATGGTTTTCATCACTGCGAAGCAATTACTCTCAGGTACATATTTGAAGGATTTAAGAATATTTCCAACTTGTATGATACATAATAATAAAACGAGGACATTATAGCCGGCCAAGACCGTGTATAAGATACTACCCTACACCACTTCGCCTAGTACCACGTTTCACTCGTATTGATTGGTAATAATACACCAAAAATTACGCACAATTTTCATGCAAAGGCAAGAAAGCCCGCATATTGGAGGACGCCCAGACGGACGAACAGTCTGAAGTGTAGTCACCATATTCTGTACACATGTGTGTAAAGTTGTTGATGACATATAACACAAACAGGGGCATCTTTTGACGCAAAATCAAACCCCATTGAAAATAGGTGCGAACAGACCATTTTCATGACCACAAGAGAGTTGGGTTCATCTGCCTACATTTTATTTTAGCATATCCTATACATATTTCTATAAAAAAGAGTAGTTTATATATCGTACTATCATTATTATAATTTATTTAAAGCCAAGAAATTAAGTCTAGGACTAAAACTAAGACTATCGATCGATTCGATATATGTAGAAGAGTATTCCTTAAAGAACATCATTTCAATTGAAATTCGCAACGTAAAGCAACATACTTTCGAATACTTGGAATATTTTCAAGATTTTTTAAAAGTTCAGAGTCATCCATGCCGAAGTTACCGTAAATCAAGATTGATATTAGCAGGATATGCTTAAGACCGAGGTCATATTCGAACTAATCCAGGATGATCTAAAAATGTGTGGTAAGAACAAGGCTACCATAAATCAAAATCCTAGCATTTCAGTTCGAATATTCGAATATTCGATATTTCACAGGGCAACAAGGACTACACTAAAAACAGTACCAATGGGATGAATACAACACACGGGATGAATACAACTATACATATAAGCTAATGTTTACGATATAAAAAGCAAAAAAGAGATTTTCAAGCTAAACGGAAGACTCACGTCTCAACTCTCGCTTTTAATATTTCAAATTTTTCTTTTATCTCTTCAATAATTTGAACTATAAGGAGGACACAAGCAGTTGGTCGAACTATTTCGAACCATCTGCCATGTATTTATTATTTAAGCTAGGCACACACACACACACTCAAGCGGCTTTGATAACTTAACCTCATATACCTTTTCTTGTATTATGTAAATCGTCCCTAACGGTATTTATTCGTTTATAAAATAGGCTAAGAGTTGGCGAGCGAGCTCCGAAAGCATGGGACATACATATACATGTGCTTTTTCCCGCCTGTTGTTTTTCAAATAGTATTCGTGAAGAAACCTATGACAGGGTCATAGCCATCATCATCGTCGTCCTCGGATTGCCATAATCATCAGCATTACCTCTACGACTATTATTTTATTATTGTCAGCCGAGAGCAAATAAATAAATAAATAAATAAATAAATAAATAAGTAAAGGAAAAAGTACGCAATCATGAAAAAGACATTAATCACATTTGTAAAAATTTGTGCAAGAACAGTGCAAGATCGTCAACTTGAGTTCTTGAAATTCTATCCATATATGTGGCGGGGAAATTTAAATTTGGTTTCACTTCCGGCATCACTTGCGCTTTCATTTCTCATCGTCTTCTTATTCCAGCCAGACATTTAGAGCGTCTGAAAGTAAGCACGTATGTACATACACACATGCATACATACATGAATACGTAGTTGCGTTATATAAATGAGACTTTGCTTGTTAACGAACCGAATCACCCGATTAACTTTCAACTCATGGTGATAATCATAATAGTGATAATGATCATGATGATATTTACAACGGCATTTATTTATTTATTTATTTTATTTTTTTATTCTTTGTTTTCTTCTTCTGAAATTCATTCATAAAAATGTTAATCTTACAATTAATAATAATCATAAATGCATATACATATATATATATATATATATACATTTTATATATATATACATTTATATGAAAACTCCCCCTCCTCGAGATGGCATACTGACTCACTGACTGACTCCCTCCATCAGCCTCTCCTCGATCAGCGCCTGTTTTATTCATTCTCTTTCTTCCCCCTAATTCACTTTAAGATCATCATAAATATTTAAAGTCAATTTATTAATGACCATGTCAGTGAAATCCTTTGTTTGTATATTAAACAAAAAAAAAAAAAAAGATGAGAAGACTGCAAACAAATCAACGAAAAAACGTATAATGAAAGTATATGATGTGTTTGTCGGTCGTATGCGCGCACAGTTCTGAATGAACGAATTGATGAATGAATCAAATGTGAATTTCGCGTCTGCGTAAATAATAAATAAGCGTATGACAATTTCGTTGGAGACATTGGACTTTATTAAAAGTAATAAATGATAAAAAACAGAAAGAAAGAATCAACAAAAACTTTATGCCTTTTTTTTTGTTTCGTTTATATTCTGAGAAACTAGAGTGCAACAATATTTTTTTTATTTAATTTTTTTTTTTTTTTTTTTTTTTTTTTTTTTTGACTGTTCAAAGCAGATAGATGGATATCTGGGTTGCCCACGAGAACAAAGAAAGAATAATCCGTTTAATACTACCACTAGAGAGTAATTATTACATAGACGGCAGATTCGCCGTCTGAGTAATTGTTCGCATTTATCACAAACGATTTATTGTGAAACACTGAAATAATCCAGGTAGTATATGTGTGTGTATTCATTCATGATTAATATCCACAAGTTTGATATACTGAGCCAAGTGCCGACGCAGAGAGACTCATCGTTTTTTCGACAGCAGATCGAAAGGTTTTATCTAAAAATGCGAAGAAAAGCGAAATTGAAAAATTCATACCGTCTTTAACAGAGAACAGAAAGATTCGGGGCACCATCCACGACAGAAACATAAAGAACTCTCACGAGAACCTAGGCAAATGGATGCGCGGCCAATAGGGCTTATGCTTCCACTCTGATATATAGTTTTACTGTCTCTTAGGGAAAAAGGAGACTTTGAAATTATCTTTCCCGGGAGTTTACAATAATTGCACGCATGCTTGCAACTTCAGCGAATAATTTCAATACCAGAACCATCTATCCAGTACGTCATTTCGATCCTTTTAAAAGGTCATTTCGATCTTCAATAAATCGGTTATAAAGCATGTAATATTCAAAAAACTTCGAATTGATTTTTTGTTTTTTATATGAAAGGACCTTTTAAATGCCTGTAATCACCTTGTTGTCTACCTACCTACTTAGGCTAGTTTACGACATGCGAACGACTTATGATTATATTGATACCCTATTTATGTCACAAAAATTACGGTATGAAAATTGATTGCGATCTGCCCAATTACACGCCTACTATCCATCAGTGAGAAGCTAAAACAATCTCGAAAAAAAAACGACAATTTTTTCACATTTTCGTCTGTAACGTTCGATCCTTTAAAGACATTTCGGAAGACCTGGCACTGAAATGCCCATCAAATTCATCTTCATCTAATACGTGAGGCATCAAAGAAACTGCTAGGACCGAGAAGTATGCAACAAACTGTGAACATATGAAGTGAACTGTGGGCGTACTAGTAAAGCACGCCAGATCAGGGCCATTTTTTGATCAAATACGAAAACGGATTCGCAACATGGGACAAGCACAAGCTTTGAACATATCATGATCTCTGTTATCTCTGTGAACTTAATTCGAGGGTCGAGCAGCACTATTTGGCGATAATAAATACACCACAAGATGATGATACGAAAAACGTAATCTCTCAATGTTCTGCAAGAACACCTCCTCGTTCCGTGATTAACGTAAAAATTTATCCTTCATTGTGACCTCTGCGCCCGTCTCCTCGGCGTCTGTTGTGGCACCCCCGATAAATTGCCTACGATATCATAGAAAACCGAAACTTGATAATTGCGTTTTAAAGTAGACTTATTCCCCGCCCATAAATTTGCCTACTCACAGTTATAAAGCATGAAAATCGAAAAAAGAAGAGATTTTTAATAAATTTTTACTACCACAACCGCAACTTCAAACCTATATCGATCGAGAAGTTGATATAAGTACTTCTTGAAAGTCCTATGTCCTATGTCCTGCATGCACCGTCCCATGTAACTATGTACACGCATCATTTCGATAATATATTTGTGAATTGCCCGCAGCTGAACTACTGTCGTACGCGTTTCGTAGCATGAATGGATGGAATTTGGTTTTTTGTTCAGATTGATTTAACATCCAAGGCACATGCAAATACAATGCATTTCTGTTTTCACATAAGTTCTCATTCTGTATTTATGTGCTTGTCTCCGACTAAGCTTTAATAGGTTTATTTTTTACATGCATTCTCATGTTATTTGCAAATTTAGTTCCGTTTCGGAAATGCCAGCCAACAGGAAGAATTGCTTGTCTCGTCCGTCACACATTGTACTTGTAAAATGAAATTATAAATTAATCATTACGCCGGTTAAGAGTGTGTATCAACAAGATCTGTAGTGAATGATCTTTAGAAAATGCACTACACATTTATACAGATATACGTACCCATGATATTCACTTGGAAGCGGAACTGAAAATTTTCTTCTATACGTTACATTAGTACGTGTATACATATGCATTTCGATTGAGTAAACGAATCGAATTGAGACACGACAGGCGAAGAACCCTCCCCATTCGCCCAGTCCCTAATACAAAAACACATAAGCATACACTCATATGCATAAATATGAAAAATAAAAAAATTTTATTATAACACTAATACTAATGAAATTACTTACGGATAGATATATATATATGTGGTAATTATTGTAAAAATGAACCTCATTTTTATGTGGAAATGAACTGAAGGGGGGCTGCTTAAAATAAAAAAAAACTTCGCCTTACGAAATATTATAACTTTTTGCTTTATAAGAAAAAAAAAAAAATTATAATAATAAATAAATAAATAAATAAAAAAAAAGTCTTCTTCTTCTTCTCTCTAGGGCTTACTTTAAAGTAAAATGTTTCGTACGTTTTTAATTTATAAAGAAAATATTTGTATAAAATAGCGTGACTTAATTTGTAACAACGCAAACACGATCTACAATTAATAATTGCAGTAACCGTTTGTTTTATTTTTTCCCTTTTCTGTGTTTTTTTTTTTTTTTAGCTCTTACACACAGTGCGGAAGTCGTTGAAGGAGCTGCTGCATGGAAAATCAACAACGATTGCATAAAAGACCAATGTCTGTCTGTCTGTCTGTCTATCTATCTATCTGACTGTCCGTCTTTTTCGTCTTTAATGCAAAAATAAAACGACATATGTATCTAAAGTGCATCGTAAGCTAAATTATGCTTTAACTCCAGCTTCAGCTTAGTGTGGGGATATGTTGTTCGGTATGGTTAGTGCAAATGTTAATATTTGCACTTGAGATGTGAAATATGTATGGTGCGAGAGAGAGAGAGAGAGAGAGAGAGCGTGAGCCCGTGTATATCTATATATACAAGTAAAGAGATAAACATGAATACACAAAGCCAATCAACATGTCTCTGCTTTTAATTACTACAAGTCATCACTAATTTATGTTTTTCTTTTAAAGATTCCACAAAACGTCTACATATTCACATTCATATCCATAAGCATGAATGGCCTCGATGGCTTCCTTAAATAATGAAAACAAAGGTTGAACTTTGAACGGACGAGAACTTTAATTTCCAATTTCGAACCAACTTTCTTTCTTTTAACCGAGTAGCAATAAAAAATAGGAGAACACTTTCTGTTGTTAGGCGGATTTTGTGCACTCATCATTAACAAAAAAAAAAAACAAAAGAAAAGGTAAAGAAATAAATAAAAACCGCTCAATATTTTTATATCATCCTTTATATCCTATTGGGGTACATGGGCATAGGAAGTTTGTGTGGATGTATGCAACAATCAGGACGACTTCAGGTAGGCTCTTTAATTATTACCCATCGAGTCAGAATCACTTTTTCAATCCATTCAACCTTCTCTGCCCGTCTGTCTGTTGGCAGTTTTTGAAATTACATCTTCTTCTTCCTCTTTGCTTAAAATCACATGGCTATCGACATATCCGCCACTCAGCCGGGACACACAGGTTATGATCCTGGCACAGTGGCTCCTAATTTGTATTTTTAGGATTTCTATATGCTACACTGTACTTGCGGTACAAGGATATATTCAGTTTGGCCGGATGTGTGCAACACTCGGAAGAAAACTGAGATATACCCACTTTTTGCCATACCGATCAATTTAAGAGGTTATTCTAAGTTTGTCTGTCCATCTTGTTTGCTTGTGTTCAACCTACAGATAACAATTTTTGAGATATTTTGATAAAATATGGTACACTGACCGCTCAAGGATGGAGGCTATTGAAAATGGTTCGATACCAGGCACCGAATAACAATAGGGTGATAAAGGGTATTCAACGATGGTTTAGCTTAAATTTGGACTTTTCAAGTAATAAGTTGTTATATAGCGCCATTTTGGCAAGTTATCGGGAAACTGACGGAAATGAATATAAAAGCAAAGCATTCGCTTTATGTGACAGTAGCCTCAAACAAATCCCTATATAAAATGCCAAGACCTGTTAGCTAATTATGTAGAAATTAGTTGGCCCCTATATACAGGACCCTAAATAATTGCTTGTGAAAAATAATGTCATTTTATTCAAGCAAATAGGCTTTCAAAAATTTGCACCAAATATATAAATAAATAAATATATATATATATATATATATATATATATATATATATATATATATGCAAGAAGTTGTACCACTCGTTTTTTCTTTATTGAATTACGAATTTAAACACCAACGATAAATCAACCGGTCAATGCTAGACCGGTCGAACTTGGCTAACTCAAGGCTAAGTCTTAAGTTAAAGCAAGAATCTTTCTTTTTCTCTCTCTCTCTTTATTTGCAAATTTTTTGCATGAAATCTAATGGACACTTTTTGGATCTCTTAGTGAATACACTGCCCTTGTTCTGGCCTTGTAATGTTAACGTCCGGTATTCACAGATTCAAATCTCAAGTGCGGTGGAGTTTTCTTCGATCGTAGCTATAGTAAGTGCTCAATAGGCAAAAGCAAAGCACTTACCGATTGGGCATACACCCACTAGCCACTGCGGCCGCTATCCTATCTCTTTCTTTATTTTTCCTCTCCAGAGCCATGTCATCTCTCTTCTCTAGCGTAAATTAAAACTAATTCTAATTTTGTTTTTTTTTTCTTTTTAAGAAACTGGTTGTCATAAATATCTTGTCCTTTTTTTGTTTTTCCATATATTTATAGCCACGTCTCTCATTTTCCCATCATTTCCAACTAACTATGCGACATTCCCAGATTGCATTGTTGGACAGAGAACGAAATTTTCGTATCAATTCGCTTTAGAATGACTAAGGAATAAGACGGAGCAAGAAGAGATGCCCAGATTTCTAAATACTGTAAGATATAGTGCAGACCCGTTTCGAATATTGATTCGCACATTATCGGCTATCGTAACTTTGGTAACATGGGTAAAAGTTGAATAACTGTGCAACAGGAACATCGATTTTGAAGTATATGGCAACTTTCTCCCTAGCAAATACAGGATCCATTTGTTTTTTTTTTTTTATTTTCCTTTAATTTAGAGCAAAAGCACGTAATTCTATTATGAATTTTAAATGCATGAAAAGTTGGAAAAACTGAAAGCAGTGGCGTTATGTTTAAGTGGTTTAAATGAATTCCTACTTCATACACATATTCCGAAAACTCAATAGGTAAAGTTAACCATCATCATCGTCGTCGTCGTCGTCGTCGTCGTCCACGTCGTCGTCATCAGTCAATGAGTTTATTCAGTCACACTCTTGATTTTACGCTTTGTTGCATTTTATTATAAAAAAAAAAAAAAGCAAAAAAAACTATAAAACAATAACAACCTCGCAGCGAACCTTGAACACCCATCGTCTAATGCAATAATAAAGTAAATGAAAATCCATTAGATTGAAGCGTTTTCTTTCACCGCAATTCAATCAATCAATCAATCAATCAATTCAGTCAATCTTGATTGATACTTTTAAAGCGATTATTAAAATTGATCTCGATTCGAACCAACAATAAAATCATTTAAGAAAAATTATTATTATTATTATTATGATTTTCACGAAAAACATGTCAAGTTCATAAATTCAATCGAGTCGTTGAACAGATTCAGAATCATGCGTACTGATTAGGAACATACGCTTCTTTTGCATATATACTGGATATGATGTACCAAATAAAATGAACGAATTAATATATGATTTGATTTGGAAAACAAAACAGAAAAAAAAAAAATGAAAAAAACCAAATAATAGAAAAACGCAGTGGTTGGTGCCTTTATAACAAACAACAAAACAACAATAACAATATAACAGTCAAGTGGGCACCTTTTTAAAGTGTACGTGTATCAAACAATTTGAACATAATACAAGTGCACAAACTATTAAAAATTAACAATCATCTTAACCATATGGGGGACGACTGGTTGGCTTCTGCTTCTCCAACCATGATACGAGGGTCCGCGTAAAGCACGCGTTTTTTTTTGTTTCCTTACTGTTAGAGATCATGAAAATGTAAGCGCAATTGTTTAAAGTTCTATAAATAAATGCAAACGAGTCAAAAAACTATTAATAACCAAGAAATGATTTTTTTTTTTTTTTTTTTTTTTTCTTTTCAAACCGATCTTACCTATTACCTATTACTTTTACGTGTGGTTGGCGGATTTCATAGTTTCCTTTTTCCTTTTTCCTCATCTTCATCTTCTTCTTCTTCTTTTCTTGTTCCATTTCTCCAAAATTCAAATTACACTTTAAAACTTACAGATTTTGCTAATCGTATAGTAGAAAATGAGCGGAGAAGTTTTACAGATTAAAGCAAACATCTTACTATATAGCCTTGGATTCTCAGTGCCTCCTACTCAAACCTCCTATATGTTCTCATTAATGAACGAATGTTTCGTATCTTCATAATGCTTTTAAAAATGTATTTGCTTTGCATTCAAGTCGTGTACTCCGTGCACATATATTGTGTAGAAAGAAGTTCTTCTCGATCGAATTCTTTCCAACGCAACTCAGCTGAAAGCCGTCATAGAACAAATTATAATTTCTCGCTTATTTGAGTTTATGGACATCATCCACACCCTTTAATCTGTTTATATGAGCTGCAATTTTTCATCATCAAACATGGCATTGCTAGGCAAAAATCGTTACTTGCAGTCGTCGGTCTCCCACGACAGCTAGTCGGTGTTTTTTATTGATCTTAAGACGTACGGTATATGGGACCAAAGCTTTAACCAGCGAGATAATCATCATATATAGAATTTTTGCAAAACCACTCTCTCTGATTTCATGCTCTCTGCAAAGAACTTCCTTTCTGGCCGAAATGGTAGCATGAAACTGCTTCAGGGAGGGACGAAAAGTAAAAGGAAATAAACGTTGAAATCCTTTCCTGAAAAATCTACCACTTGTTTTTCTGTTCTCTGTTGTGTCATATGTATGATCAATAGCACAAGGAAGGTGCCCTCCCTGTACGTGCAACAGAGTGATTGGTTAAAAATGAACGGAGAAAAGAGAGGGAAAGATAAGTAGCTACGACCGAGTATGATTGAAAGCGCATTGAGATTTGAATGTGCGAACATCAACTTGATATTCGGGACTCCTATCTACCCGACTATGCGACAGACCGGCTTAAATTGTAACATAAATAAAATTATTGAAGAAAGAAATTAAAACAAATCCCTAAAGGATCAAAGAAAAAACGATACAAACATCACGAATGTTCCTCAAATGAGAAGCAAAAACGCAGCCTTCGGTTCAGTTTAGTTCACTTTAGTTGCGCAGCTTCTAAGGATGCGAAAATTTGACATTGATGTTAACTGCATTTAATCGGCATAAATGTGAAGATAAAGGTCAGCGAGTGCCAGAAGTAAAGTGAAAAGTTACCGAAAATTAAGTGAAACTCTTTTAAATCTTGATACAAAGTTTCTTAACATCGCAGAATCGCAGAAGAAACACCACCTTATTAATGTAAAGTTTTTCCTTCTTTTTTTCCTTTGGTTTTTGATGAAGTGTTCTTAGGATTGCTATCTCAAGTAATAAAATTGAATAAAAAGCTGAAGAACACCTTGCAAAAGTAATTTGTTTAACACGAGAAACGGATTATTTTAATTGATTTTTATACCCTACGCCGCCAGTGGTGTAAGAATGTATTAAGTCTGTGTAGATGTGTGCAACACCCAGAAGAACTTGCGATAGATTCACATTTTCAATTATACCGATCGTTTCTGAAAATGACTCCAAGTTGGGCTGCCCCTCTGTTTGCCCGTCCGTCCGTCCGTCCGTCCGTCCGATTTGTTCAACCTACAGTCTGTAAATTTCGAGGTATTTCAATGAAATTTGGTATGCTGACGTTTTAAGCTTGTCTGTCCATTCGCCCGTTTTGGGTTCTTTCGTTCAACCTACAGGTGAAACTTGTTGCACCGACATTTTTTGGCCCAAGGACAAACGCTAATGAAAATGCTTCGAATCGGAGCACTTCCTCGAGTTCTTTTCTTTCAAGACTATGTTGAAAAACCGTTATATGAATAACTGGATATTAAGCGAAATTTTGGGCCATGTATAGTATTTTCACACTTGTTGTTCTCATTTATTTTCTGATCTGCTTTTCATATATAAAGTAAAAGGTATTGTCGCTTAAAACGTTTTCATTGCTATGTATAATATTTTGAGTGCACGCTTAAATACATTTGGAGGTCAAGCGCACGTTTTGAAACGAACGAAACCCAATTCCAAAAATTTATTTTGCGGCGGTAATTTGTATAGAAGAAAGGAAGCGGCGGATTATTGTATTTGTATATATTTATTGTTATTGTTTTAAAATGTTGCCTACTACGTGTACTATTTGCAGTACACGCTCAAGTGCATTTGCATATCAAGCGTAATCTTTTAAATGAAGAAATTGGATTCCAAAAAGTAATTCTTGTTATGACTATTTTATGCGATATTATTATGTGTACAAAGCTGTTTCCAGACGTGTACCGATAACGATAAGCGGAGCGTAGCCAAATATATTTATTTTATTTTTTTCTCCTAAAAAAAAAAAAAAAATACTTATTCCATCCAAATTATAAAATTTGCTAGCCAACCGAAACCGAAAACGATACACGTGGCGTTGGAATGGCATCAACTCATAAACGGCTTGGCAGGAAACATGTTAAACTAATATTCAATTTGCTGGTAATCAGCAAAAGTAAAGCGTCGTTTAACAAAGTGAACCACCACTGAACAGTGCACAAGTAAATAATATCCTTCTTGTTCTTTTTCCTTTTTTTGCTTTTTTTATGATTTTGAAAAAGGCACGATCTGATGTATATCGAATAGCTATAAAAAATCAAGGTTTGAAAGATGACATTATAGCATGGTGTACGACGATACTAATCTTGCATCAGTACATACAATACAACAACGAGGTATTTAACACAACTTCTTCTACTTCTTGTAAGAGAAAGATTGTTTAATTTTTATTTACTTATATTTTATTTTATTTTATTTCATTTCTTTTTTTTTTTTTTTGTTTTTTTGTTTTGCTTTTTTTCGCCGAGTGATTTAAAAATTTTTATATTTTCTTGGAAAAAAGGCAACTTAACTTAATGTTATTATAATGAAATATTCTGGCTGTAAAGCTGTTTTTTGTTTTTGTTTTTGTCTTTCTTGTTTCTCTTTATATTACGTACGCATATATCTGCTAAATTTACCTGCTGATCTATTTTTAAAAGATTTGTCCTTCAACAAAAACACTTAAGTACGTACGTACGTACAAATGATGATGTTTGTGTCAGAAGATTCTCACACACAGTTTGACTATTTCAAAAATAGCAATAATTTTAAAGCACAGACAATAAGGCCTGCATGCCGTTCATGCAAACAACTACGAAACGGAAATACTGTAAACTTCTTTTGCTTATTCTTTTTTTTTTTTCGACGATAATCATCGTTTAAACGCCATGTATAGCAAAGCAAGTAGTGTCACATTGTACTTAAGTATACAAATGAAAAAAAGCGGTTAAATAAGAGATAAATAAATAAATAAAACTTTTAATAATGAGACTGAAATAAGAGAAGTAAGTAAAATACTATAATACGATTACTATGAAGTTCTGTCGAATCGAATCGTATATAGACTTTTTGAACAAATGAGCATGAAAATGATAGAATTTTTTGCTGACACTAATTTTTAGGAGACGGGACCTTTAAATACCCATAATAAGTTTTTCTTTACTTGGTCTAGGTTGCAGGATATCGAGACATATAACTATTTCTAATGTTATGGGTGTGAAATGACTTCAGTCACAAACGTGAAGTTCAAAAACGAGGATGATATGCGTGTACGCACTCCCACAATACCAAAGTAACTAAAACTATCTCGAAAAGCCGCCGATATTTTTTTTTATATTTTCGTCTATAATTTCCGATTCCGTGAATATGTATTCGTCAGTCAGTGTTAGTAACCCGATCAAAATCATTTTCAAACCGAGCCTGCAGATGGTTTCGACAAATATTTGGCTAGCAGGCTTTCCGAAATGTCTGCACGGAATCGACAGAAAGCTCGAACTGAATATATGAGAACATAGTAGGCGTTTTTTCGCGGAATGCAGCCTTGTATATGGCCAGATCGCAACCAATTTTGAATCTCGCATCGATCGAGAAATGTTTTCGTCGAATTTCTGCTTTAGCGATGTCACAAAGATTATGTCTCAGACTTCCTGTACGTATGAGTGCTTCTTTTTTTTGTACGTCAATTGCACCCTAACTGGCATTTGTACCAAATTTCAATAGAATTATGGAGGTTGTTCTTTATCTTCGTCTACGGAAAAATATTTTTCGATTGTTAAAATAAGTGAACAAAAGTTCACCAAAGAACTCGCATAAAACTATGGTTCAAGAATGAAACTTCAACTTGCGAAATGTCGAGAAAGGCTTTTGTAGACAATGCACTGATTTTTAATTGCTGTAATTGTTTAAAAAAAAAAAACTACTTGATAGCGATGAACTTCCATACATGCTTCCACGTCTACCAATGGCAACGCTACGTCAAGGGAATCAAAAATTTTTTGCTTAAAAATCGTTGATGTCGTCATGGATATCCTGAATATTTTTTTCTTCGATACAAATCATTTTAAGAGACAATTTGGTGCTCAAATATGTCCCGCTATAATTGTACTCTCGAAACTGTTTCACCGGCAACTCAGCTCCGTACAACAGGAACGAAATTCTATTCATCTCGTTTAGCTTCACTCGACTTGTGGTTGTTCTTGATACGCGAAAAAAAACTTTTGATTGTTCGAGAGATAAAATCGTATCGAAAAATGAACTTTTTTTAATTGAAAGTTAGTAATAAGTAGTAACTCCTTAATAGTTGGGGACATTGACACAGATACGAGTTGAGGTGTCACCAAGCCATGTGCAAGGAAAACTTTTACTGCCTTCTGCAGACAATACCGCAAACCTACCTTGAAACTGCATCCAACACGTTATCTTATTTAGTTTCAACTCACCAAGTAAAGTGAATGTATGCGCATGAGCAGCGTCGTGGTAGTAGATAATTTTTTTGCAAATTATTTGTGTATACGAAAATTTGGAAGGACACTTCTTGTAAGCCATAAATTATTGATGAAAAGTACTTTGTAATATTTTTTCATTTTCTTCCCAGATTGTTAAGCGAGTACGGGTTGAAATGACGTTTAAAATTTACCTGCTACATTCGGTCATATATGTTTACATTGAAGATATTGCCGTGAAATTCGATACAGATGCAGGTTAAGATGCCACCCATCTAAGAAAGGAAAAACTACTCTCCGACCGCGCCATTTACGAAGAAGTGTTTTACTGCATTTTGGGAACAGTGATATAAACGTACCGTGGAACTGACTTCGACACCTTATCTTATTTAGTCACGTGTGTATGCATTTAAATCTTTATATGAGAAATGAGTTACGTTATGTTTCTCCGCTCACCACCTAAAGTGGATATATCTCAAATGTATGGTAATAGACACTTTCTTCGCATTTTTGTTTGTGTGTACGAAAATCTGAATGGATATTTCTTATAATCCACAAATGATCGATGGAAGTACTTTGAAATGTTCTTCCATTTTCTTGCCCGATTGTTAGGCGTGTGCAGATTTTTAAAATTCGCTTTGACATCGACAATGATTTAATGCGTATATCTTAAGGTTTGTAGTTTCAAGAGCTCTTGTCAAAACGGACAAGTCGGGCAGACAAAGAGAAATATAAAATATGTGGAAATCTCTGACTCAGAGAGTTAAAAACCATTTGACAAATTTTGTTTTATCATTCATTAGCTAGGGATAAGAGAAAACTTAATTGAATTGAGAAATAAAATAATCGATCTAAAGTATTTTCAATTTCATTTATTAATAATCACGACATTCTATATCAGGGATTCAGTACTAATTAGATGAAGAAAAGCCACATCTACATATTTCATAAGCTTTGTGGTGTATCCCTCTCAATGGAAGAACAAGTGAAAAGGATAAATTGGGACACGGCCCACCACTAAATGCCGTATCTCACCACACAACTATCTATATGTGTATATATATATATACTTTACACAATAATCTGTTATATAGGAAGTGGTCGGATCCCAAGCATTTTCAGAAGCGTTCGTCCTTGGGCCAAAAAATGTCGGTGCGACAAGCTTCACCCGTAGGTTGAATAAAAGAACATAAAATGGACGGACGAACAGACAAGCTTAGAACGTCAGCGCACCAAGTTTCATCAAAAATTTTCGAAAATTGCGAACTGTAGGTTGAAAAAAACGGACGGGTGGACAGATCGGTGTATCCAGTTTCAGTAAGACATCTCGAAAATTCCGACCTGCAGGTTGATAAGTAAGATGAAAAAACCAGACGGGCAGACAGTCGCCTTCTGCATCGATAGGTAAAATGAAAAGTGTGTCAATATCAAGTCCTTGTGGGCATTGCATTAATCCGCAAATCTTAGCGTACCATCCTTGTACCACAAGCGATGTAGGATATAGTAAGTAATCCTTTTTCAGTGACAAAACTTTCTCTCGATAAAAACTGATCACCGATTCCAACTGACGAAGAGGTAAATATTGAATTGCTAAAGCTATCAGAAGCCGCATTTCCCACTGTCCGTTATATACACTTGTAATATATCATTGTGTCCCTGCTATGTTTAATTAGACATTAAGACGCAATAATGGATAAAATGATTTCAATGGGATTCTAATCCCGATAATTGTGATCTTAAGCTTGAGATAGAGAGACAGATAAATTTGGAAAAAATATTTTTTTTTTTCGAAAGCAAGAGATCTATAAGTGCGTTTATGTTTCATCGACGTAAGCGAGCAACGAAGCGTGTCAAAGATTTAGCCGACCTTCACTTTGTACTTTGTATGGAAAGTTCAGCATTGTATTTGTGCCGTTTCTTGTTAAGTTCAGTTTAAGCCAACAATATTCTTTATTTATAAACACTTTCTCTTCTTCAATGACGTAGATGATGTAGATTTTAAAAATAATACAAATTTAATATTAACAGTGAATATAAGCATGAATTGAGTTAACTTTCGTTTGATTGCACAAAATTTGTAAAATTTTTATAAAACGTAAAGTTTCGAAAGACAATTGCAAGTATACATTACACACACACACACACACACACACATTATCAAAACAGGCAACAGTACAATAAAAATGACATACGTAGATAGATAAGTCATTTATAAAACGTCGAATCCACGAATATTGTCCACGAGGCATTTTTCAATTTAATTACTTAAACTAACATAACACACCGTAGGTGCAGAAATTTTGTAAAAATAGAATTCTACGGAAATTTTTGTAGAAACATTTTTGAAAAAGTTCAATAACCAAGTTTGTTATACGTTTGTGTTAAACAATGCATATATGTATATGTATATATACATATATATGTATGTATATATATATAGCATTCCGTGAGTTGTGAAAAAATGTATATATTTTGCAATAATTTGAATTAATAATCCATTCAATACATACATACACACATACATATATATATAATAATGTCATTAAAATTACAAAATAACATAACCAGCCAGTTAATGACCACACACATGTGTAAAAACATTAAACCACGTTGTATGCCAAAGAGGAGAAAGATTATGAAAGAAAGAAACAAGGAGACGCGGAGGAAACTGAATTTGTCATATTCCGTTTATTTATATATATATATATATATATATATATATATATATATATATGCATATGTATATAGAAAATGTTAATATTATAATTCGTATACTTGTGTGTATACGTGTATTACATTTGATCGTCTGTATGTATATTAAACTTATCAACATGTGAACCACACGCAAGCAAATTTCATAAAACAATTAAAGATAAAAACAACAAAAACAATAACCACGACGGAATTGGAGTAAATTTGTTTGCATTTGTTACTTGATGGTTGGTGGGCGTTTTATGTCGACACATCATCATCATCATCGTCGTCATCATCATCATCATCATCATCATCATCATCATCATCATTGTCGTCATCACTATCATCATCATCATCATCATCACAAACAGCATTATCAACTTAATTGTAAGGCTAACAAGAGAAGCATATTTAAAATCTTCAAAATAACAGCAACAAAAAGCAATTGTTGTCTTTAAAAATAGGTGGCAATGTGAGGTCTTATGTATATGTCACAGTAATTTGAAATTGATAGTGACATTAGATGATAAAATGGAAAAAAATACATGTATGTACACATGTGAGAAAATTAAAAAAAGAAAAAAAAAACATGGACGTATGACTAACGCTTAACGCTAGAATTTCGAGCATATGTCTGCATATCATTCCATCGCTGCCTTTCGATTTCTATACACAGGTGCTCGATGAAAAATTGTAAGCCCTCTTCTATATATTGATTTCATGATCGTAAGCCACATATAGGGATTAAAGCTGTGTTTCTGCTTAGTCTCAAAGAGTTTAGATACACCATCGAAACACAAGGATGGAAACGTTTGCTCCTTGACTTTGTGGCGTTTAGTATTACGCATTGAGGGCCGTACACTCTGTAAAGATGTTTGATCGACGGCATACGCATTCCAATCCATTTAACCGTCTGCTGTTGAAAAGATCATGTTGCCAAAGGGCTCTATTAGAAAATTAAAATTTGATATGGATGGATGTCGTTTAATGATGACAGATCGACTTTCAAAAGAGACCTAAGTTGCCCGGAGTAAGCAAAAAGGAATAACTTCCACAAATATTGGTTACTGGGCTATAATTCGCTGTAGAGAGCTTTTATTTATGCACTTAAGAAGGAAACGTTGTATAATCGTTCCACTTACTCGATTAACTGCCGTGCCCACATTTAATAAAAAAATATTTAACAATTATTATAGTAATAGGTAAATAAAATCCGCCTTAAGGCGAATAAAATTTTCTTCTTTTTTTTTTAATTCTTAATAAATAGATTTACTTCTGCCTATGATAAATTCTTGAAAACATCCCACTACACCGCCCTACATTTATTCACATAACGACATTTCAAAATGAGAGATTGCATGGGAAGAAGCCTAAAAAGTGGAGCAATCCGAACCGCTTTCAATAGCATGGCAAAACACGGCATTGGCACACCGACGTTCTATCAAAATATCTCGAACGCTACGGTCTGTAGGTTGAGCACAAGAGAAGAAGACAGGCAGAAAGATAGACGGACGCATAGAGAATTTTTAATCGGTGGTCCTATATCAAGTCTATCTCTTATAACTGATGTACGGTATAAAAACTCTACGTGCAGACACGACGATAGTGAGTTAGGGTTATAGGTAGAGAAGGATGGAAAGAGAAAATAGGGCTTGTGTCCGTTTGCTTTAAATGTCGAAACATCAGGCAAGGCGGGAAACATTCCTGCTGGTAGACTGTTCCAAAGACACACAGTCTGATTCAAGAATAACGAGTCGCGAGTTAGTGCGTCGTGCGATATATAGGTAATTCCTGGACTTGGGCTCCTAGAAAGGATCTGATTGATGGACAAAACTCTTTGATCTCCGTAAAACAGTTGCCGTGACTGTACCTATAGATGAGCACTGCGCATCCCTCATTACCTAGGATCCTTGATGATATTGCAAGTTTTGGACACGCTTTTGTGGAAAATACTATGCACATGATTATCTATTAAATCCAATTAAATAAAAGAAAAAAAAAAAAAAAAAAACGTCTTATAAAAATAAACAATAAGAACAATTCTCAGAACAGAATTGGGATTTGAACCTGATACGTTTGATAATAGATGATAATAAATTTCAAGCGTAAAATTGGCAACGTTGCTTTTCTTCTCAGAAGAGAAGGAGAGAAAGAGAGAGAGAGAGAGAGAGAGAGAGAGAGAGAAAAGAAAAAAAAAACCAACAAAAAAAGAGTTACGTACCAAATCTATATTATATTTGATTATATATATATATATATATATATATATATATATATATATATATATATATGTACAGACGGAAGGCATGAACAGAGATGGATATATAGAAAAGGAGCGAAATAGAAACAAATGTATAAAATTTTATGCACATACACATATATTTATATACATATGGTCATGTACAAGTCTATATATAAATGTATGAGAATTGGAGCGATTTGACTGTTTCTGTGGTGTCACTAACACAACAACCAATTACGAATTGAATCTGTCAAAAGTCGCTACAACATACCAATCTAAACGAGAAATACATACATACATACATACATACATACATACATACATACATACATACATTCATATATATTCCGCAAATACAAAACAAATGGCAACGAATCACGAAAGCTGAGGAAAACAAAATTGTGATGCCAAAGCTCGATGAAAAAAATATATGTATGTAACAATAACACAATAGCGAACATGAATGACAACAATCAAATATAAATACATTTGTTACGCGTGTAGAGCATATTCATCGTTCAGAATTAGTTCTGTGTGAGATATTTGGTAACCTTCTTACGCATTCACATAAACATATATTTACAAAGGTATTATCTACGTATATATATATATATATATATATATATATATGTATATTTAGTTTTGATACTAATACCATTGGTCTTTGTATAACGAATGATCATCAAATGCTTTATATTAAATCAGCTGTTTTGACGGCATTTTGTATGTGCTTTTGATTGTTTCTACATATCAATGTGAAAGGCGAACGTCAATTGATTTAACTTGAATAAAAATAGATATGAATATACACATGCACGCACACACACACACACACACATGTGCGTGTTAAATGACGATGAGACGACGATCATATACATTTAAATATATATTAGCAAGCAAAACCACCAAAAATGTAGCGAAAACGAAAAAAAAGAAGAAACCAACAGTACCTTAAAAAAAGTTATAATCATCGAAATTCAGATCAAAATAGCACGTGTTTCAATTTTACATAGTTTCACTGTATGTATAGTGTAAATATTTAAAACGGAATTTAAATAAAAAAAAAAAAACACACATACATACACACACACACACACACACACACAAAAATGTTTTTTCAAAAGAGAAAGAAACGATATGTATGTGATCGTTTTATAAACCAAATGAAAAGTTAGTTAAAGAATAGCGGTTAAAGAGAAAAACAAAAGAAAAGGCAAAGTAAGAAAACAGGTGCATTCACTTTTGAAGACCTCACACACGCATACATTTTGATATTTAAGAAAAACTAATAATACATTTGTTACCTGTGTAGCCATGTGACAAGCCGTACTAATTGAAAGCAGAGAATTTTACTCATTTTATATGTAAATTAAACACACATGTATACATACCAAAGTAAATGTCAAATATCATTATAAACGAATATTGACCGCCTTTGGTTATCAGTACGATATCATTAACTTAAATAGACATGAAGTCCGAATGATGAGCTAAATATTTGATATTATTATGCGAAACTCTTGGATCTTGATCATATACAATGATAATGATATATATATATATATATATATATATTTATATATATATATATGTACATGAATTACGATATTTTCAACTCATATAAACGTGCAAAGCCAATCTTAGCTATCTGCCAGTGGGTGTTTGTCTATTTTTGGGTACGCCTATCTGTCTGTCTCTCTCTCTCTATATATATATATATATATATATATATATATATATATATATATATATATATTTCTTTCTCTCTCTCCCTTTCTATCTTGCTGTGTAGGTGCGTGCGCGTGTGTGATTGAGTGATCTTAATTGATCTTTCACACATAGCATTCAAATAACTCGAGCAAAAATTTATCGGATAATTTCCGATTAAAAGAATTTGAAGAGCATTTAGTAAATACATTAAAATCTATTGCGATCGTACGCCTTCTCTAACGCGCTCTAGAAAACTAATCGGAATATACATGCCCTGAATTAACGCATTACCTATCAAGCTGTTTACGAGTATATGCCATTTCTACGCCACGTGTACCAATTTCAATACACGCTAACAACTTCAATGATTTTGGATAAACACTTACGTCTGAGCTGGGTACACGTCTTAAAGGATATTGTAAAAGTCATTATGTCGCATAAGTTTATGATAATAATAATGATAATAATTCATTTTCATTTTGTCATATTTTTATTCGTAAAATTTTGATTGGCATACAAACCTACCTTATCGTGTACTGAAAACGGCACATACGGTATGAAATATATATTAAATGTATGCATCAAATTTTAAATCGATCTGGGAATGGGATATGCCTATTTTTTTCCGCAGCTATAGTAAGCACTCTGCACTAGTAATAATATGACTTTACCGATGAGTCATATCTTCACTATTACCTACCGACTTTTGTTGAGGAATTTTGAAAATTGCAATCTTTTTCGTGTTCGTAATACTAAATGGACAGACGTCACCCGGACAGACGGACAGACAAGCTTAAATTGGTTCAGAAAATCATTCTAAATTGATTGATATAATGAAAGGTGAGGCCTTTCGGGGTATTGTATATGTGCGCGCACACTTAACACACTCTTTTACCACAGACGGTGTAGGGTATACTCAGATATAAAAATATATTCCCAAACGAATAATAAATTTAGATACTATGTGACGTTTAAAGGTATTTTTCTGCCGCTATAGTTGCAACTTTTTAGGACGTATGGGCCGCCAGTTATACGAGTTTGTTCATAGGTTGTCTGCGCTAGTTTTTATGATTTTGCATTAAAAATCTGATATTCCAGGGCAATGGTCGTAGTAAAATTTGTTAAGTTCTGAAAACGAAAGAAAAAAGAACGCCTGTGGCTGCCTTGTGACTTGTGACGGCGATACTGTGATGCTCAGCATCAAACTGTTAGTGATACAATTAGCAACAAAGACAAATGATGTAAACGAGCCGAGATCATGAGCAATAACTTGATGATTTATTTGCAACACGAGTAGGTGGGAAAGGAGAAGCTCGAAGCACTAGTGCTAATAAGAACCGGATGAGCAAAAAGAGAAAGAAAGAAAATAAGCCAATAGATAATTCATTCAAAATTCCCGCAACTCATGGTCTTGCTAATCTGTAATAAAATTTCAATGTTTTTTTTGTTTTTTTTTAATCTTTAAACTCTAAACTACTTAGTACGCGAGAAGAAAAAACCCAAAAACTTAAAAAATAAAATACATAATATGCATATATATGTATACCCATGTAAAACAAGAAACATTAGAAATAAATGAAATAAACTGAAACGGCCTTGGGTGAGTTTGATTGAAGATAGCAGCCTATCGCATGGTAAGCTTAGTTAAGCTTAATAATGATTTCAAAGTTAGTCAGATCGTTAACAAAATTAACCAACACTTTTACATTAAACACAAACAAGAGATATAAATATATTTTTTTGTATCCATCACAAGGGCATGTAACTAAAATTCCCACATGTTTTGCAAAACGTGCTCGTGTTCATCAGAAACTATTAAAAACTCCATCAAAGACGGTTGTAATTGCTAGGTGCACACTTATGAGACGCAGATTTAAGAAATAGATGGCACACCAAAGCAAGCTGAAGATGTAAAGATGTGATGGAAAGGGTGCCATTGATTTATAGCACCGAGAGAGAGAGAGAGATATTCCTTCTTAGTATTGATTACGAAATCAAAATTACAAAGAGATTAATTAACAAACTTTCTTGCCCTCAGTTGAACTACCGAAATCACTTAAATCGATCTCTAAAGGTTGCCATCTCTTATATCGTTCGTAAATATTGTTTGCATCACGTTACTACCTATGCGTGTGGATGCTAATCTTTTGTTATTGTATATGTTGCGAGCATAACTATGTTATGTGTCGAGTATCTAACGTTATAGATATGCAAGAATTTACGCATGACATGTTTTTTACACGTGCACAGCGCCACCATACTTGTTTACATTTACTTACCTTGTTACGCTGACAAGGCTTACTTAGTGTGCTAGTATTTGTTATGAAAAATATCTTCACTTTTTCCTAAAAGCAAATCATTTGCCTTTTATTTTTTTAACCAATCCATCTGCAAATGGAATTTTTTTGTAGAAATTCTTAAGTTGTGTATTTCCGGAAGAGATGCTATCGCGGAAGTCCGATATCCAAATGAACCAAAAAGTGCAATTATTTGTACTAACCCTAGGATTGAACGGATATGAATTAGTCAGTGAGCAAAGATCATGTACATAAAGAGACATTAACCGCTTTTTTTAAAACCAGCACAAGTCTATTTATTATAATTCACGTCATTTACCGTAAAAAGGCACATTAAGTTTATGCATATTTATGGAAAAGCTAGAAAGATGGGATAGACACACCTTTGATTATATCAGAAAGTGATACTGAATCGATTTAAGCTTGTCTGACCCTCTGTCCGCCTGGTCGTATTCTTTCTTTGTGTTCAATCTTTGACATGTTTCGATGAAATTTGGCACACTGACGTGTTTCGCCCCACGGATGAACGTTATTAGAAACGCTTCGGATCGGTCCATTTTTTCGACCACTCCCAATAAAAAATTGCTTTTTTCAAAGTTTCCCTACCCCAGTCGCTAAACACGAGTCTTTCGACATTCTAAATTAATATATGAAATTTGGTTCGGTTGGGCAAATTATTTATACATCCTGTCGTCCATATAAGATTTCTCATGACTAGTAAGCCCTTGAGAGCAAGATTTAATACTTTCTGATGAAAACTGATCCACAGTAGGAATTTAGCGAAATAAATTAATAGTAGAAAGTCCGCATCAGACAAATCGATTTTTAAAACCCCAAGGTATACGGGCATGAAAAGCAAACCCTTATATGGAGAGAAAGACTATTTTCTAGTTTTTTTATGACGGAAACTGGAAAATAATAACATTCGAAGGAAGTAAATCGAGTTTACAGAATTTGTGATTACGTCAGGTGACGTAAATTTTGGACATCCTCCAATATGCGGGCTTTCATGAAATGTATGACGCATGCATACTTGTACTAGGCGAAGTGGTGAAGTGTAGCTCAATGCTCGACTTCTCGACTATAATGTCCCTATGCATTTCATTACATACTAAATATTGTTTTCCTCTTACGAATTAGTTTATAAAACAAAATTAACATGACAATGCATGCAACGGTAAAATAATAAACGGATTGGTTTCCATCATCCAATTCATTTGAGCGAAGACAGTATAACTAACACTTAATAATTACTTTACATTTCCGCTAAGAATTTCACAAGACATTATGTCTGCCGTTGTAATATGATGAGTAGTAGATGAGGATTTACTGGTCAAAACATTTACAACTCAATTCAATGAGACTAGAAACGGTAAATATTATTTATATATATATAGATTTGAATTTTAATTTTTTATTCGTATTGCAAATACGAATTTATTTCAATTTCAAAGGTATTTTATTACATTGCAAATATTTCGAATTCCCAGACCAACGTCAGCCGCTATCACATAAAACCATAATGATGATAATGATTATGACTCTTTAAAATTGTGCAGACCTTATATGAGAAAAGGTAGGTATAATAAATAATTCATGTTACAAAGACACGAGAAAAAGAAGAAGCAACTAAGGAAGGAGTGTAGACTTTGAAAGAAAAATCTTGGATACCCATTATCTGAAATGAATGTTTAATAAGCAAGAGAACTGATTCATCTTGCGACGAATTTTCGATTCCCTTCATCTTAAGAAAATGGTAGATAAACAAAAAATACATAAAATCAAAAACCTTTTTCCATAGTTTGCAGACTAGTAATAGTTGTTCGATCGTTATTGATTTCCATATCGAAATTAATAGATATCTCAACCACGCCCACCCAATAATAGCAAATGTGAGAAAGTAGTTCTTTTCCCTTTTGTTAGCCGACGATAGGAATAAAAAGTTTGCTCATCACCGAACATAATTTCTTTACTTGGCTTTTTTTTAGTGAAAATGACTCGTTATAGTTACGACTGTTGTTCAAAAAAAAAAAAAGGATCAAAGTAAATTTTTCAGTTAGTTCTTTCGAAGATAAGAAGACAATCTCTCTATATGTAATAAGTCAGTAAGTAAATTCACGATATCCGGATGTGGACGTTTGGCGTCGTTTCGTCGGGAGCATCATCCCTTCAGTGATCAAAGAAAGAAAAAAACACAAAACACTTCTAACTATTCACACTTGTGAATAAACGTTAACCAGGTATCCGAAGCGGTTTTAAGCAAGCATGGATAGAAAAATTCATACTTTCTCTATAGGCTTAAGCGACTCTGAGTATTCCAATAAAAGATGCCAATACCACAGGCAGACGGACAAACATTGGAAATTTTTCGTTAATCAATGCCATGTTGACATAAGTTCATCCTCCATGTATTTTATATTTAGGTATAAACTTCGTTCGAAAAAAATCATTTTAAAATTTTAAATGTCTTTCGTTTAAAACGTTTATGAATCGTTTTTTGGGGATTGGTAATTGAAATCTAACAACCGAAGCGCAGTTTCGAATGCCGTAAACGGAATGAGAATACAAGTTTCGCCTGAGCAGACCCCGACTACCAAGTCCGCGTTCTGTGAGTTCACAGAATTCTCAGGTGCGGTAGAGTTTTCCTGGTCGTACCTATAGTGGGTGTTGGGTCGGTAAAGTCATAACACCTACCGATTGCGCATACATTCACTAAATGACAACCACCACCAACTCCCAAGGCCTTTCTCGTTCCTCTCTTCTCTCTAACAATCAGTTTCTAAGCGAGAATTTTTTTATAAAAATAAATAATGAAATTTCTAAAAAAAATAAAATTATTTTTTAATAATTTTTTAAACATTTTTATAAATAATAATTTTTAATAAATATTTAATAAATTTTTAATAATTTTTTAAAAATAAGAAAAATTGGTGTTTGTCTCTTCGAAGATAAAAGTCAAAAATAAAAAGATATCGAGAAAGAATCTATGCGCAAAGCTTTAAGGTTATAACTTGGAAAATATTATTGCCATTCATTAATTGTAACAGGTATTGGGCAAGACGGATCATCATAATGATCGATATACACGCGTGTATATGCAATTTTATTAATGCATCATTTTTATCACACATTTCATAGACTTGACGCCCCCTCGCACTGACAAATAAACGCAATAATAATAATAATGCAAAAATTACATATAACGAACGTCCTCATATATTATCTAATACAATAGATGTCATCGTATATCTAAACATTTACTTACATATGCTCATACATACGATGTACCATATGTGCAGCAATAACTATATCTTTCTAACGAATTATTGCACATATTTATTGCAATAAATGTTGTGCTCAATGCACATTTTTAATTGTATTTAAACAAATGTTGTATTTTTTTTTTTTTTTTTTTTTGGTTTGAAAAACAAAAAAATAAAATTAATTGTGCCAAATGTAATTAATTTCATTATGGATTTAAACAATTATAAATAAATTTATTAGGCGGGCATCATAATTAAATTAAAATGAAATAATTTCGATAATAAATAAATAAACAAATATACGAATAAAAAAAAAAATTACAAAAAAATTTAGAAAAATAAAAACAAATTAAAAAATTAACAAAAAAAATCCTGAGTAACAATTTATAACAATTAACAATTAAGAGGCGGTTAATAGGCGGTTCATATCCCTTCAGTTGAAGCGGTTGGCTGCATCCCCAGTTCTAATGATCCGAATTGCGGCAAACAAAATGTGTCTCCAAATTCAACTTAACCAAGTAAAATTGGCATTCACCAATACATAATTATAATCTCTCTCTATGGTAGAGCACACTTCTGACAAAAGCGAATATACAACACTCTAACTGTTATCTTTGTAAGATAAAATTTGCATAATTTGCAAATTTGCAAGAACGAGCTATGAATGCAAGTCTTGAGATCTTCCCATTTTCTTCTCTTCCCTCATCACCTGCTCACTTACCTACTTAACTACCTACCTATTCACCTACCTGCCTACCTATCAAAATGTTGAATCGTAGGCAAAAAAATGGAATCAGAAGGAATCGTCACCGTGTTGGACGTATAGAGAACATCCCCTGAGTTCTTGATCATGTTAAAAAGAAAAAAATGCTGGAAAAACGAAGACAAAAATATACAGATTTGTACTAGGACTTGATAAAGTCCACAATTCCTTTTTAAGCCTAATAATCGATTGAGTTGTAAAAATATATTAGACGAGGCTACGATTCTTTCAACTAACTGCTAACAGCGTGATGCGGTTCATTTCCCTTTGTCCACGTAGTAAACACACAAGAAACTCACGTCAGAGATTTTGAAAACTTGAGAGAAATAATCGCATAGTCGGCTCTTTGATCCGGTTTGGGCCGCGCTGACTCGACTGTGACACTTAATGAATGCACTGCCAAACGATATTGTTTTTTCGCCTCGAAATTGATGCTATGAACGTGGACGTAGAAGTGGGCCTTGATAGTATCATTTGGCGCACAACACGGCGCGCTATTCCGTGATTATTGTAAAATGACGCTTCTTGTTGATAGATCCTATATGTTTATAATATTTTTTAATATAATGTCTTAACAATATTGGACTTGATATTGCGTTTGGCCTCAAAAAATTGAAAGTGCACTTTCAGCAGCGAGCCCGCTGGAACCGACTTACTGCAAACAATTATATGAAACTGCAGATCGCTCTTATCTCTGATTTTAGGTGGAAGGGGTGAGAGACCTTTAAGATCGTGAAAGAATTCTATACGACCTTTGCATTCTCATGGAGGTAATCAGTCGAAACAATTTCACCGAGGTCTTTAGAAGCTTTGCACGCAAAGCTATATATAAATTACTTCCAAACTCAGACCCCTTTGTAAATATTTGCTCTGCCTATGTCGATTCATTTTTGGTATTTCCATGATGACAAGAGGTGAGTTAACGAATCACTTTGACGTTCATCAAGCACATTGCTATTCTCTACAACCTTAACTGGCATAGTCAATGTATATACACATCCGCATAGCCTTGGTTCTCGATGCCCCTTATAAATAGAAATTATAATATAATCTCCTGATAAGTTGCACTTAACATAATGTTATTTAACTTATCACGCTACATAAAGCAGAATTTTATTAAAACTAAAATCTAACGATTTCTTTGTGTGCCGTTTCGGTTATTTTTGTTTTTTTTGTTTTTTTTTTTTTTTGTTTCTTCCCCCAACGAGTTCAATACCATTCAAGTTCAATGGCTTGAATGAAAAAATGTTCAATTTTCAACAAATTTTTATTTTTTAATTCTTTTTTTTTTTTTATTCTTTTTTCGATTTTATTGAAACTCAGCAGAATGATGTTTAGCTGTAGATGGTGACGGTGCGCCATAACCACAATAACGGATTGAAGGGGCTTAGGGAAGATATGCAAAAAAAGATATTTGTTAGAGAGCAGAGAAGTGTGAAAAAGGGAAGGGGTAAGGAAACGTGAATACGCGAAGTCTAATATTATTATTATTGTTGTTGTTGTTACTGTTGCTGTCGTTGTTGTTGCTGTTGCTGTTATTGCTGTTGGTAAGACAAGTTTAAAAATTCGAAAAATGTGAAGAAAAAAAACCTCAACAAAAAGGAAAAACAAAGTGTTGCCCAAAATATTTAAGCTAGAATTACAACACGTTCGAGAGTGAAAGAGGGGCAAAAACAAAAACTGCGCATATTTGCGTATTTGAATAAACAAGAAAACCATTGCACAAAAACTAAAATCAAAATATATATGAATTATAAATGTATGCCCTTGAACTTTGCATACTAAATGAAGGAAAAAAAAAAACAACAACAACAATGCGTAGAAAATGATACCAAATATTAAAAACGAACCGAAACACAGTACAGTAGGGAAATGAAACTACAAAAAGTATACAAGAAATCGTTCACAGCCCCTTGGGTAATCGCACAACTGTACTTGCTTGCGAGCGAGTACATGTCATGTTCCGTAATTCGAAGGAAGGAAAAAAAACAAAAAAAAACAAAATAAATAAATAAACAATATATATATGCATACGTATGTACATATGTACATATGTATGTGTTTAAGAATTGTTTTCTCAAAGCAAAACAATTTGCTTTTCCCTTCCGATACAACCACCAATATTTACGTACCTAAAACAACTGCTCACAACAGTCATACAAAAGAAGAAATAACAAGAAAAAGAAACGAGTCCTTTAAGAAAGTCCTGACAGAATTCATTTTGCACAGCTGGCATTTTAACGAAAATTTCATAACAAAAGGTAAAGAAAAAAGATATGCACGAAAATTAATGTGCGTGTTTGTCTTTCTGTCGGTATGTCTATTTATATACATATATTTGTCTGTCTATCTGTCCGTCTGTCATTCTTACAGGTAAAGAAGGAAACAACCACCACAAAGAGAAAAGATATTTAACGCGAAGGTTTCCTTTTCGCCTCTTTCTCTTATCGATAAATAAACAGAAGTTTATCGATAGTTCTTAGTACATAAAAAAAAAAAAAATTATAAGAAATTATTTCAAACTATTTACTGCATTAGAGAATTCCAGCATACAGCTGCAAAACTTCCGAGTTATTGCCTTATGCAAATTTATATCACATTTAATTAAACGCAACTAAAGGGGTCAAATTCTTACTCGCTCTTACAGTTTCGCTTTCCGATTGCGCTACGAAAGGTGTTCAACACACACCGTACAGTTGAGGTCGGTGGCTATGCAATGCAAACACATATGCACTTGTTCTCGATCGACATTTTATACTTCTTTTTCCCAATCTATCGGCTTCCAGCTAACTAAGACCCAAAATGCATTTAGAAAACATATATAAATAGATAGAGAAAGAAAAGACAAAAATATTTTTGAAACACAAAAAAACAAAAAAAAAATCTAATAAATAAACTAAGAGATAAAAAATTCAATTTGATCAAAACTTCTTTAAGTGCTTTATAAACCTTACGATGCATTGGCTGCTTTATATTACTTATCGATACATGTAAAGTTGAGAAAGTTTGTATTTGATCTTCCTATATACACACTTCTTATATATATATATCGCATATATACTTTACAGATGAAATACCAGCGATGCTCTTTCCCGAGCGAACGCACTAAAATACTGCAGTGTTTTTTACCTTCCGCTCTATCTGCAATCCGTCATCATCATCTCCATGCCCACAAGGACTGATTAAATATATATTAAAAAAAAAAAAAAAATTATATATTTATTAAAATATTTTTTTATGAGGCAGAATTTTCAACACCATCTTTAATAACATCTTGCACGCATTCCTTAGGACACATATTCTGACTTTCAAATCTTTCCTCCTTGCCTTCGGTTTTGTAAACTTCTATATCGCACTGCATCCCTTAGAAGATAGAGAGAGAGAGAGAGAGAGAGAGAGATAGAAACATATTTAACAGCAAGAGACTCTCCTGCGTTTTTTCAATATTATCGAGGAAAAAATGTCTCTGTTTTTCGTATATTCAACCGTGAGGACTTCTAGCCAAGTACTAGGATCAAAACAAAATATCTTGCTTCGTGCGTAAGATTATATACAAACGGCATGGCAAGAATAAAAATATGCTTTGCATTAATAAGAGCAGAAATATTTTTGTTGCTTGCATCTGTCGTAGTCTTTCGTTGTCAACAAGATTGCTGTTGGTTGTATGTGACGGCCGTCAAGATGTGTAATTTCGTTGTGAAGGATTGCTGCCGTTGCTTCCCCTTCCATTGAGTATTTGTTGATTTTACACAATAAAAGTCTCGAACATTTTTACAAAACATTTGGAAATTTTTTAAATAATTCAACAAATCGTAGCCAATATTTCATAGTATTTTTTCGAGAATATTCCCAAGAAAATGCATTTTCAGTGAATGTGGCATGAGAAGATATTTTAATACAAATTTATAGAACGAGCTTTGCACTATACAGCATTTCACTCTATCAATTAAAATAAATGTGCACAGTTACACAGAAAAGCCTCGCATTTCAATTGCCTTCCGCTTAGCTATCCTTATAATTCAATTCACTAACTTATTGCCAAAAGTAGTGGTACAACAAATTGTAATATCACGGAGAATAATATTCACATAATCTTTCAGGTTAGCTGTTGACTGGATGTAATCATATCGTATATTTAATTTTTTTTATTTATCCGAAAATATGATTTACATTTTATAGAGAACAAGTTATAGCAAATATTTAAAGATCTATTTTTCATATTAATTTGATTATTTACTAAAGTGTCGCAGAGGACAATATTCACATAATCTTTTAGGTTAGCTGTTGACTGGATGTAATCATATCGTATATTTAATTTTTTTTATTTGTCCGAAAATATGATTTACATTTTATAAAAAATCTAATTTTAACTAAAGCGTTATTTGTACCTCAAATTTCTATCATTTCAATGGATTGCTAAGCAATCATTATTTAAATAGGGCCGTCTACTTATTATTGACATATACATATATAACAAAAAAAAAAATGATTAAAATCAAAATGAGTTTTAATAAGATTAAGTAAAATTGCATGAAAATGTTTTTAAATCAAAGCCACGAACACTTAATCGCGTATACTCTCACAGCTATTGCATTGTAAAGATGCCACTGGATTAATGTACTCGAATATTTACTCGACATCTCAAACCCGATCGAGTTCTTGATTGACATCGAAATTATTATTTTCTTCTATACATATAGATATTAACATTTCGCAATTATTTTATAAATATAATCATAAAAAAATACTATGTAAATTATATATATGTATAGTATATTTCCGGACAAGAAAAATTCAAATGTTAACAATAACTTTGGACAGTGTGGCTACAATAATTATACATATTACATTTTTTGGACATATGTACAATAGTTATATACAGCTCAACATGTTTTTGGGCGGTATTTTTTTATGCGAGAGAGAGGGAGGATATTTGCATTTTAGGCTACAACGAGTCGTATTGAATTGTGCGATTAAGATGTTTCTACGTACAGTTTAATCATTCATCTTATTTTGAAAGAACTTTTTCGCCATTTCGTAAACCTTGCATTAAGCTTGACTAAGGTGAACTTTGGTTTCACGGACCTCGTCTACCGTATAAAGCAATTTTTCTTTAATATGCTGTGAAAAATCGTTTGTTGTAGCTATTTAAGAAGTCTCTGAATATTTTTTTTTACTGCTCCCAGTCCCTCCCTGCTCATCGCACAAAAACAGGTTTACCTGTACCTTAGATAAATATATATCAATATAGATAGTTCTAGAGAATTTTAAATGGGTGGAATATTTAATATATAGCAAATATTAAATTTTCGAATTAATTTTACTTAATTTTCAGTTGCACATAATTAAGCTGTACATCTGTTCAAATGACTTATAACTGATGCTAATTTTGTTAGCAAATCGAATGAGGCTGCCTTCACTTTTTAATGACAATTTTTGTAGAGAGATTTTCTTGATCCCTTGTGCATATGTGAAGAAGGTTTCATTTCATTACTTCATATTACTGGGGTGTGTGTTAAATAAGATCAAAGAAATTTAAGAAAACAAAAAGAAAAAAAAGAAACGAATGAATGTAAGCTCGGGTTAATTCATTCCCGTTGTTACATTGCTTTTAGTTAGTGGTCTCCTATATTGCATTTTTCGTTTCTTACAATTCATCATCAACAACAGTAGCAACAGCAGCAGCAGCAGCAGCAGCAGCAGCTTGCCTTAAATGGCAGATGTGTTGTATTCCTCCCCAATAAACAATAACATTAACAGCAATTACAACAACAATAACAAAAACAACAGTTGTTTTTGCTGCATATTGTTTCAAATAAACATTTCGAAGAACTATTGGGTTACTTGAACAGCGTCCAGGAAAAGAAGAAAAAATTAAACAAAAAAAAAAAAACAACAAAGTCCTGTTACTTTGTTTAATCGATGAATGTGTAAGTAAATAAAAGTTTCTCGAAATATATTTTCTTATAAGACGTAGACAAAAACAAAGAAATTTATTGCATAAACAAATAAAAATACTATAGTGGACCACCAGTAAATACCCTACATCATCAAACAATTACTTGTATAACAACTGTTCAAAATAGGGCGTCATGTGGGAATTGGGCGAAAAATTGGTTCGATCCCAACTATTTTCAATAGCATTCTTCTTTAAGTCAAAACATTTGCTGTCAGTTGTACCGAATTTCATCAAAACATCTCGAAAATTTCGGCCTGAAAACACAAAACAACAAGACGGACAGATAGACAAACTACGTTATATCGACTCTGAATCATTTTCTGAATAAAACCTGTGTCTATCTCAAGCTCTTCTGGCTTTTGCATACACCCGCACAAAGTTAACATACCCTTGTTCTATGGGTGTGGTACAGCATAAAACGCAAGCATTAAGAAAACAAAATTTTGTGCCATCAGCCCACATGCATACCACATCCGAACTTAAACAAATAAAGCTTGAGTTACTGATCGCTGACTAGTAAGTTTTGTTTTTCATTTCACACAACGCTAACAGAAAATGGTTTCACGGGGAAATTGTGAGCATTTTTAGTTTTTATTGAGAGTAATTTCTAACCGCGACAAGAATTGTATTTGTACCCTAAACCACTTGTGGCGCATGGCTTAAAATAGACCCATCTTTTATTATACCGATCGATTCAGAATCACTTTGTTAATATAAGCTTCTGTCCATCTGTCCATCTAATGTCCAGATGGCAATTTTTGAGATATTTTGATGAAATTTGGTGCGCTGGTTTACTTTAACCCAAGAACGAACTCTATTGAAAATGGTTCGACCCGGTCATCTTTTTCGACCACTCCCCATGTTACGCCTTACTTTGAAAAATCGTTATATGGAAAAAAATTGCAATTTTGAAAATTTCTCGACAAAAATCCCTGAGTAATAGTCTTCCGACATTTTAAATTGATGAGAAAAATTTGGTTCGGCTGGGGAAATTTTTTTAGCCTGCTCTCATACAACAGTTACTCCTACCACTACTACTACTACTAATAATAATAATAATAATAATAATAACAGTAATAATAATAAACTAACACATAAATCAATCTTACCTAATTTGGACCATATAGTCGTGTTTTTGGATATCACCGCACGTACAGGTTCTGAGAAAATGTAAACCTTTACATACCAAAAAGGACTAATTGTTAAAATCTTACGATGAAAATTTGTTCATGACAGTAATTTGACATAAAAATTAAGTGAACCAAATTAGAACCAAATGAATCTACTTCTGTGACGTCGCGCCACGTAAGATTTCTCATGAATAGTAAGTTTGTTACAAAAAATGTTATGGTAAAAATCGGTCCGTAACAGCAATTTAGCAAAAAAATTAAGTCTATTTGTAAGACTCTGCCATATGTAGGGGCTATTAAGAAGAGCAAGCGCTTACATGGAGAGAAAGTCTATCTATCTGTTCAGCTCAAAAATAATACAATTTTTAGGAAGTAAACTAAGGTCGGGGCATCCTCCAATACGCGGGCTTTCACGAAAAGTATGCCTTTGCATGAAAATAATGTGCATTTTTTTGTATATTATTGCGTTAGGCGAAGTGAGGTATGGTGTCTAATGGTCGACAGTGCTCGATTGTAATGCCCTTAGTTCGTTCGTTTTTTTTTTTTAAACATTTTTTATGTTCCATTTTCTTGCGATCTTTCGCTTGACCTTTCATACACTTTTGCTTGTCGCTATTGTACAAAGGTATTTAAGAGGGAGAATAATAAAGGTGCAGAATACTCCGTAAAGCAACATTTTGAAACTGCTCATCTCTTTATGCTCCAGTGAAACGAGAAAAGTGAAATACTTTCATATTAGGGCCTGAAGCAATTATTGTTAGTTAGTAGAAAGATTTCGAGTATCGACTATTGAAAGCAGTCTTTTCCAATCAATGGCATCATTTGAAAGTGTCACTTAATTCATCCAATAGAATGAGAGTTAAGATAAGTCATTTGGTCTTCTTGGCTTGAATTGAAATCCATTTTTATAGGGGAAGCATAAATTTAAGCAAATAATGTGCTTTTAAATTTTTACCAGCTGGCCGACCACTTCAACCACTCCACTGACCGATCTAAAATTCTTAAAACTTTTGATGTTGTCTTGATGTGTGTTCATTTGCCCGCATACTACTACACCCGATTGTTGTTTAGTTCAAATTCTTTTCGCTAAGGATCTCATCCAATATATATACACAGCAATTTCGCTATCCTATCGTACTATGTGTGTGGATGTGTGCGTGTGTTGTTTTTTTACGCAATTGAAATTTGCTTTCAGGATCTTCATCATTTTCGAATGATGTCACTGTTAATGACAGATTTTTTAAGTTCAAAAAGTTTATCGCCTTCCAGTTGCGTTACGCTTAATACAATTTACTCTCGCGGTGAATTGTTACGCAACTCAACATTCGAAATAAAAATTATACCTCTTTCAAAATTTGTTAAGATGTCTGAGCTTAAAAAAAAAGAGCCGTCCCGCCAAGGGGAACTAACATCATATATACCGTTTTATATTTTAAAGAAATCGTCTTTGATTCTCAATCCTTTCTTTTTTTTCTTTCTCTTTTTCTTTCTCTTTTCTTTTTTTAACTTCTTTACCCCGCTTCCATGCCTCGTTTTTTTATAGTTTTCCTATTTCTGCGAGAATCACTTAAAAACAAAAAAAAGGACAACTGACTTAGCTATGGCTTCCGCTTTAATGTTAAGCTTTTAAAATATTTTACGCTTTAGAGTTGTGCTTACGAAACGGTTCACTTAGGAAGAATGTGAAACTTATTTTTAGAGAAGAATCCTTTCGTTTTGCGAAGAAATCTCTTGTTTGTATGAGTCTTTTTCCGTAACAAATTAAAAGACTTGTATGTGGAAGATCTTACGGCAAGTCTTGCATAGGCCGAATGTCAAATTTCTCGTTGATATGTTTTAAATGTGTCACCCTGGGCTCATAAGAACCGCAGAAACTAAATAGAGCCGAACCGTTTATGCGATTTGCTTGGTCGATTATTAATAAAAGCTAAATTGCCTCAATTTCAGTTTTCATGCTCTACACCACACCAAGGTTATATTAAGCTTCTATGGATGCATGCAACGCCCAAAACGAACCTGAGATATACCTATCTTTTATAAACTTGTCTGTCTATCTGTCCGGCTTTTTTTCCTATGTATAACCTACAGGTGGCAATTTTCAAATATTTTGATGAAGTTTGGTAGACTGGTTTTCTAAGCTTTTCTATCCATCTGTCCATCTTGTTTTGTTTTGTTCAGTCTTCGGATGTGTGTGTGAAATTTGTTATGCCAACATGTTTTGATCGAACGCTATTGAAAATGTTTCGCATCGGACCACTTCCAGTATAAGGCCTTACTTTGTCAAGTCTTTTTACAAATAAATGTAGCAAGCGAAGTGATGCAGGGTATGGTGCAATGCAAGCGGTATCCCATTATAATGTTTGTACTTGTTAACTATTTGGACTATCTTTTTAAAGATTTCACTTATTCCCACACATAAGAATAAAATCATATCATTACTACTGATAATAGCCCACCCATAACCATTTCTGTGGTTTAACTTTCAACTTTGCCTGGGAATTGGTCCAACAAAAGACTAGGCGAAGATAGTCAAGTATAATAAATTGCAAATCAATGAATGATAATGCATTTTTATTCTCATGCCTTAGAGCTTGGCTAAGCTTAGCTAAAGAGCTTAGCTAAAAGATTGCTATCCTTACTGGAGAAAATCAACTTGATTTTCGTTCAAATAATTACTTGTTTATATTATGTGATTTTTATAAGAATAAAAAAAAAAAACTTCTTACTCATGAAAAAAAGAAGGTTTCCTTCTATGCTAGAAAGCAAAAAAAAAAAAAAAATAAATAAATAAGAAATTAATGTCACCCTTTAATACAATCAGTTCAATGGATTATAGCAATAACCCTGAGATGTAAATAATTGATAATTTCTAAACTGTCCGTGTGTAGACAGCCAAACAGACATATGAAACTCACGAACACATATTTGTATACATATATATATATATATATACATATATTCAATCGTACCGAACATGTATGTTATATGCTGAGGATTTCCGTATGCGATTGGAACTTTGCCATTATTTTTTTTTTTATTTTTTTTTTTGTCAAAAAGAAAACACTTTCGTTTTAGTATACTGGTATGAGTGGTTATACGCATGTGTGTGTTTGTTGATAAAAATAAAATAATGAAATCAAAATTAGGACTCATATAAAACACAAATACATGCTTAAATAGTTTATAACAAATACATATACGCTAAACATATATAAATTACATAATATGCAAAAAAGACTACTAGGTTGGCAAAAATGAAATTTCGCAAGATGTGCGAGAAAGAAAAAAAAAGAATAAATCAATCGGTCAGCGTAACATGCAACTACTGATCTATTTTCAATTATTTTTATATAGCCCTGCTCGTGCTCCTAGGTATTAATGGAAACTCGAAGTGCACTGATGACAATTTACGTTTGCATTAGAGAATCGTCTGAATTGATTGAAAAGTTGGACGTCTTGTGAAAACAATTCATTGACTCACGTGTACTTCATATAGTAATCTTTTTCTAATAAGATGCCAATGTGCCAAAAGTATATAAGAAGTTCTCATAAAGTTAAAAGTTAAGCGGGGTTTACGAGAAAAATTATAAGGAAAACTGCAAGGTTCCTAAAGGAAGCCTCAAATGATCAATTGGAACATATGCAGGTATAGAGAGCATTTATTGATTGGATTTCTGTACTAAAACATTTCCAATATTTCGCTATAGTTCAGTGTACTCTGCTCAATTGCTTTTTAGACTTGAATTCTGGACAATCATTACCTGCAACGCAATTAAAATCTGAATCAATTTTTACAAATTTGTCTTCATCGGAAAACAGACGGACACAGCTGACGGCATATTTCTAAAAATATATTAAAAACCAATAGTTTTTGTATATGTGTGAGTATGTGTGTATTTAAGATTCGCAAGAACAAGCAAATTGCAAAACACTAATAATGAAATTTATGACAATAATGCGGAGAGATAGACAGATAGATAGCTGGAGAGAGAGAGAGAGAGAGAGAGAGAGAGAAAAGGACAAAAATATATACTTTATACATACAATTTCAAGACACTATCTGATTAAGAGAGATTTTACTTAAAGATTATCGGAAATTCGAAATCATAACATACGGTCGAAAAACTATTGAGCCTTCTGAAAACAAAAAAACATTTTTCTTTTTTTTAACCTCCTTGCTATATAAAAGATACGACCTTTAATTAATTTTTCTATATGTTACTAACAGTAAGATACATTTAATATACCGTAATGAGAGGAACAATTCATTTAGAAGCAGGCAATCCACGTTAGCACAGACGGCCGTAACAGAAGAGAAAACTAGAAAATCAACAGTATAGAAAGGAAATGTTGAGAACTCTCTATATATACATACGTACATATATATATGTATATATATATCATATACGTTTAGGTATATATATATATATGAATATGTGTGCATGTACACTAGTGTGCCTTTTAGTGAGATTGAAATTAAGTCGAGTGGTGTGTGAAGTTATTTATTGTCACAAGTTAAGAAAGTGATATTATTGTGTGTATATATTTATATATATGCATATATATGTGCGCGCATATACATGATAAGATTAGAAATTCTATACAATAATTATGCCTTAATGGGAGAGGAATGCCAAAAAAAAGCCAAATACACATCTACATATGTATATGATAAAAAACATTTCATTGCGATAAACAATTACACACAAAGGCACACTCGTACATTAAATTATATATATATATATGTATATATATATATATATATATACACATATATGATAGAGATTATCAAACAATATTTTAATAAACACTCTTACGACTCTAGAGAATAAACCATAAATTATTTTAATAATTACGAATACTCTTAAGTGAATGAGACAGCGAGCGAACGTGTGAGTCCGAAAGGACGGCGAGAGGGTAAACTTGTAATTTAAAGAGAAAGAATAAAATGCATTCAACTTCTTATGAAGAGGTGAGCAGCAAGCACAGAGAATCATCTTATATATATATATATATATATGCATATATTTATACATATATATGATAAGATTACAAATCAACAAAAAATATGATAAAACAAAAACAAAAGGTGTTAGTTGTTATAGAAGTGATGGTAACATTACAATGAAGTCTACTAACAATACAATGAGCACTTATTGCACACACACACACACACACACACATACATGTATGTACACATTTCGCAAATATTCTAAATATAAAGCAATAAACCGTAACAAGAGAAATATTCCAAAATTTATGATCAATAAATTATGAACAACGTTCTGTTTTACAACTATAATAAAATATATAATAAATTGATGTAAAACAAAAATTATAACAATCTATTATCGCTAAAGATTTATAACTACATTACGACAAATGCAAAAAAAAAAAATAAACAAATCTATTCGAAAGCAAAACTTACATACCACATTGGAGACGAACGCCTTTTAAATGGAAAAAAAATGGATTTTTAATTATTTTACTCGAAATATGGTAATAAATGTTAATGATACCGTGGAAATTTATAATAACTAATGTGTTCGATACTTATATCTTGTTATTGTTTAAGACACTTATGACCGGTTATAATTGCAAAGATCAAAAACAATAACAAAGCAACTATGACTGATAGACGCCGCTTTAAAATTAATGAAGAGGAGATAAGCATATGATTTTTTTCTTTTATGTATAGTCAGTCAGTCAGTCAGTCAGTGAGTCAGTCAGTCAATCAGTCATTCCTAAACCTGAATGCATCTAATAACAAACAAACATAAACACACACACACACACACAGAGAGAGACATGTACCTACGCGAGCACGCGGACGTATAAACACACCCGCGCCCTAACGGATTTTATATATTTAAGGTGAAAAAACCGCATACAACCGGTAATTAAAAGGCTTCAAAAGCGATAGCTAGCTACACAACACGGCAGCATTGAATGAGGTTAATACAATATGTAGATAATTTTTTTATTTTTTATTTTATTAAGAATAGTCACAAACACACATTGTTTGTTGTGCGCTGATTGATGGTTAAAAATCAATGATTGAAAGTAAAGTGCAGCAGTTTGTCTTGCTGATAAGGTACAAGGTTCGGAGTGATTTTTGAGAGATGACAAAAATGATTATAAAATAAAATAAAACAAAATGAAACAAAACAAAAGAAAAGAAAAAGGCAAAGGAAACCCACCTCCATCATCCATTCAGCAACAATTTTACGCATAGGAGGCGTTATATCTTTTTGCACGGTCTTAAAATATGTACACAACGGTTGTGGCCGTTTCTCTTCAGCCTTAAGAGCATTTTCGAGGCAACGATCAGTAAGGAATGTTGGATCCTCAGTGGCCGTATTCACATAATCCAACGAACGATTAATAAGATTATTGGTATAAACATTATTCGCCGTTGCCGCTGTTGTTGTATAGCAACTAGATGAAGGCTGTTGTTTTTGATAATTAACTGGTGAAATACTCTTTTCTGTTATGGTAGTGGCAGACGTATGCAAATTTTTAGCATTGACATTGATGCTATTGCAATTGTTGCTGCCACTTGAATTATAACCGGAAGATGAATTACTGCTGCCACTAGATGTGCAGCAATTCGTTGATGACAAAGAAGAGCTGCTCGAGTAAAGAGAAGGTGGCGATGACGTTGTAGTTTCATGGCATTTCATTAATGTTTGCTTTTGCTGTTGTAAATCACTTTCATAATCGTTCATAATATTTTCGGTACACAATAGGTCCATGTTGCTGGCTCCAAATAAAGACAGCTGAGCGCACGGATAAAAATTAACTTATCTATCCTTTTATCTTGCCTCTCTACCTTTTTTATGTTTTGTTTTTTTTTTTTTTTGTGTTTTGTTGTTTAAGGTTAGAAACGATCAATTGTTTATTCTCTACGACGATATATTTATTGTATTTGTATTTCACACAAGACAAAGTAATAACAAAAAAAAAAAAACAATAAATACAAAATGAATTAGTTAATAATTCTGGCTGGTTTTCTAATGCCAGCAATCAATCAATCAATTTTCACAAGTAATAATAAATTTCTTACTCTTTACGTCGTATTCAAACCAGCATTATTTTAGGGGGAAGTTTTTTTTTTTTTTTATATGTATTTTTAACTTTGCGACCAAGAAGCAAAAACTAAGAAAATATCGAAGAAAAAGTCGCAAAAAGATCACTTTTTTGGCAATTTTCAGTTTTTGTTTTCAATCGAATAACACAAACACACACTACACATTCATATATGCCTATATATATATATATATATATATATATATGTATGTATATATATATATATATATATATGGATATGTATATATGTATATATGGATATATATATTTATATTTATATATATATATATATATATATATATATATACACTTATACACATATACACTTTGGGCTCAACGAACAGGAAACCGTACGCACAACAATTAGCTCTGCAGATAGATCAAGTCCGGCATAGGAGGGGAGACACTATATATGTCATCTATTTAAACTTTGTGCGATTTATTATAATTTCGTTTTTATTGTTTTATTATTATTACTATTATTGTTATTGTTATTCTTACTATTATGATTATTTTTCGGCATATATCTCGATGTTAGTGAATTTCTGACGATCAGCTGTGTTGAATACTTTCAGAGTAATTTGCTGTTTTTTTCTTTCTTTTTTTTTGTCACTTCTTTTTGGTATAATTTCTAAACAACAATGTTAACACTTCTCGTAATTAATCGTACACATTTCAGTTGATTGATTTATTGATATATTGAACGTTGAGTCAAATATATTTATTGTTTGATTTAAAGGTCTTTTAATTATATTCTCTGACACGATAATAATGTTACCTTGAATATATATATATATTTCATTAATATATACATATATACATACATATATAATATATACATATATACATACATATATATATATATATATATATATATATATATATGTATTTATTATGTTATAGATGAAGATTTGATCAATAATTGTTGTTGTTTTTATTATTTGTTAAAATATTTCAATGATTAGTTTAAAAAAAATAAATAAATAAAAAAAGAGTGTATATCCGTTACACTAGGCACTTGATTTACTTATTTGCTGACTGTGCTGACTGTTCATCAGAAACTGTGACTTCGCGTTACGTTAGACTTTGCTGCTGATGGTGCAGTGGTGTCTGTTGTATTGTTTTGTGGACTCCAAGTTAATAACCTGATTTATATGACAATTGTGTGCGTGTGTGTGCGCGCGTTAGAGAAAGAGAGTGAGAGAGAAAGAGAGAGAGGGAAGAGAGAGAAAGGCAATTTGCTTCTTACACTACTCACAAAACTCACTCACTGTTCACTATACTATTTCACAGTCAAACGAATGAAATTCCTCTACTTTTTACTCTTTACTCTTCGGATAGAGAGAGCGGTGCTATTTGTTGTTGTTTCTTCGTTTATGTTTAACCACGTTTAATTAACGCTGCCAAATATGCCGGGTTGTTTTGTCCGTCGTGTAGGTGATCGTGATCATTGATTTTGTTTTCTATTCGTTCGTTATTCGTTTTCTTATTTATTTTCTTTCTTTTTTTTTTTTTCTCTTATATACTCAAATAATTCACCATCAACTGGCACTTCACTTGAAAACAACCAACTTGCGCACAGAGTAGTCTTGTCTTGCTGGCTACACAGTTGAACAGAAACAGAACCAAAATATCAGTTTGAAACCAGCGTTGCCGTGAATAAGAATTTCGACTCAATACACATACTTTAAATCGATATGTTGCTGTAAATTACTGCAATCAACTGTCAAATCTTTCTACGTTAAATTAATTCTTTTTCCTTTTTCTTTGTATCTTCAATTAGAACATAATCCCCAATTATCATAGCAATAAGCAATAAGATAACAACTTTTCGACTTCGTTGTTCTCATTTATCGGTTGTTTTTAATTTAAACAGATTCAAAATAGCTATATATCGTAGCATATTTATGATTGGAAAAGCGTTTTTTTGCAAAAAACCACAGAATGCATATGAGAAACTAAAAGTTATATGCCCAAGTATGACTGCAGGCATTAATCTACTAGTGCATATATATTTTACTTCTTGGAATGTAAGTTTATTAAGAGAAGACCCGTGAGTCTAAAATATGTGAAGGATGTGAAAGTCATAGATCGCATACGCCATCTGTGAAATGCATATTAAAATATCTGACATTTTCACCTATTACCGAAGAGAACGAATATTTTGTGTTTTTCTGTTATATAAAATATCTTCATTTATTCAAACGAAAAAATGAAGAAGCAATTGTTTCAAAATGGATGACCTAAACTTTTACATATAATTGCTTTATTACAACGAAAATACTGCAATTGTAATAACTGGGGCAACCCTAATGAGATCGCTTTGAAAATGCAAAAAGCAAGTAAACTCGTAGAAGATCGCTTTTGCTTAGAAACGCCTTTCAATATGGAAATTGCTGGCTATGTGATTCTAAAACATAAATAATTGCAAGATTTAAAAAAAAAACGATCTTTTTGTACATATTTTTAGTAGATATTTGTAGCGATCATCAGAATTTTTATTTAGAAACATTAAATATGCTCAGTAAATTTTAAAACGTAATCACTTATGTTTAGTGAGATCAAGCGTCGTTGAAATGTCTTTACATACAGCGTCGTAGTTAATCAAAACGATAAATTCTGAAATGGCGTTGCGTGCAAATTACGCATTTCTATTAACACTATTTAACTATCGACGTTTTGTATATATATGTACGATCTACATATAACAAAATGTATCAATTTGATTCGCTTTTTTGCGGAATTGCCACCGGCACAAAATCTAGGAGAGCAAATTGAAATTTGGCATTTGTCACATATATTCCATCCGATTAACAAAGCAAAAATTGAATTTAATTTGCATATAAACACACTCAAAATAGATAAGAAATTAAAACAAACTCCAAAAGAAAAAACAATAGGAAAATTATTTTCGGTCGTGGCCGAATCTTTTATGTCCATCATCATGTTAACCTCAAAATGGAGAAAAAAGAAAAAGAACTAAATTTTCATGCTCTATAATATGAAGTGAGTACGTCTGAGTTTGTCTCTTTTTCAAATAAAAGTTTTTGCCGTGCAGGCGTGTGCGCGTTGTAGGCGTGTCCTTGGAAAAATTTAGGTCACTTTCATATTCTTTTGCAAAATGCACACGATATCTTCATTTGCGCTAACGGGAGAATGTTTACCACAGATACTCCACAGTTGAGCAGACATGCAAACGGGCATGTTTAGGTGCATTCCAAATTTGAAACTGGCCAAGAATTTATATGCTTTATGGGGTTTTTGCGCCTTATAAAGATATAGAAAAAAAAAATTTAATGTTTGGTGCACTACAACATAGGACAGGCGTGGTCAATTTTTTCCATTTTTGTGCAGATGCTACAACGTCGCCCATTTGTACATCTATCTGCTGTAGTTTAGGAGTAATGGGTACAAAACCTATTTTTTATTCCTTTCGAAAAACAGTCTTTCACAGTTTACGTATCGTTGTGGGCGTGTCCTTCGATCGATTTGGCCAATTTTCAATGCCAATCTGCGTGCAAGAACTTGCAATGTTTCTGCCAAATTTGAAATCGATAGCTTCATTTTTGCGGTCGGGATAATGTATACTGCAGACATTCCACACACGGACAGACTCACAGGCAGACAGACGAATATGCTTAAATCGATTTAGACTGTGATGCTAATCAAGAATATATATACTGGTGGGGTCCCTGATGTTTTTTTCTGAGCGTTGCAAACGTTTTAACAAAATCAATACACCCATCACCGAAGGGCGATATCAACAATTTTTTCTTATTTTCTTCTATAAACCAAATACTCATCAGCACCATCGATATGGACCTATGGAGGCAAAAATTCCTTTTCTAATTTATTGCCAATTTTTCCAATTTTCAACTTGACTGGCAAGTATAGCGTAATAGGAAAAAGGGGAACTCCTTGCTAAGAATGAAAACAAGAAAGAATTTAAACAGACTGGACTGATCCTTCGAAAAGAGTAAAAACAACTCTTGTAGACACAAAAATTGACGAATTCCGGTACACACAAGAAGTAGAGCGTTGCATGTTTGCAACAACTGAACAAAATATTTATATGGTACGTGTTTATTATTAGTGTAATGTACATCTGGAATATGTGAGCCTGGTAATTACAGTAAACCAATAAAGTCTGCAGACAGTGGGGTGAAATGAAGATTTCTCTTAGTAAAAATTGCATTTACGGGTTGAGGGTTAAAAAATGCATTTCTTAAATAACAAGTCCATATTTTTCTTTGACTTAAGATAAAGTTATAAGCAAAAAATGTACTCCAATACAACCGGCGAAAACACATCACTGGAAGCATCGAAGAAAAAAAAACATCTTTACTTAATGGTACCTAGTTTTTGTACTTGTTTTTGTACATTTAAATAAAAATTAATTCAATTAAAAGGATTTCCTTTACTTCTTTTCCTTAAAATATCGATCGGTCAAGAGATTAGAAAAGTGATTATAAAAATTTAAGAAGTGGGGAAGAATTGTGCGGAGAAATATAAAAAAACAATTGAAATTATCTATAATTCCATGGTCCAAACGATTATAGAAAATTAAAATAACACAAATACCGCGGAAAATAAGCACCGATCAGGCGGATCGAACAAACTCACAGAACATGGAAAAACAAATATTGTCAGAAGTGGAAGAAATGCGGAAACCCAATACATCGAATGCCATTCAACATTTTCTAATTAATCGTAAAGGACGGTGGAGGGTTTGCCATGGTTTAGCGGATGCTTGTCTATGGTCTATGGAGTAGGAAAGCTGGTCTTTATTGACACTAAAATTGATCGTCAGGTTTACCTCAATGTTTTCAAAGCCAAATTTGAAGACGCCCGCAACTGAAATGGACCTTCCAGCAAGATAACCATCCGATACATAAATCTCTCATTGTAAAGGAATGACTGTTTTACAACCTCCCCAAACCATTAGATTCTCGTCCCAAATAAGCGAATTTGAACGCAATTGAAAACATATATGGCATGAATTGGAAAAAGGGAAATTTCTAACGTGGAAGATCTTGAGAAGATTTTGCTTGGAGAATGAAATAGAATTGGACGTAGGTGTAACCCAAAAAATTGGTTTCTTTGATGCCAAGACGTGTGCAAGTGCCACTAGATGCCTAAGTTGTCCAACAAAATATTCGCTTTCTAATTTCATCCACAAAAAGTATAGCAGCTGTGTGTACACTATTTTTGTGTTATATTTTCGGAATTGAAAAAATTTCTTTGCTTATAACTTTATCTTAACGCAGAAAACGTATCGAATTATTATTTAAGACGAGTTTTTGTTTTTTAAGAAATATGTTTTTTGACCCTCAACACATAAATGTAGTTTTTCACAAAAAAAGCCTTAATTTTTCGTATTGTACGTAGACTTCATTGCGCCACTGTAGATTCGTGATTAGAAAATACGAGTAAAGATAATTTTTGTTCTCAAAACCGAAGGACAGATTTATATTCATTTTGCCAAAATATTGCCGACACACAGAGAGAAACTTCAGAGACCGCATACGATATATATGCGGTAGGCTAAAATTCAGGCGAGAGCATGCGATATAGTCATTTTAAAAAGATTAATTATAAATATTACGAGGATCCGATCAATTAGTGATCTGACCAAAACATCGGAACTGCTCGCGAAAGTGTTACTCGCAGCTCCGAGACATCACATCGATCTTGCGTTCAAAAATTGGAAATTTTCTCTGCGCTGAACACTTTACAAATCAAAGGAACATTTTTTTTCTTAATTTTCATTTTTACTCCCGACAAATATCAATTTCCAAATCGATTTAAGCATATGCGTGTGTCTGTCCCTCTGTCTATCCATCTGTCCAATGACTGCGGTGAGTATTCTCGTAGCCGCAAACGTTGCTATATTGCCTTCAAAATTGGCATAAACAATGGAGGTCCTTGCATGCAGCGTGGTATTGAAAACGGGCCAATTGATCAAAGAACACAGATAGTACAAGTACAGTAAATTGAAAACACCTCTGCTTTCAAGTGCCAATAATTTGGTCCTTTTGCCTATGCAAAAATGGAAAAAATCGGCCACGCCCCAATCAATGGAGATGATTTTTAAGGCGAACTCACAGATGGTACTGGTGGCCTACACTTTTTGGGAAATGCTTTTATGCCTTACACCACTTGTCGTACAAGGATATATAAAGTTTGTGCGGATACATCTACCAGCCAGGATGACTTAAGATAGACATACGTTTTATCGATTCAAAATCAGTTTCTGTTTGTCTGTCTGTCTGATGTCTGCCCATGTATTCTTTTGCTCCACCTATAGATCACAATTTTTAATGCTACCAAAAATGGTTCGGATCAGACTCTTCTCCAAGCACTTGAAATATAACGCCGCATTTTGAAAACCGGTTATATGAAAAAAATTGCAATTTTCCAAATAACTTGACAAGAAGAAGTTCGTAGTGAAAACTTTTGTTCCGATGATGCGATTTTTTTATCTAAATTCCGATCATGGCAGTTAATGATTTGGGCTCTCTTCACTATGAGGTCTTTCATGACAAGTGTGCCTTTATATGCGGACTTCTTGATGTATTACACAAAGCCGTGTAGAGTAACTTATGGTCGGCTGTAATGTTTTTACTTTTTTCTTAGCAGTGCAGTCAATTTTCTTCTAAACGAATTCAAAGAATCATCGAAGGATTTCAGAGTCAGTGGTAAGGCATTCCAACATCCAGCAAGACGAACAGTAAAACATCGTTCAGGGTTAGAAAAACGTGGTATTAATATGAAAGGAGTTGGAGAGTAGAATGCGATAAAGTGTATTAATTAAAATTTAATTATGGTGGACGTTTAATACATAAAGTCTTGCGGCGTTTAGAAAAAATCTATTTCTTGGCTATGAAAATCTTAAGTGGACGAAGGATTTATGTGGCGGGTAAGCGAGATTCGTCTCCCGCCGAACATAACTTTCCAAATTGTTTTGTTTTTTCTGCGTATTTATAAATTTACTTAAGGCGCCTTTAAGTTCGTAAATTTTTGTACACAAGAAAGATAAAACATTCTTCGGGCTTGTCCCTTTTTCTCACGAACGTGTTACAATACTTAAGTTACAATTTTACATGTGGATTTATATTTAATATTAATAGATAAATGTGGTCATACCTACCAATATAGTCAATCCGATAACTGGAACCGGTTCCCCAAGCAAATGCACTAAGTGAATGAAAATAAGGAATGGACAATAAGCTTCAAGCGACTTATACACATCTAAGTATCCGGTGGTCATATATCGCCAGTAAAATAGTCTCCAAGTGTAAGACGATTATTAGAAACGAGAAGATGCGGAATTCCAAGGGTAGACAGTTCGAATAGCGGGTGACTGTCACCATAAGAGACCTTTCAAGGACTAATTTATGGATTCTAGGAATTTGGGGATTCCGAGGATTTTCGAGGATAATGATAAAAAGAATAATAACCGGCCAATAGCATATAACGGTCATCGAGGTTATGCAAACTCAACAAAATACTGAATTTGCACCCATTTGTCGTCTTTTTCTCCGTCCATTCTATATCGACTTATGTATAAATAAGTTGACGCTTGTGTGTGTTCTGAATGCTTGACGCTTGTGTGTCAACTTATTTATACATAATTCGATATAGAATGGACGGAGAAAAAGACGACAAATGGGTGCAGAGCAAAGGCAAGAACTTTTGAAAATAAATGTTAAAACATAATAAAAACAATTAATACAAAATAGTTACGAATTAAGTATAAATTATAAATTAAATAAACACAATTTATCTATGGCTTAATACATATTTTATAATGCAAGGTTGTAATTGGTGAGAAACTTTCTCATAAGCAATGTTTAGAAATTGATTCCTGGATATCTCTGTTACAAATTTATTTATCAATTTCTAAACTAAGCACATATAGGTCTGGTGAGAGCTTTAACTGAAAAACTAAAGGAAAAAAGACTATAAAAAAACGGAAAATATTAAAGCTTTCGTTTTCTTTATTTCTTTTATATATTTTGGCTATCGTTTTTTATGTTCAAACAGTGAATTTATTACAAATAACGATAGCATAGGAGTTGTAATAATTAATAAAAACAGCTCTTCGTTACTGTAAAATTGAAGGTAGAAATAATACAAAATGGAAACTTAATTATTATCATTTAATCAAAAGTTTTGACGATTGTCCCAAGTCACGTTATGACATTAAAGCTAATGATTGCAATCGAGTCGAATTTGGTTGGTTTATGTCTGTCTACTCGTTCTTCTTATTTCTGGTTTACCGCTCTTAACATGTTATTATGTGTTAAACAGTAAGCAACAGAAAATCGCATAACATACATAGACCAAACTTTTTTGCCGAAGGTGAATCTTAGTGCCCTGGTGCCCAGGTGTGTTCAAAAAAACAAAGTGGCATTTTATTTTTCCCGAAAAATAATTAATTATTGCATCTCAATGTCAATATTTATTTTATCGCTATCAACGTAATCCCGCCTACATTAAGTATACTTGTGCCAGCACTTTTTCCAATCCTCGAAGCACTTCTGCTATGTGCTTTTTTATATGACCTTAAATTCTCCAGCGATGAGGTCTTTATCTATTTAATAGTGGCAGAACTCCGACCTTTAATCGGTCGTTTCAGTTGCAGAAGGCAAATATAGATGCGGGCGGTCAAGTCTGATGAATACGGTGGCTGGTTACGGTATTGGTTTTGGCCAAACCAATTATGAACAAAAAAAATTAAAATTTCGGAATAAACTTCGCTCTCACACGTTTTAAGCCAAAACATCCGAAAAACATGGCATCACATGATATCCCCACCAATTTCTCTAATAGTGATTCGACGATTCTGCACAACAATTTTCTTCAATGTTTTCATCGCTTGTTAACGTGCTGGAGCGTCCACGAAGGGTATCGTCATTAACGTCTTCTCTGCCTTCTGTGAAGAACTTGTATCACTTTTTTTTTTCTTTTGCTAAGTAAACTCGTCAAATGCCGCAGTCAACATTGAAGCACAGATTCTTTTGATCCAATTTTTTTTGATAGCAAAAAATCGCCAAGCACGCCTAAAAAGTCCATCTATCCCAACATCTATCAAAAACAAACTAAAAATCCAAAATGACTAATATCGTCAAGATATGTTGGGACCATGAAAAAAACAAAAAAGTGCAAATCAAATATACGTAGCCCAGGAAATTTGAAAAGTCGCCTATTTTTTGAACACACCTCATATATACTCATATATACTTATGGGTACGTATCCATAAATCCATTAAAATAACTTAGAAAAAGGAAAAAATTAATTACAATTATAAGTGAAGAAGCAGACAAGTATCGAGAATTTTTAATAAAGTGCGACACATTGTTAGTATGTATAACGTAGGGTAACGAATAAAAAAGTTTCCTTGAATTCGATTACAATCCAATATTTATTTTATCGAATTTTTAATCAAAAGAGGAAAACTTTTCGTAGATTATACGCACTTTAATTTTTCTTTGTGTCGAACCGTCTTCCATCCATTTCTCAGCCCAAGTGTTTAGCTCATTTGTTGAATGATGTATATAACGCAATGCCTTAATTAGATTTACGAAAAGTTTGAGATTTTCTTAAGGTAAAATTTTGTAACATGTGTTCCAGTGGGTAGGTATATAATTAATGCTCTCTCATCCTAAAAAAGGCACTTTCCTGAGTGAAATGCAAATACACAAAATTTACTCAGGTTGTGACCAATTGAAAGTGAGTTCACATTAGAGTCGACGATCATATGATATATAACTATTTACTAAAATCTTAACAATGAAAGGTAGCAATATATATGTGACATGACTTCTGGGTGATTTCTTCCCTTCACGTTTTACAATGTAATCGATAATTACAAATTCGCCTCTTCTCGTCTTGTCCGGTTTTGTTGATTTCTCGTACTTATTGGCGGTAACAATTATCGATAACTGCAAGAACTATAGTTTTCACTACTAATTTAAACCTTTGAACACTTTTTTCTAAATTTATTGCCATGGAGTGATAGCTACACGAATTCGGTTTACTTTCTTGCATTTGCAGTTCGTTAATCTGACGCTTTTATACCAAAAAGACAAAATAATTATAATCATTTCTAAATACTTAATCATATAGATACTAAGGTTCTATTCTTCCTTTTCTAAGATCAATTTTGTCCAATGCGTATTTACATATTTTATGTGATTGATTTTGATTACAGTTTTTTTCTTCTTTTTTTCTATAGCTTCTTCTGATCTCCTTATTACTATTTCATTTTTTTTGATAAGAACTAATTAGGGATGATCTTAATGACTATTCATTTTTTCATAGTAACGACCGTTATAAGAACTTAATCTGACCTTATCCACGTAACGCACAACAACATAAAAATTAAAGTATTATTACCAACGCTGATTTATTAATAACCCTTCGTTTCATATACAGTTTAATTCGCCCCTCTATAGTTTAGTTCAATGTTATTTTCTACGATTTATGTAAACTTACAAATCTTATCTGTAAAAAAAAATCGAAAAATGTAACGGACACACATACCAAGATAACATATTAATGCTTTGCAATATTTCTATACATAAATATATACATATAATAAGAAATGGGAAAAGAAAAGCTATAAGTGAGATGATTAATTCAACACTCAAACAGAATCCGAAATAAAGTACGTACATCATTGTATAGGGATATTTTACATATGGTAGGAAAAGAGGTTAACTCTTTTTTTTAAATTCATGAAAGTTTCATTCAGTTAGATTGTAAACCACCAGAATTATTGCTTTTATTGCCCCACAGCCAATTTAATAGGACGGCGGAAGGCGATTGATTGATTTGGGCTAAAAATTCAATTCAAAATTCAATCAGTCAATTATTTAGAGTTGGGTATTAAAAACACTTACATAAGTCTGTGCCAATTATTTCGGATACAGCTGCAGAAGGCATTTTTGCTACATCTTGCTGGATCTTCTCCATTTGGCGTATACGCTGCTCTCTTTCCTCTCTAATCACTTTATCTTTGGAATGCTTGACCGTTTGTAACTGCGAGAGCCTTCAACGCAGACAGAAGCCATATATAAATATTGAAATGTACAACGAAAAATCTATAAAACTTACTTTTGATTCAATTCAACATCATCCACACATGTAATGGATGGCGAACTAGACATGGAGATATTGCCTAAATTATCATTCATTGCAGAATTGGCAGGTGAACCAATTGTAGCTTCAGAAAAAAAAAAAAAAAGAAATATACATATCTATATATACATATATATATATATATAAAATAATAATAATAATTAAAATTTAAATGCCCTTGAAAACAAAAAGGATTTTGCCAATTTTTAAAGTAACTATATAAAGTTTTCTCAACTTTGAAATCCTTTTGCACATAATAATAAATCAGACAAGCAATTAGTTATAGTCAATATATTGTTATGCAAGCATTGTTTTTTTTCAAAATTCTCATTAGTCGCTCGCTAGCCAACCGAATTTTACGATATTGATGAATTACAACAGTAAACGGATACACGCAAGTGATTGGTGCTACGAAAACAGATTAAAAATTGACGTCTTACCTTCGTTATGTATGTTGGACTGCGATTTTATGGTTTCTACTTGTCTCAAAGTGTTGGAAAGTTTCAACTGTAAAGTATCACGTTCCTCTAGTAGAGATACTAGTTCTAAGGTCATCTCTTCGCAACGCATATCTCGCTGATGCAACATATACAAAGCCAAATCTAATTCAGATTTGGGTACCATGGCCACATCTGCAATATTTCGTTTCATTTCGGGTGTAGAGCTTTGCAGTTTGAATGGGTCATATTGTGCGGCCAAACGGGCATATTCAGCTGATCGTATAGCCAATTGCTCTTTTAAGGTGACAATTTCAAGTTCTTGCGATTCAAGAGCTGCTTGCATTTTTTCTATAATTGCATCGGTATTTGTATCGTTTTCTTCCGTTATAATGCGCACTGGGGAAACATTTTTTGATGCGTCTTCTGAAGATGTACCAGAGACAGTGGTGGACTCAGAAGCAGGTGTGGAAGTTGTTGTGGTTTCGGCGGACAATACCTGTGCTGATGTCCCGACAGGCAATTCTGCATTTTGATTATTTTTCAAGCTGGCAATTTCTTCTTGCAAACGAGCTTCGGCGACCTTGAATTCACGTTCGCGCTGCGCCAAATGATCCTGCCACATTTTAGCAATTTCACCGCAACTTTGATCTACTATCGTCTGCCAATGAGCATTCAATGCTGCGTACTCAGTAGGTGGATCAGATCGGAGCAAATTGCTTTGCGATTTTGTAGACTCTATAGTTTTCCGCAACTCAGCAATTTCTATATTCTTAGTATCTAACTCTAAGGTGAGCATCTTTAGTTTATCCTCTAATTGCAAACTATCAAGCACGTGCTGATTAAGTGCCTGCAACTCTATTTCCATTTGTTGCTTTTCACTCAATAACTCTTGGTTTTGGGATTTTAATTTTTGAACTTCTACGCGATCTTCCTCCTTAGTCTCTTCCGTTGATTTTCTTTTCTCTAGCTCAAGATTATTCATCAGTTCAAGTTTATCTTCTTCCAATGTTTGTGCTCGCATCCTTAACATATGAATTTCTTGGTTTTTGGTGAGAATTTCCAATACTAATTTTTCTGTTTGATCTTCATTCATCAAATCGCTAACACGTTGCTTTAAGTGCATTATCTCAGAGTCTTTTTCCTGCAACTGAACCAAAAGATCTTCATCCACTTCAACATGCGGCTTAATATCAAGAGAAGTTTTCAACGATTCATTCTCGATTTCCAGCCTATGGATTTCATTTTTTAGTATTTCTATCTCAGATTGCAAATTTCGATTTGCCTCCTCCTGCCTTTGTTTTTCGTCTTGTAGCGTGGAAACTTCTTTCTTCAATAAGTCAAGTTCTACTACCGCAGGCAGATTAGTGGTGGCATCTATTTGTTTTTCTTTTTGCTCTTTCAAGGCAGAGAGCTCCGCCTCTAAATCAATTAGACTCTGTTTAGTATTATTTAAAATTTCTCGTGAAGTTTCCACTTCACTCAACAAAGACTCTATTTCGTCTTTTTGTTTTACTTCGTTAGCTTGACTTTGGCTTAAGGTGCCTGCTTGAACCTCCATTTCTTCGCTTAGTCTTTCGTGAGCGTTCAATAAGTTGTTGTAGGATTCCTGGAGATTTTGCATTTCTAGCCTCAAATTATTGTATTTTGTGACCTCCGTATTTTTGTTTGCGGCTTGAGCTTCCTCCAGAGACATAATGTGTTGACGTAGAGATACTACTGTTTCTTCTGCCTTTGCTAAATTAATTTTCTCCTCTTCCAGTAGAGCCTGCAATTCCAAACGATCTCCTGTTAAATCTTGAACTTCCAAAGAAAGTGTAGAAATACGTTCTTCTAAGTTTTTAATATCAGCCGGGACGATAGCAGATGCAGTTATTGGTATGACTTCTTTTATAGTTGCCTCAGTCCCCCACTCTTCAAGGGTATTAACTTTTTGCTGGAGTTCATGTATTCTAGTTTGATACATACGTACTTCCATATCTTGACGTTCTTTCATCTCTGACATACGCTCATTTCCAGCAGTGACAACATCAATACGTTTTAATAATTTTTCTTTTTCAATATTTTGCGACTCCTGAAGTCTACGTTGCTCCTCTAGCTGTTCTTCTAAAATCTTAATCTGTGACTTCAACTCGTCTTGTATCGCAGCATCTAAGTCACCAAATACAGAATTCGATTCGACAGAAGATGATTTACGGAAAGTTACTGCACTAGATGTCTGCAGCTCTTCTATCCTTGTCTTATAATCTTTTAATTTCTTCATGAGCTTACCAGATTTAATATGAAGTTCTTTCTTTTGTTCTTCACTACGCTCCAAGGCAAGCTCAAGTTCCTGTACACGTTCATTGAGTTCTTGCATTTGCAACTCAAGTTGTTGTTCTTTAGGTATCAAAGATCGCTTCGTGCCCATAGGTGCTGTGGTCATTTTGGCGAAGTGTTCAACCTCGGCTTCAGCATCGGATTTTTCCCAACCATCACTCCAGTCAATGCCCAAATCAATTGCAGGCGTAATATCTTGACGGGGTTGACAATCATAAGTTTTCTTAGGTACAATAAGTTCCTCTACAACTGGTTGAGTGGCTACCGTTGGCATGACGAGCGATTCAAAAACGTCCGGCATGGAATTACCAAAGAACATATCCAATGTCGGTTGTGCCACTGGGTCTATTGGAGTTTCGCTGATAATTTGATCTTCTAACCTATTTATAGAACTTTTCACTTGATCATTATCACTATCTTTCTGAGACATATCTCTTATCAGTCCGTCGCGATTTTGTAAGAGTTTTTGCATTCGTTGTACTTCATTTTCTAAATTTTCAAAATCCTTTTCCATAAGAGCATGCTGAGACTGTTTTTGCAATAAATCCGCATTCTCTTTGTTAAGTTTATTCAACTCCGATTGGCTTTGTTGATAACGATTCTCTAGGTCGCGTAAACGCTTTTCATTCTCACCCTCGCGTTGACTTCGCACTACCAATTTGTGTTCTAAATCTTGCGCATGTTTTTCCAAATCAGACACATTGCGTTGTAGATCTTCAATCGTCGGGTGATCAGCTAAGGAAATATCGTCCGTTTGATCGTGAGCTTGGACAATGTCATCGAAAGGTGAACGTACTGAAGCATCAGTGGTGAAGAACATTGGTGGTGCTGGTATAACATCGTTTGATTCCGAAAGTGTATTGCTTACTGACTGCAGAGCCTCTACGCTAATTACATCGTGTGCTCGTTCACTTAGTTGCCGTTGTGCTTCATTGTGACTATTGAGCAATTCATCGAACTCGATTTGCAAATTGTCCAAGTTTTGCTGAAGACGAATGACAAGATTATTTTTTTCACCTAATTCTTGACCAAGGCGATCTATTTCATTGACGTCCGCACTTGTCGTCGGTATACCAAATGTCAAAGCAAAATTATCTGATTGTCCAGAGGCACTACAGGATGTGTTTGAAATGGTCCTGGCAGTTGCCACCTGCGATTGCGAACTTTGTCGTTCATAGTTTTCGATTAGAGCTTCTTTTTCCGCCAACAGATCAGTGAGACGTTTATTCTCCGTTTCAATGAATACTTGATCGTCGGTTTGATTTTGGCCAACTTGCATTCTTAACGTATCTAATTCCGCTATTTGTGTGCGTAGAGCCTGAAGTTCATTTTCATGGTTCGAGGTGAGGCTTTCGATTTGAATACGTAAATTTTCAATTTCCGTTTTATCCTGTATAGTCTGCAGGCGGAGTTCTTGTAATTCATAGAGATCTTGTTGAGAGTTGTCGTTTTGCATTCTAAGCCATGGAATCTCTCTTTCTAATTCGCTCTTAGCTTGTTCCAAATCATTTATCGTTTCATTAAGGCGCACAATTTCATCTTTAAGTGCGTTGCATTCGTCTGACTTGCGTTCCAATTGCTCCGACAATTCTCGCTTATTTGCGTTCATTTCTTGTAGCTGTTCACTAAGTTCACTTTCCAAGTCATCTAGTTCTTCGCCCTTGGCCGTAAGCTTAGCTTCATATTCAGATTTTAAATGCTCTATATCGCTTTTTAAATGACTTACTTGATTATGCAATTCTTTAACTTCCTGCTCGTATTCATCATTACTGCATGACTTATAATGGGTATATTCCTTGTCCATGGATATATACTTTGATTGCCATTCATTCAAATCCGCCTGAAGTTGTCTAACGCGTTCTTCCAATAGCTCTTTTTCAGTTTGCGAATCGAGAAGTCGCTGAGCTATTACGTCATCGTGTTCAGATAACATATTTAAACGATAGATGAGTTCGTCTTCCACTTTTGCGTGCTCTTCAGTATTTTGTTGCATCTGGGCGTCCATAACCTTAACTTTGCGTTCCATAGAAGCTCGCCGTTCTTCAAAGATGGCCACACACTCCTCAAGGCGACATATTTTGTCTTTAAATTTTGTATTTTCTTGCTCCAGCGTTTCAATATAAGCCATGTCTTCTTGTAACTTTGCTTGAATGCCATCATGAAGGTTCTCTAAACGCGTTATGGTTTCTTGGAAATTCGTTTTCTCTGTATGATATTTTTCATTCAGCTTATTATACGATTGCTGCAGCATTTCCAGTTCGTTTTGATTCGAAGAATGGCTGACAGCCTCTAGTCTTGCTTGGATAGTAGGCGAAAGCATTTCTTCTTCCGGCAAAGTCGATAGTTTTTCTTGTAAATCTTTTAATTGTGCTTGTAATCGCTGTATTTGGCCGTTTCGTTCTTTGATAACGGCCTTCGATTTTTCAAACTTGAGTGACTTGGCCTTAAGTTCTTCTGTTAATTCATTAAGTTTTGCTTCTTGAACGTCTAATTTCTTTTGCAAGGAATCAATGTTTGATTGACAGTGATCCTCAGGAACCTTTTTAAGTGCTTCTTGGATCGTACGTTCTTTTTCTTGCAATTTACTTGTTAATTCATTTATCTGCTGACAACTTTCTTGGTCTTTTTTGCGAAGATTAAGTAAATCATTTTGGAGTTCATTCAGACTGGATTCAGCTTTCTCAAGTTTAACGGTTTTATCAGTCAAAACAGTGGATAAATTTTCGTAATCGGCGCTTTTAACTGAAGATTTGTTGCCCCAGTCTGATAACTGCTCCTGAGCAGCCATTAATGATTGCCTTAGATCTTCAATTTCTTGTACTTTCAATCGTAGATTTTCTTGAGCACAAAGCATATCTTCTTGAAGCTGTTCATTAGTGTTGGCCAAACCCCAATCGGAATTTTGTTCTCGACTAGCCATCAAGTCATACTGTAGCTTTTCGATAGCCCTATCACGCGATTCCAGTTCCTGTGTTTTGAGTTTCAGTTGCGTTTGCGTACTATAGAGTTCTTGACGCCAATTAGAAATGTCTTGTTGCACTGATAACAATTCGGTTTGCAATTTTTCTGTCGTCATTTTGCTAGATGCCACCGCCTTGTGTAATTCTTCTATTTCTTGGACTTTCAATTTCATATTTTCCTGAGTTGAACGAAGCTCTTTACGCAATTGATCTACTTCCGAAGAATCGCTCCAATCCGCTGCCAATTGTTGAGTTGTGGTCATATCATTTTGTAATTGTTTTAAATGCGTCTCCTTTTCGGTGAGCATTACTTTTAATTGCAGCATTTCCTGCTCCAATTGTTGTTTACTATTCTTGCAGTCTGCCAGCTCTTGGGATTTCTTTATCAGATTGTTCTCCTTCTCGCTGATCAAATGCTGCAAGTCGCCAAGTTTCTGCTCTAATTCTGTTTGATGCAATCGTACATTTTCAAAATCTTGCACATCCAGCGGACTCTTCGTAGAGCTTTCCAATTCTTTAAGTCTGTTTTCATATTCTTGACACTGCGCGATCTTCTTTTTCAGGTTAGCGGCATATTTTTTTAATTTCTCCAGTTGGTCCTTGTTACGTTGCTCTAATTCGCAATTCCTATTTTCCAATTGCTGCTTATCGGCTTGCAACTTTGTCACTTCCTGCTTTTGGTTGTTTAGCATATCTTTTTGATCTTTATTCAATCTTTCCAATTCTTGATTTCTGCATTCAAGCTGTTGAAATTTCTTTTCGAGCGCAGCAAGGTCACGCACATTTATCTCGTATTTATTTTCCAATTCAGCAATTTCTTCCTCTTTCTGCGTCAACGTGTTTATATTATCTTCCATGGCTTTATAAAGATCCTTAATTTGCTGATTAAGCGTATCAATGGTTTCTTGTTTGTTATCCAATTCATTAATTTGGTCTTGCACTAGATTTTTATTAATTTTTAGGGTTTCGCGCAGTTGTTCATAATCTCTTTGTAAATTCTGGTTAAATTTTGAACCAACCTCAGAAAAACGTTCTTCAAGTGAGACAACTTCAGCTTTTAGATCTTCAATGTGTTGCTCCCGTTGCTGCAACTCTAAGAGTTTTATGTTCATTGCATGCTCATTTTCTTTGTATGCCTCAATAAGTTGTTGCTTTTGTTCGGTCACCAAAGTCCGAAGAATTTCCATTTCTCCTTCATAAGTTTCGCATTTGCATTGCAACTCACGACGTACACGTGTTAGTTGTTCGAGGTGCTTTTCGTAAGACATCTCCTTCTCATTTATTAGGATATCGAAATTCTCTGATAATTGGCGCAACTTTTGAACTTCTTCACTGAGATCTATTATAGCAGCAGTCTTTTCCTCGACACCAGCGCGAGCTTCTTCCAATTGACGCGTAAGATCTTCCACTTTGGACTGCAATTCGATGCATTGGGATTGATATTTTGTGACATTATTTAACGCTTCCTGTAACTGTTCCTCGCTTATAGTCGGTAGACTTGCTGCAGGTTCATCAATTGTTTTGTCATCCATTTGGTCCCGATCTTGTGATTCCCGAGTCTCATCCAATAGCCTTCGCAACTCTACAATTGTTGATTTAAGTTCACGATTTTGTGCCGTTAACTGTTCGTATTCGGCAAGAGCTTTACCGTTTGGAGCTGTTACGGCGACTACCGTTTCGACCACTGTTACCGTTTCTACGGCACTACTAGCTTCTTTAACTTTTTGTAAAAGTTCACTTAGTTGCGTGTGAGCGTTTTCCGCTTCTTTGGCCAATTTTTTCGACACATTAAATTTAGCCTTTTTATCGTTAGCCTTGCGATAAGCCTCTAACTCAGAGTTAAGCTTTGCGAGCGACTTTTCACACTTCTCAAAAAGAGTTTCACTATTATCGAGTGCAGCTACTACCTCCGAAGACTGTTGCATTGACGTAAGTTCCTGAGAGAGTTGAGCTTTTTGCGATTCTGCGACTTGTACTGCCAAAGTCTCTTTCTCTTGCGTAAGCGCTTGCATTTTATTACCCAATTCCTCTTCGGTTTGCTTAGCTAAACTCAATTTAGACTCGAGTTCTTGTTTGTCTTCGGTCAATTTCTTGATACGTTCCAGAAGTTCATTATTCTCCGAATTCAAATGTTCCATTTTGTCCAACACTTCTTTGCGCTCGTTTGTGAAAAGCTCAATCTTGCTCATTAGCTCGGAACTTTCCTCTTTCAATTTGACCAAACTTTCGCTTAACTCTGGATTCATGTCAGTTTGCGTCAGTTCATTAATACTCTCCAGGTTTATAGAAGGCACCTCTGTAGTTTGTACAGAGTCCAGGCGTTTGTTAAATTCTTCAATTTCTGCCTGCTCCTGTTGTGTTAAACGTTCAACAATCTCTATAGACTCCGCTGACGATGACGATTTACTTAGTTTTTCCACCTTGTCAAGCAATTCCATGTTTTCATTTAAATAATGTTCAAGTTTTTTATCCAGTTCATCTTTTTGTTTATTCAAAGTCACAATTTTTCTTTCGCACTCTTCTACTTCCTTGTTTTTGCTTTCCAGCATGGTTTGTGTAGATTTCAATTGCTCAGACAAAGATTTTATTTGCTCTTCTAACTGAATTTCGGAAAGTTCTGACTGGACGCGAGACTGATCGCCTTGTTTAAATGACTCCAATAAAGAATCTTTTTCTTGAAGAGATTTTTGAAGCTCCGCAATATTTAATTCAAGACGTTCAATCAGTTCACCGCGTTTACGAGAATCATTGGAATCTTTATCAACTTCGTGTAGTTGCCATTGACCTTTTTCATCTTCCAATTCAATTATGCGTTGTTGCAATTCCTCCCGCACGACCTGTAAGCGAACTACTTCTGCATGCAGGTCTGAATTTTTTTTTAATTTTTCAATTAGTTTTTCGCCTTGTTTGCATTTCAATTTTAATTTTATCATAATTTTGTTAGATTCGTCTAGTTTCTGTTTGAGCTCTTGAATTTCTATCTGCAGTTCGGTTTTATCAATTTCCTGGCAGCTAACAGCTGAGAACAGGTGCTTAGTTTTGCTTACGTTTTCAAGTTTCTCCTCCAACACATTAAAATTGGCGTTCAAAACATTTAATTCAATTCTTTTCTCCATTAATTCTTCTTCGTACTTCTTAAGGGTTTCCGATGTTTTCAGTAGCTCTTCATTTTGTTTTTCAATTGTGGATTCTAATGATGCTATTTTGTCGGCTACCGAATTATCGCTAACTTGTAGTTGAACACTTTTATTAATTGTATCTTTAAGTTGAGAATTTTCCTTAAGAATTTCATTCCGTTCGTCTGTCAACTCTTGGATTTGCTTGGCCATTTCATCACTAATCTGCGTGTCCGTGTCTGACGGTCGGCAATTGTTTAAGAAATTATTTTCAATTTCCTCTGATTCCCTTCGATAATAATGCAAGTTTTCATGAGCTTCGGCGAGCTCAATTCGTTGTTGGCTCACTTGCTCTTCCAATTCAATAACTTTAGAAGTTAAGTCCCGCCGTGCTGTTTCTAATAAATCATTAACTTCATTCTGTTCCTCAATACGTTTGAGTTGCTGACATATTTCCTGTCGTAAACGCTGATTTTCCGCGCCCAAATCGAAAGAGTAGAGTTCACTGCAATTACCGCTTGATCGTAACATTTGTTGAGAGACATTATCCAATTCGTTTTGCATTTCCAATATTTGCTTTTTCAGGCTTTCATTTTCTTTGCACAATTCTGTATATGCTGAGTTGTCAGACGGTGCTAGGGAAAGTGCTTCTTCTTTAGTATCAATTTCTTGTTTTAAACGGAAATTCTCATTTTGTTTTTCCACTAAACTTTGCTCTAGTTCGCTAATTTTAATTTCCATTTCATGACTAATGACGCTCAGCGAATCAGTATTTTGATAATTTTGTTTCTCTTTTTCCAATTGCTTTTCTAATAGTCGACACCTATTTTCTAAAAATTTGATGCGTTCCCTTTCTAAACTGAAAGATTGATTAGATAAATCTGTGGCGGATTTGTGCCGTTCCTTTGGTGCGGATAATGATAATAAGGAAGTTAAATCATTCATCGATTTGCCCAATTCAAACGTGTTTTCCAAGCACTGTTGGGTTGAATCAAATTTTTCTTTCAACTGTGTTACCATTAGCTCCAGGTGTTGTTTGCTTGAGGCCTTCTTAGCCATACGTAACTTATTCTGTTCCAATTGTTGACGCATAAGTAAAATTTTCTCGTTTCCCGACATATTAAAAACTGAATGACCGCACGATTCGGCAGACGTTTGTTTAGCTGGCTCAACTCTTAAAGGTGTAGGATTTGGCGTTGAACAATGGATGGGAGTTGGTGAAATTATAGATAAATGCATCTGAGAATTTGCTGACATATGATCTTGCGAATTGACAAAAATATTGGACGATGTAGCTTCGGATGTTGAATAAGTTGATACATTTACGCCTTGTCGAGAACGTGCTTTGGACTTTTTTAAACGATCCGCTATATGTTTAACTTTTTCCTGTGTTGCAGATTTTGTCGATCCGTGGGCAACTTCTGATTTACGTACCATTTCTTTTAAGGCTGAAATCTTTTCCTAAGATGCAAAACAGTAAAATACCTTTTAATTTGTACAAGTTTAACTTGCAATGTATTTTATGATGCTTACTTGCTGCTGAAGAAAAGTTTCTTGCAAATTGTTTATATCGGCTGTCGGTTCGTTCGTTTCGGAGGACATATTCGTTTTACGCTAACCAAACTACACGTTTGCGAAATACCGTTGACCAACAAATCTTGTGCTGGAGCGCTTTATTATACTACAATGAATATTTTCCGTAACAGTCACTTTCTTAGTGTTTGATTATGATGTTCAATTCATTTAGCATTTGCTTATTGAACGTGCCTATACTGAAAAAGAATGAATTTAAAAACTTATTAATTTTATTGCAAAACTATGTAAATATTAAGGAAAAATAAAAACGGAATATGACCACATGAGTGACAGCATGAATTGTTTCCCCGTTTGTTTGTGCACGAATGTCATAAAAAAACTGACGTGTTCGCTTTTTAGGTAGGAAAATTTTCACAAAATATTTTTAATTTATTGTTGCACACGGAATAATTGCGAAGCTTAAAATTTCGAATGCTTTTTGTATATTTCAATTAATAATTTTGGCTTTCCTCATAACTTTTTTGTAAAATATTTTAATTTTTATGAGAAAATTACCATAAATTTCTTGCGGACATAACTTATTACAGAAAAATATACGAATTGACTTCCATGTCAGCAATATCAGTATTGCCAGATCAGAATGCTATAATGTAAAATAGGTAAGATAGTGCGCATTAATATATGAATTATGTACAAAACACAAAATATTTATTTTGTATTTCCTTTTTAGCATTAACGAGTATCCATCAGCATTCACATACATATTTTTGATTTCTAAAATGATCCTGATTCCTTTTAAGCACTTACCTTCGCAATAAATGACATAGAAAACGGAAATTTATTGAAAACATTTGATATTTCGAATGCTGAATAGAAGAGAAATTTTAGGAATTTCGAAAAAAAAAAACTTCAGTTGAAATGCAGCTTAGAAGTTTGCTTGAAGGACAGGTGACGAAAATAATTTTCTTTTTCCTTATATTGTCAAGCTTTCTAGTCAAGTCGCGTAAACCGCAAGGCGACCGTTTTACTTTTTGTTAATATTCTTTGAGGATTTTTAGAGCCAGTCACGCTCATTTATCTCAATTTCGTACGCATATACATGGATTGCGTTTATCAGCATATTATTTCAATCATAACATGCTACGTACTTCTTTCTAAATCCCACTTAAAAACCGAATTGGGCTTTGATATAAATCTGCAGGAAGAGATTTATAATGAACTGAATTGAAGAGACAAATGAATGGTTCGTAGAATAGCAAGAAGGAGGGCAGAATTATTATATGGAAATAGACAAAATGAATGTACTAATCTGTCCGATTTGCCAAAAGTCAAAGCTTGCAATTTATTTAAGTAAGGATAATCGTTATAATTACCGTTGCAAATGCAGTGCTAAGTGAGTTGTATAGTAAGAGTATGATTGTTAGATAACTAACTAATGATATATTTTTCCTTTCACAGTTTTTTCTTTAAGGAAGACCCACCGATTTTGCATTCTTTATTAATCGCAAAAATTGATACACATGGACTGTTTTGTTCCAAACGCTTAATTTTTTTTGTTAATCCTCTGACGCAACAATTGGAGGTTATATGTGACACATGTGATTATTTTTCCTGCTTGTAAATTTACTTCGATTTGTTTACTTTGTTTTTGTTTATGTGAATATGAAATTTTTCTATAAATCAATCATAAGTGCTTTATGTTAAATCCACCTAATAATCATTACTGCCCAGTGAGTTAAGTATTCAAAATTTCTTTTTCTAACATGTATATTTTTGCAAGTTAACATGTTATCTAAATATAATCCTTTTACGGTTAGGGTTAAGTTTCTTTAAATAAATTCCCATTGCTTATTAATATGCTAGAGACAATCAAATTTCTTTATGGTTATGTTAATATTTCCCTTAACAATTTCATAGTTTGGCTAATTTTACGAGCTAGAAAGAAGTTTTCTTCTTACGCTCACTTTAAGGCTACAAATGCAAATAATCGAACGAATGGTTGCGTTTAACAAAAGTTGACTGGGAATACTCCACGATATGTTTGCAATTTAAAATTTCAGATCAAATAGTTAATAACGCTCCAAGTATCTTGAGACTGTTAACGATATAGTTTAACCATTCGACTTTCTATATCGTACGATATACGATACGATATATCGTACCTACTCTTTGAACTTGACAAAATTGCTCTTTTGTTCATTTTGATTGTGCAGGAAACACTTTTCTGATCTAAGAGAATTTTACTGAAATTATCTTTGATAGAAATAATTCGTTTTACATCCTTTGAAGTTGGACTTGGGTTTGTTTACTTCATTATACGTTGAAAGCTGCTTGTTGAACAAAAGCTATGTCTGCATAAATTGTTTTGTAATATTTGACAAATAAAAGGAAAGTCTAAAGATGCGCATTTTTCTTTCATTACATCAATATCTTCTTCCAACAGCCATACGCATAGTTATGATTTCAATGCGTTAAAAGGCGAATTATTTAAAAAAATGTACTACTTTATGTATATTTTCTTTATTGCATTGAAAGCAACAATAACAAGCTTTTTGCTTCAAAATTTCGGACACAAACCAACCAGATGTGGAATAATGGAATGAAACAATTAAATCAACACATACATGTTATGTATACGTGTCTGGTTGTTGCTGCAAATCTTGTAAATTTTAAATTTCGTTAACATTCGCCCTGCACGTGCCATTGTTTACATTTCAAACGTAAAGACCATATGTGTTTTGTTTCTGCAAAAGTAGTACCCCGAGCACTTTGTTGTTGCATGTTTTTGGAATTGTCGCTACTTCATTCATTTATTATAATTTTTGAACGCATCTTAATATTATTACTGTTATTATTGTTATCGTTACTATTATTATTATTATTAATCTTTAAAACTCTTACTATCGCAAATAAATAAATTTATTTTTTTAACATAAATTAAATCAATTTAAGTTAAGTTATGCTTGCAAGAGGAAATTTACTCCGTACGATAAGAAATTTGTTTTGAAAAAGAATACGAAATAAAGTCGTAATAAGCGAATTCAATTTATTTTGCTTTTTTCTTTCTTTTTTCTAAGCTAAAAAATCTTGGAAGAACCCGAAGACTAAATCAAATATTGCCGAAGATAATAGAATTGGTTTTAACGAAGAGCAAGGAAAGGGAGCGAGCTTTAAATACTTGCAACAAACTCTGCTCGAATATTTCATACCGCCTTCGTGTCTTCATAAAAAAGTATACATATCTAGGCATTGAGAGATTTATTACATAAATGCGTCTCTCTTATATTATAGATTGTTGAGGCTATAAAAATGCATTGGAATACGTGATTAATCACTTAGCGACTTTGTCGGTCACCTTCAGATTCTAAAGGTGTTGTGGCCGTGTTAGAGCGTTTTTACATATCTTCTGCATTCAGGTCAGATTAAGACTAAGTGATCTTTAGGATAGCATTGGCTTTATTTTCAACTTCTAGGAAATCTATTTAAAAATTATTTGCACGAACGTATATTTACCACGCTTCAATTTCCCGTCTGGCCTTGTCCTTGTTCGAGTATTGCAATTCAGCTCGCTTTGTTCGTCTCAAGTTGCCTTCCGCAAAAGGTTCCATTTATATATCCCTTGTGCAACCATACTACGGGTACCTAACTTTATCACGACATTTTTATGTTAACTCCCATTTTTCGCCAAATGTTCTGGTAATCCTTGTTAATCTCTTCGACAATCGACAGCTGCATGGGGCAGATAAAACGTTATGAATGACTTTCCCTTTCTTCGCAATGTCGTTCCTTAGAAAATCGACTAATGGTCTTGAAAACTCAAATCGTTAAATATGGTATTTTTGTAACACTACACATATCGGGATTATATGTCTTTAGATATGTAATCATGACATTTATCCAGTTGGGTAATGGCTTTCGTTCACGGCAATCAAAATATCGTTTACTAGCAACGTGTTGACTAGAAGCGAAAAACAAAAATTTCTGTGCAATGCCTCGTTGTACTCCTCACTGAAGGACGGGGGTATATTCATTTTATCAGCACCGCCGGCAATGCCCAGAAGGAAGTTTCAGAGACCCCGCAAATTGCATATATACTTGATCAGCATCAAATTCTGAATCGATTCAAACATGTCCGTGCGCCCCCCTGTGTAATGTTTGTTCGAAATATTTCTATTCTTGCGTGCAGGTCGGCATTGAAAATTCGCCAAACCAGCTGAGCGACACGTGGACAGTACTACGTAAAGTGAGGATATCTCTGGTTTTCAAAAGGAATAAAAAATTGATTTTGTGCTCATCACTCATAAGCTATAACAGATAAATCTACAAAAATTTGAACATATCTTCTATGGACGATGCTGTAGTGTCTGTCGGCCACGTCCCTTCAATTTTATCGTGTATCATAATTTAATTTTTTTTTCGAAAACTTTATATAACGCGCAGAGACAAGCTTCAAAATTCCAAATTCGGAAACATGTCCGTCTACTCCGCTGTCCACCTGTCCATCCGCCCGATAATGCAGTATCTATGGTAAATATTCTCCCGTTAGCGAAAATGAAAATGTCCACAAGAACTTGGATGTAACCTAACCTTTTCGAAGGACACGCTTATAACGCCCACACGCCTCTGCGATAAAAACTTTTATTTTGAAAAGAGGCAAAAATTAGCTGCACCCATTCCTTACTATAGAGAGTGAAAATTTAGTTCTTTTACTTTTTTTGCCTCTTTTAGATTAAGGGTGATGGGTATAAAAGATTCGGATCGCGATCGAGTATAATTTTCTTACTTGTGTTTTTATTATTTGAAGACTAAATAAAGTCTTCTGGTGTTTTCGCACCAGCATCTAAAAGTAAAGTTTATTTCTTTTTTAGTTTTACAAAAAATATTTCTTAAATATGACACCAAAACATAAAATTAGATAATTAAAATTATATTTATATATATACATACATATATATGTATATATATTTATACGATGTTTACGTTAAATTTAATTTGTTTTTTCCGATGCTTCTCCAGACCATTCTTTTAACAGTTGGATAATGTTTTGTTGATCGGCTCGTTGAGCGTAATCCATGGCGTTAAGACCCAACATATCAGGTTCGTTAACTGTATCTACATAGTTAAGTAAATATCGGACGATTTCTTCATGGCCGTGAGCAGCGGCGACATGCAAAGCTGTACGACGGGAGGTGTCCGGTTGAGAAAGATCGGCTCCTGCCAATTGATACGATTGCAAGCGCAACAATGAATTTCGTGCTGCGGCTGCGCATAGTTGTTCACCGATAGCTCGCGACGAGCCCGTCAAATGCGCTCCACAATTTCTTAACAGTTTAATAATTTCATGATTATCAGTGGCAATCGCTTCTAATAGAGGTGTCCGCTCGTAACGATCACGTATGTGCACAGAAACGCCGTTCAATAATAAATGATTGACGACCGTCATGTTTCCCTCATGGCAGGCCAAATGAAGGGCTGTACGATTATCTGAATTAACTCCAGATAAATCGGCTCCATAAGCTTTAAGGTTATTTATCTAAAAAAATTTATTAATTGAAAATAAATATGAAAAAGTCGTCAAATTTTTAAAATTCTTGCAACCTTTTGTATGTCGCCGGCTATGACGGCCGCATTGAGCATAGCGGGGAAGAGGGTAGCACCCAATTGACTCAGTTCTTGGGGCGATGACAAATGCAAAGAACGAGCTACCGCATCCACCAGATCATATTCTTCCATTTGCGGTCCGGAATTCGAAGTCAATTCACCCCTCAAATTTGATTGCATCATCTGCCGAAGAGGAAGAGGAAATTTTATTTTGGTAAAAGAAAAAGATTAATATGAGTGAGTTCAACCTGTTTCTTTATATCCAAAGACCATTCCTTTTTACCCAAAACATAGGAGAGTTTTGTTAAAGCAGCCTCAGGTGTCATATCGAAGCCAGGTAATACACCCATGTCAACTAAAACCTGTCCTGTTTGGTAAATTTCTGCCACTGAGCCGTTAGGGCATTGAGTACAATTTATAATAATGACACCGCGATCGGCGGCTCCTTTCAATTCTTGCAATAAATCTTCACGATTTGCGGGTACGTTACCTGATCCAAATGATTGCAGTACTACACCTTTCATTGGTGGCGTTAAGAAAGCTTTGACTGTCGATGTAGAAATACTGGGAAATATGCGCAATATGCCGACGTTTTCATCTAAATCGGAATGTACCGTGAATCGTGACACTTTACACGGGCGGAATATTAAGCGATAATCAACGTCAACGTTGATGCCTATGTGAGCCAAGGGCGGCACGTTCGGCGAATCAAATGCATCCAAAGAGTTCGAACTAACTTTAACAGTACGATTACCGCGCATTAACTTATTTCCAAAGAAGACGCAGACCTCAGGTATGACATAATTGCCAGCAATGATTAAAGCTGACGTGAAATTATCTTTGCCGTCCGTTCGGGTTTCAAAGATGGGAATTTGTGAACCAGTTATAATTACGGTCTTCCCAAGATTCTCTAGCATAAACGATAAGGCTGAAGCGGTGTACGACAAAGTATCGGTACCATGTAGCACGACAAAGCCGTCGAAAAATTCATAAGTTTGCTAGAAGGAGAGAAAGAATATTTTGAGTTTCTTTTCTTTTTTTTTTTTCAAGAAAAAGTGAATAAAGGAGGGATGAATATGAAGTTGTATATCGGCCTTAGCGGAATTCCGATAAAGTGATTATTAGAGCAAACGTGTCAGTGGCAGAGAGTATTCGAAACATATTTTCATGCACATGCAAAGTGATTCACATCCGCTGTAGGTTGCAGCTATTGAGAGATATATAGGATAATGACATTTTTATACCCATCACCCAAGGATGAAGAGTATAATCATTTTCCCAAAACGTTTGCAACGCCCAGGGGGAAGATTCAGAGAGCCCACGAAGTGTTGACATTGTTGACCAGCGTGAAATTCTAAACCGATTTAAGAATGTCCGTCTGTCCTTCTGTAAATGGTTTGTTGTAAAGTGAGCCAAATCGGTCGAAAAGCAGGCCTACAATGCCATTTGAACTGAGAACCCCTCTGTTTTTCAAAAGGAATAAAAAATTGTTTTACTCATATTCATAAAGCACAGGTGACAAAACTACAAAAATTTAAACGTATATTCTAGATGGGTGGGTGATACGATAGCACCTGTACGAAAATGGGAAAAATTGACCACGTCTACCCAATATCATAGTGCATCAATTCTTTTTGCAATTTTTTTCCCTTTACAACGCGCAGAGGCAAGCTTCAAAAACTATATACGACAAAATATATACGTTTTTGCCCAAGTAGAGAATCGGAATACACCTAATCATTTCCGTCCGTTCAACGATCCATCTGTCCGTCTGTCCAATTATGTAGTGTCCGAGAGAATGCTTACATTCCCCCGTGCGCAAAAACGAAGATATCGATTACAAATTTGCAAAAGAGTCTCCATGTGGCCTTAACAGGTCAAAGAACATACCTTTAACACTCAGATATCTATTCAATCAAAACTGGGAACTGCGCCCATCAGAATTTGAAAATTTATGTTTTTCCCTTTTTCCAATCTTTTATAGGATAACGGTGACGGGTATAAAAGATTCGGTCGCAACAGAATATAATTTTCTTACTCGTTTCATATACGTCGCAGTTGTTGTCGAAAACGCGTCTTGGAAATATCAAAAAATCTATATATTGTTCTTAGTTACCGCGACAACTTAACGGCATCTTAAACTGAACATAACCTCTTTTTATTCCCGGCACAATTGCAAAGTATTCCCGCAATATTTTATTCCCGGCACTATTGCGAAGTATATTAAGCTTAAACGGTTGCGTGTGTGACAACGTGAAGGACTGAAGGTAACTCTACCTTTTGTTATACTGCATGATTTCTGAATTAATTTCAATTTGTCTGTCTGTCTGGCCATCCGTCTATCTGTCCATCTGTTGTGATCTATAGGTCACTAGTTTTGGCAAAATATGCTACACTGGCCTGGCGTGGCCTGGCCTTGACTTAAACTTGAACACTGCATTGCAGATGAGTTGGATCGTAGACTTTTCGCGACCACTTTGCTTAAAAAGTTTTTAAAGTTATTTCAAAAAGTGATGATGAAAATTTATCCGTAGCAGTAATGTAACATAAAAGCCCAAATTTGAATAACATGAATATGGACCGATCTTTTGAGCAACATCTTGTTCAAGGACTCGCATGAAAACTAAGCCTACATATGAAAACAAGCGCTAACTTTCACTGATGTATAATGAAAGCAAATAAGGACTAATGAGATCTTTGACAAAGAGACTAACTTTGCGAAATTTGGTTAACGTTAACTTAAATTTCGAAATCAGTCTAAAAAAAAAAATGCTATGACATGGCAATAAAGTGTAATTCTTGGTAATTTATCATCAAAATAGATAAAGAATTGTATTAAGCAGTTAGTTAATGATGGACTTTGTGCCAGATTTTTATGCTTATCTTTTAAACTGGATTTTATTCCTAAACTGGTGTTGTGTACGAGTCGAGTTTAAGTTGAAATTTTTGAAAATCATTCGACTTTTGAAAGTCAAAGCTCAAGTCAACGCAAACATTTGCGTCAATGTTCGCTACCTTAAGAGGCTGCCTTAAGAGAGAGAAATGAAAGAATAACATACATACATACATACATACATCTATAAGCATACATACATAATCCGATTCATGACTTTCTAATCCGATCCGATCTGATTTATATTGATTTATCTAGTTTTCACCTTTGTCATGAAGAAGGCAAGAAGGCAATGCTAACGGAAATGAATACAAGCGTATACCACGAATAATGGGAATAAAGATAGCAAAGCGAGAAACAAAGCCTGTACGAAACTTCTGATCTGCAAAGGAAAGCAAAGCCAACTCTTTTGATGAATAACCGTAACGAAATAGTTGCGTTAGATATACAAACAGCAGAAGTCCGTGATAATGGTATCAGAACAGACAGTTACGCCAAGGATGCATCTTGTTTCCTCTTCTGAGGTAATCTTTCAAGAAACTATTCAAACAAGCAAAACAGGCATTAAGGTCAATGGACAACGCGTTAATAACATCTGATATGGCCGGACGAAACAATCATCCTAACAGACAATATGTAGGATCTGCAGACGATGATCCAAGCTGTAAATGATCAAAGTAACAATTTTGACTTAAACCTAAATATCAGCAAAAGCAATTTTGTTTTATGCTTGGAAAATTACTTATGCAAATCTCACTGTATTGATAAATTGATAAGCAAAGTGTAGAAAGGGTCTCCGAATTTTTACACCCATTACACGAAGCCTGCGACAGCGGCGTAAAAATAAAAAGACGAGCAGAAGTTTTAGCAAGCCGGTGAATTGGTTTATCCCTTCGCCTTCGCTTCATGAAATGCCTTGTAAGGTCGATGCTCTTGGTCGTGATCTAGAATCATGGATATTACATATCAACGCAATGAATGGATTGAAAGTCTTTGATATGTGATGTTGTACGGTAGAATTCCGAACAATAAAATGCACAGATCGTATATCCAATGCTGAGAAGAATAGACTCGAAGTGCAAAATAACAAGAGAAGAAAGATCACTTATATCCAGTAATGAATTGGTAATGAAAGAAGAAGAAAAGAGAAGATGTTCCTTCATGTCATGAAATGAAAGGCTGCCTGAGAACTTGGTTCGTAAAACCCAATACGGATTCATGATGACCGACGCAGGCGATGACTGGCGGAACGATTAAGAACAATTTGCCGAATATGTCAAAGGCAAAATAGCGATTAATACGGAGGCGTCCCAAGGAAGCTAGATACCGTCAACGTGCTTGTAAAAGGGTATACAAACAAAGTATGCGAGAGTTGAACATGAGAATTGAATCGTAAGATCGGGTGTTTCCAAGATCTCTTCTAAGAATTTTAAAATTTAAAATCTATGCTACGAAACTCATCTCAAAAGCAATTGGATAAAAATGTAAAAATCACAAATGGAACTCACATGTATATCTTTGGCTATTCGGGCCCAATCGTGCATAGTCATATTGCTTGAATCGAGTAGCGGTGTGTATTCGGTGATTTGATAAATTACTCGATTGCTTTCACCTTGAATATACGGTAATACCAACGGTGCCATAGCGGCCGATTGACCAAATCTCTTTTGCGCATACTCCTCGTCGTGCATGTTCGGATATTTACGTATGCGCTTCAAGAACGCATTAGGTATGGGTGCTAAAACTATACATATATATATATATATGTATATGTATATGTATATATTTGATTTGATTAATTTTGGAAACAAGTCTTTGCTTTTATTATTTTTGATTTACCATTTTTTTCATTTCTCATCATACCGATGGTACCACCGGTGTATATAACACGAACACGTGTTTCTTTCGTTTCCGTTGGCATTAAATTTCCGTAGCTTGTGTTACGTTTGAACGGTGCACTTCCCGACGGCGAGGCCGGTATTGAGGCATCCAACGATGATAATGAATTTAAATGATGGATTTTCATAGTTAGACCCTCGTCGTTGTTGTTATTAAAATTTAATATTGAGCCAATGCCATTACCGTTTGTTTGAATGGCCATCGGTTCGGTATGAACGTTTAAACTGCTCATCTCTACAAATATAAAACGAAATCGATTAATTGCTCGTAAAAAAAATAAATAAAATAAAGAGGAAGCAAAAGTTGCAGTTACTTTGATTTTAAAGAACGAGAATTTCACTAATCAGTCGAAGTGTTTTCAGTTAAGTAATAAATTTGAAAAGTTCTCTTTTCATTATATACAGAATTATCAATTATTAGTAGTACTTTTTTTTCCCTTCATATTCATAATAATGTTATATATAAAAAATATTTGCATTTATAATTATTGTTAAAGTTTTGTTCATAAAAAACCGTAAAGTGTAAGATCTATTTTAAGGCACTATTTTGCTAATTTATCTTTTACTTTTCATATTTCAGTTACTACGCACGTAAATGGGGTGTTCCCAAATGAGTTGGCGGTTCCATATTCTAACAAAAGCATGTTCTCTTTGTTTTTTCCAAGATCTGCTGAAAGATAATAATTTTGCGGAAGAAAAATAATAACAAAAAATTAAATAAACAACTGTCGTCCAAATCTTCATGTTGTTCACGTTCACTCACTTTCCAAAACAACAGCTCATTCCGCCGTGTCCTGCATATTACCTTACCTATCGCATTAAGAGCAATTCGAGAATACCTTCAGGTATTAGGTAAAGAAATACTGTGCAATGTTATGTAATAACAGCGTCGTACGTACGACACGTAAATTGATTTATTAGGGGTTTCATCACTGGATCGTGAATCTATATTGTGTATATAATATAATTAACTCCATTTTAAAGTAAAACAATTTTCCCTATGATTACATTAAAACTCAAATATTGTTCAACTATTATGGCGAACAAATTAATTATTATCATTATGGGTTGTAAATTAATTATTCGTGTAATTATTTTATTTAAAAACAAGTAAGAACATTATACTCACTACCGTTATCCTAAAAGAGACAAAAATAATAGAAGAACTCAGATTTCAGGAGAATGTTTACAACAGACATTACAGAGACGGACAGACACACACAGTCGATAAGACAGCCACACAGCTATCATCTTCAGAATGTGATGCCGATCAGGAATAGATATGCTTTGTGCGGTATCTGAAGCTTCCTTGTGACCGTTGCGAAGGTATTGACAAAATGAATATAAACCTCATCCTTCGCTGAGGGATATAAAAAGACATTAGATTTTTACGCGGCAGAAAGAGCTACCAGCAATTGATACAAACGACTATTTTGCTGAGTACACAGAAAATCGAATTAAATAGCCATAAGCGATGCCTGCCTTATTCAGTATACTAAGTAAGAATCGCGACTGCTAAGGCAGTGTTTAGCAGTAGGCGCAGGTTCAAATCTCAAGTACGGTCGATTTTGCTTTGGTCGCAGCTATAGCCAGCGGGCAATTGGCGAAGGTATAACGCTTATCGATTGGGCCACCACACCAACTAAGCCACGGTCACCACCTGCATATCTCTTTCTCTCCCATTCCCTTAGCGGTTGGTCATATTAAAAAAAAATTGGCATTTAAGGATATTACTTTACGTTTACTTCGCTACTCGCCAGCTAAGCTCGATGCCAACAGAAGTTATGCTTTGAAGACAAGAGGTTCATTATTTTTTTGAAAAGTCGGTTAAGAACTGGCTTGAAAAATAATCAAAGAGTTTCGCCATCTCCTCATTTGATATCATCGATTGATAGAATCTTGTGATAAAAACTATTCTTTTCATGGTAATAAGTGCCTTTTCTCCAACTGCTTCCGGAAATTGTTCTACAATAGTTTCTTTCTGAGCTCTTGTAATCTAAACTAGTTCTTCTTCTTCTCGTGGGTTCATATGCATGTCATTTTTAGCAATTTTCTTTGATAGCAAGACAAGAACTATAAATTCGTTCCTTACTCCGTCCCCGTCAAGCTGCTTATGAGTAGGTGTTCCATGCCATGTGTACCGTTTTTGGTACACGTTAACAGATTGCATAATTCTGAATAAATACTCATTTCTTTTTCTTCTTTATATGAGAAAATATATATTTTGTTGTACTTGCGTGTACTGCTATCGATACGCGTTCGAGATAACATTCTAACAACGAATAACTTTTAGATTCAAATATTTTTATTCATAAAATTAAACTTGGCATACAGACGCATTTTGACGTGTACCGGAAACGGAATAGCGTTCAAGAAAAGCGTTAATCATATTTCATCCAATAGCTTGCGACTTTATTGCTCAGGTAATAAGTTGATCTTGCCGTCCCGTTCAAATCTTAGTAAGCCCTGCAGATTACTATATTAACACTATTCTTGCAATTCAGCGATATTTCTGCCTACATTTTGTTAACTATACTGAATGTAAAAAGAATTTACGCCGATAAAGGTGTTGCTTATTACTATGAGCTTTTTGCAAAACCCGACCTAAATAATTGTTACGGTAAAGTAAATCAATACCGATATAATTATCTAAACTTAACTGTCGTTTCCATCGAACCGAAAGATATGACTTCTTAGATTTGCAGGTTATGGCAGGTTTGCCATCTCCTTTCAATCATTTACGCCTAATAAATCATTATGCGTATATACCTTTTATCGGGTATATATATATATATTTTATGCGATTCCTTTACACTGTTTATATGAACAGTTTTCCTAATGAGAAAATCTGTTAAAGTGCAACGAGATTAACAAACAGTAAATATTACAGTTCGTTATATCTAAACATCAGTTTGATTAATTTGTTAGTCGCTAAAAAAGAAGAAGAAGAACACTCATAATATATAAAAAGACTATCATCTATGACTTTGACAGCAGATTGTGTAGTGTGCCCGCATATGTGTGCTAATTGCATATATGCGTTCACCCGAAGTGTGTCATAAGCAACATGACACCATAAAGAGAAGTTGAAACAGAAGAAAAATAGATAAATAAATAAAGAAAGCATAATGAACTTCAAATTGATCGAATTGCATTTCCTAGTAACCTAATTTAGCAAAACGAGTGCAATTACGTTACGATACGCGTCCTTATTCCCCATTTGTTTACAATTACTATTATGCTGACCAAAGCACTACGCATTTATTTATTTATTTTATTTACCTATTTTTAGGAAAAATTCACTGACTTAAGAATGGCATAAAAATTCAAAGAATCTAAATAAAATCATCATTAATTTTTGTAATGATCATTAAAGCATTCTTGTCGCTAAATTTAATTTTGATTATCAATCATTAATTCGTATTATGAGGGCTTTTCCCCTAGCGTTCAAATGGATTATTTATTCATTCGTTAGTGATCTCCAGCTGCACATAAATCTAGCCTTGGCGTTGGCAAACGGCGAAGATTTAATCTTGGCGGACTGCAACCGACTGCAACCAGGTTAAGAACATTTTCATTTTATGAATCTATACACTCTTGGAAGATAAATCCACTTATCTTTATGAGAGGAGAGCTGAAGCTTATGTATCGGTGCATGCAAGGCAAGTGTTTTACAGAGATAAGAGAGTTATGTCCACCAACTAAGTCATTTACGAGAACCAAAAGGCTTTCTCAGTGGTACATATATTCTTAATCAGCATCAAATTCTAAATCGATTCAAACATGTATGTCTGTCCGTCTGTATAATGTCTGTTGTAAACATTTTCTTCGTCGCAAAAATGAAGCTATCGACTTCCAGTTTACCAGAAACAGTTGAAGTTCTTGCACGTAAATTAGCATCGAAAAAGGGTCGAATCGATCGAAAGGCTCGCCCACAGCACCACGTAAACTTAGAACAATTTCGTTTTTAAAGAAAAATCAAAAATTGGTTTTTTGGCTCATTACACATAAACTATAGCAGATAAGTGGTCAAGAATTTGAACGCATATTGTATGGGCCATGCTGTAGCTGTAGCTGTACAAAAAATGGAAAAAATTAACTACGCCTACCCACTATTATAAGGTATCAAAATTTCATATTTTTTCAACATTTTTATAAGGCGCAAAAACAAGCTTAAAAAACCCCATAAAGTGTATAAATTCTTGGCCAATTCCAAATTTGGAATTCATCTAACTATGCGCGTATATTCGTCTGTCCATCTGTCTGTCTGCGTAACTGTGCAGGAAGTGACTTAAGCACGTTTATGCTACAAAAATTTTCATTTTGAAAATGAAAAAATTCAGCCACGCCCACTGCATATCAAAGAGCATGAAAATTGAGTTCTTTTTCCTGTTTTTTTTTTGTATTTTTTAGGTTAACATCGCGATGGGTACAAGAGATTCGGCCACAACCGAATATAATTTTCTTACGTGCTATTTATTGTTCTTTTATTATTATTATAATTATTTTTATATTCAACCAACCACTCAGAAGGCGGGGTGCCCTCCCTGTACGTGTTAGCACATTGGTGATCAGGAGACATTTTAGATAGAAATATGTAAATAGTTGTATAACAGTACTAGGGCCACTTGACACAGTAAACAGTATTGCGTCAATAATTTTCATTCTTTTCATATCAATTTTTTACAATATTTTCAAAATGATTTTCATCAATCTTTCAAAACAACTCCTATGTCCTTTTCTAACTACAGGCATTCAGATCATATGATTTTTTGTTTTTTTAATATCATGCGTGCATCAGTTACACTACCTGCCACAGAACCTTTTGCATTAAAGATGCCTCGCGAGAACGGCCTACAGTGTTGCCATTTTTTAATATCGTTCCAAAATTTTTTTATTTCTATTTTTAATTACATGAATTCATGCTAAATAATTTACCGCCTTTAACGAACGGAAGCTTGATACGAAGAATCTTGTTCGCCACAAAAATAAAAAAAAAGTTTATAGAAAGGCAGATAGTAATGTCCAGTGCAGATAGACTTCAATGTTCCATTGGAATCTTCAAGATACTAAGGGCCTCACTTTTGCGGAGTCCATTACACACAAATTTTAACAAATCGTTTCATCAATTATGCTTTTAAAAGAGAAAGAAAGAAAGAAAGAGAGAGAGAGAGAGAGAGAGAGAGAGAGAGAGAGAGGCAGAGAGAGAGCGTTAAAAGTAAACCTCTCGAGAACTAACCCGAAGGATTGGTCACCTGATCATAATACGCAATATTAACTGAAGCATATCTAAAGTGTAATTTTCACTTACGGGCTTGTTTTCTTCGAAGTTCATTGAAGTAACCTCGTAAGTTATGCTTTTACTGCTAAGAAAGCTATTTTAATGTAGACTTAGTTATGTATATCTAACTGGTGGATATACTATTTTTATTAGGATGCCACGACTATACTCTATTAATATATCCTTTTACTACTATGCCGGGCCTAGTACCTCTTAACGCATTTCCTGCTATAAAAGATTGTACACAGTTCACTAATTGTTCTTGAAACTAATTAATTATTCGTGAAACTAATCTAACTAATAATGTTTTACTGACTACGCTTTAGCCATACTGTTAATCTTTTCAAAGGCAATTATTCAGTTATCTAAATATATATTCAGTTAAATATATTCAGCTATCTTTTCTTCTATAAAAAAAAAAAAAAAAAAAAAAAAAAAAAAAAAAAAAAAAATCTAACACTATTACAAGCTCTTTCCTCTTTTAAGAACGAAATTCGTGTACGTTAGAAAGATTTGTCAAATCCATTATGCCTTGTAGCGGGCATAACAAAGTGTAGGTTTTATTTTAGTGTTAACTGCATTTAAACAAATAAAGACAATATTAAAAAAGCTTATTGTACATATTGTATAATACATATTGTTATATATACATATATATGTACATATATATATATACATAAGATGAAAGCACGCTTTTTAAATATTTACACTTAAACTAATTTTTTATTTAGTTACTTATCAACTGTTAACACGTATATCACACGAGGATCTGACGTAGCAGTTAAACTTAAGTGCACTATTATTTCAAATATTAGGGGGCTGCAAATATGTTAGCCAACAACTTCTACAGGTACAAAGGATGGACAGACCGGAAAATACCAGGATACATAACGATTCAATTCAATGATTTTCATCGTTCCCCATATAAAATAACAGTTTTCCATTTAATATTAATTGATTGATTCAGCGTACGCTGACGCTAATCATCGAACGCTCAAAATTCTTCTGCTTCCAAATTCATTACTTCTGTCGCTTGTTTCCTCAGCATGAAATAATCAGTCGTGAGAAGATTTTTTCTTTTATTCTTACGTTTATAGCTATTTAAGATACGAGTTTACAGAAGACATTATATCACTTTACTCAATAAGTGTCCAGTCTAACACAAAATTATCCACACGACTACTGGATGTATAAAAATTTAATGATGTTTTGATGATTAGTTTTCATGAGGCACCTTCTCTGATCGCTTGGGATGACATTTGCCAATTGCTGCCCACTCGGCTGACTGCCGATTTTACTCTGAAGTGTAGCGCTAAGTTCATATTTTATCCATTCTCGCATATCGCATGCGAAAATCCTTTTCATTTCGCCTAATCGTCAAAAGTGAGCAAAGCGCTCTTCTTATTTCTCTAACTGTTTCAAGTTAACATTTAAAATATCGTTAAATCGGTTGCCTGTACATATACGATGCATAAGTAATCTTAAGGGTTTATTGCGGTTGCAAGACCTATTTGACTTAGTCTTCAGTTTAAAAAGTTTACTTTCAAATTTGAACCTAATTTAGATAAGATTTTATTAATGCTTCAGATATATATATATATATGTACGTATGTCGTGCTAGAAACTAGAAAATTTTAAAAATTTCTTTATAACGATTTTTCGTTCATCTCCATCCAGCGTATTATCTGCTATCAATGAGTCAATGTATTGCAAATTTGTTGTTATTTCTTTTTCGCAATATTTTCCACTGCATCCGTATAACCTCTTACCTCTTTTCGGCAACTTTTACAATATGATTGATTAATGTGCACTGATAAGGTGGCAAAATAAATATACGAAAATATTTCTTATTATTTATTATTAAGAATTTGTTACTTGTTACTTGATGTTAGATGCGCTTTAAGTTAAAGAAGAAAAGAAATAGAAATCGATAGCATCGCTTGATAGGAATTTTTAGAAAACAAAACAACAAAAAACACAAAACTAACGACATTCGTTTCTCTACTTAATGTTGAATTCATTGTGGTAGCGAATCTAATTAATTTATTGGGTTGTACGAAAATCACTTCGTTTTGTTTTTTTTTTTTATTCAATTTCCTAGCGAACTCAGCGAGTTGTTATTCGGCGATTAGTAGCTTCAACTGGCGTTCCGGAATGAAATTTTGTGAACCAGTTTTGGCAATGGCATTGTGGCAACACATCGACTCTACACACGTGAAAGAGGATTTTTTTTTTTTTTTTGCTTTCTTGACGAGCATTTTCATCTGAAATACAGTGAAAAAATTGCTGTAATGCGGCAAAAGTGTGTATTCGGCTGTGGGAAAATGCATTTACATCCTCATTAAAAAAAAAAAAGAAGCGAAATGACTTTTCGAACAACCCAATCGGCAGTTACCACTTGAAAGCGGAGTTTTGAAAATAAACGGCCTCCCTTTTAGAAATATACTATGAAACAAAGCCCACCTAGACGAAGGAAAAGAAGATTCGGCTTTCGCTTACATGCCACATGTTAAGTGATCTTTAAAATGTTAAGACTATTAGCAGAAGCAGAGCTAATTTGTCCCCACTAAAATGTCACTGCAAATGAATGAATTAATTTCGTGGAAATTCAATTCAATTCCTTAAACTATCGCGCGTTCTTCAAAAACGAGAAACTTTAACTGACGATCAGTAAGAGCATCATTCGAGATATGCAAACACAAAACTGATACAACTGATCGGTCAATTGAAGTGAAAAGATTGAAGTATAAAGCATAACGATATATAGATTTGCCATAATTCGTCTTTTACTTGCTTATGCTCTCTCTCTTTCTCTCTCTCTCTCTTGCTCGTCAAAATTTACAAACATTCGCTATTTCTAAAAATAATATAATGCACTTACTTTAATTTTAATTTCTTTTTTTTATATAAAATTTATGGTGACCCACTTTTAGTAAATGTTTAATTACACTGTCAACTCATCGATGATATAAAATTTATTTGTTTTTTGTATTATTTTTGTCTACTAATGGTTAACATTTAAAACTTAACGTTATGCGCTTTCACTTTTCGTTTTGATTTCAAAATATTTCCTTTTTAGTTTATTTATTTTTTATTTATTTTTGTTTTTTTTCTTTTTTGTGGTTTTTTTTTTTATATTTTAATTAATGTTTTCATCTATTTTCAAGCAAACGTTACAATTGCTTTTCCATATTAATGCGATCTCGCGTTCATTTATGTTCGTATTAGCACCTTAAATATTTAACTAATTGCTTGTAAGGAAACATCACTCTGGCCATGTATACAGTAAATGTCTTTAATTCTCTTTGTTTCACAAAAAAAAAAAAAAAAAAAAAAAAATAGTTTTGAAAAAAACAAAATTTATAAAGAGACTGCCTTTGTTCTCATTAGAACTCTTCAAGTGCTCTAGAGTTCTCTTAACGCGCAAGTGAGCAAAAGACAATGAATTTTAAAAAATACTCGAAATTTTCAATCGGAATAAGTTTGGAATTTTTATATACCCATCACTTTAGCTTATGTCACTTATGGTAGTCTGTTCATAGTGTCGAAAGCGCAGAAGCAAGCTTCAGAGGCGCTAGAATATATGTTGCGATCAGCATCGCAATTTAAATCGGTGCACACATGTCTGTTCCTCGGTCTGTCTGTAAAAAATCTTCTTTAAGGCGAGACAAGTGAAAACTATATATTCAATAGTGGCGGAATCTTCTATACCCATCACCGTCATCATAAAAAAGACTTTAAAAAAAGGAAAACTACTACTAACTAACTAAATTTTTATACTCTGTAATAATGAATGGGCCCGGATGAAGTAGAAATCTTTACGGTCTATATACTGCATTTTATGAGCCAACAACACGGAAAGCAAAGTTGTTCACAGGTTCTGTCGAATTCACGTGTAGGCGTTGTGAACGTGTCCCTTGTTTAGGGTCCCCGCTTAGGGTTATTTTCAAATTCATTTGTAAATTTTCTGGCGAAGTCCTCATTTCTGTGAACAGAGGAATGTTTATCACAGATACTACACAGTTGAACAGACGGACAGATACACAAGCTTAGGTGCACTCCAAATTCCAAATTGGCCAAGAGTTTTTCTATTTTGTGGCACTTTTGAACCATGTTTTTGCGCATTATGAACCGCTTCACCAGTAGGATGTACTTCCAAATTTTTGTGGATTTATCTGCTGGAGTTTGTGAGTAACGAGCGAAAAACCACTTTTTTATTACCTTTTTAAAGAACGGAGATGTTCTCACTTTACGTCGTACGCTAAGCGTGCCCTACAACCGATTTAACCCATTTTCAATACCAACTTGCGTTTCTGCTAAATTTCAAGTCGACGGATTCCTTTTTGCAGCCAGAAGAATGTTTACAACACACGTTACAAAGATGGGCAGACAGAAAGACTGACACGCTTAAATCGATTCAGAATTTGATGCTGATCAAGAATATATATGATGAAGTGGCAGAGAAATCGTCAAGCCAATATATAATTTAATGGCTGATACAATAACAAACAGCAAAGACTTCACCTCAAGCTATTAATTTCTTAGCAGAAGCATTGAAAGCTTTGGAGCCACTCTCAGCCCTATATCGACACAATCATTAGTTGGATATGCTTTTGCTGGAAATCCAATAACTGTCATCCGTTTACAATATCATCAAAAATTAATTTAAACATAAGCTCGACAAGTTAGATTAGACAATATTTGTTGATAAAAGATTGGCCTTTTTTTGATCAAAAGCAAGGGATCTTTTCATTCAAAAACTCGCCAATCATACAAAAGTTAATATTTCCGATCCCGAAACTGGAAAGACACCGTGAAAGGACAGAGCTTTGCCACGATTAAGGAGACAAAAATCGTATTATTGAAAGAGTTCAAGGCCATATCGAAAAGCGAATGTCAGCTGTACTTCGGAGATTGGAAAAAGCCTTGGCACAAGTGTATTATATCTAAGCGAGATTGATTTGAAGGGGACAAAGGAGGTATTGATGAGTAAATAAATATCTTCTGAGAAAAATAAAAAGTCATCTTTTTTTTTCGAACACGCTTGGCATATAAATCAAAGGCAACATTGGACCAGTTCCACTGCCTGTTATAGAGCCCTTTGATTTAAAGACAAATGTCACAAGCAAAAAGTTATTAATAAACGTTTTTTTTTCAGAGTATTGCAGAGGCTTTACCTTGTCAACGACGCTCTAAGAGCGATTCGGAAAGTGATTCCGTACGATAAAAGGTGGGTCCGTCTCAATTCCTTTTGAACGTTGCATACTTCCGCATAAGATTAATATACCGTAGTACCACAAGTTGTCTAGGATACGAAAATATGCCCATCAGCATTCAGATAGATATAAGTGTGAAGATCTAATTCGATTTGACAATAATTCATATATCCGTCCCTCCATCCATTCTATGATATTGGAGTAAATGGAGTGGAAAGGTCTAATCTGGGCGTAAGAAACACTGAAATGCGCTTTACATAAGAAAAAAAGAAGAACTCTATACAGATTTGAGAACAATCGTATGTCCGTCCGGCGGTCCATCCTTTGATAAATTCGCTAATTTTTCTTTTTTACCTTTCACTCTTCAATAAAACATTGTTAACTTTCGAAATGTGTGGCTTCGAACCAACAAAATAACATTTTCAAGAAGCGTGGTCTGCTTAATTTTATTGAATATTAGTTTCGATGCATGTGCTTTTGACGTTGTCTGCGAAGAATCCTTAGGGTTAACTGAATCGAATGGCAGAATCTTTCGTAAAAAATTTTCAAAATCTTCCAGACTTTTTTTAACGTAAATTTTTCTGCAGCAATGACCGAGAAACTCGACGACGGGAACCTCACCTTGGTGAACTAATAGAGAGTGTGAGGAGTGATCTGCTTGCAGTTACATGAAGGTTCACGATTTAACAAACAGATGTAAATAATATTGGGGGGCCTACAGAAGGTGTAGTCTAAACTGGTGCCTGATATATGCTGGACTGATATCTGCTCCTTGTACGTTAAAAACTCAATGGAGTATTAGCTGAATGGCGCCCAGGAAGTATGGATAATCTAAAAGTAGGAGTACGTCCGTAACTATGTAAGGTATTATAGTATAAAACTACGAGATCCACGGGGATCAAGTTGTCCACTCACTCTAATATAACATGTCCTTTACCATTAGTAACCATAAGGAGCTATGGCGCTGCAAGATACTTCGATGGAAATAGCATATTGAAGTTTGGCTGTTGTGTGCGGCCACCCGGGCAGTTTTCGTGATGGTTGTGGTTATCCTGAATTGCACGAGCACTAAATAACTGGACCTGTATGATAGTCCTCACCTTGCCCGGAGCCAAGCTTTTGATATCTTGTACTCCAATCTTATTACCGGCGCTCTCTGTTGCAGAATTTTCTTGCAACCTGGAAGGTGCCGGAAATCACTCGTAAATTATCCGATACGCTTACGGGCTTCGTCGGATTACGCTGCCCAAGCATGTGCAGACGTTGAAATTAAAGACTAGATATGTGGCAATTTTTCATTTTTGTATCTAAAGAGTTCAAAAATAGTGTCAGTAAGTCGTACATGATATTAAGAGATTTTCAATTTTTCGCCCTCTCTCTCTCTCTTATTCTTTCTCTTTAGTTGTTTTATTTCCTTTTTGGAAAGCATGTATTTCCAGATTGAATTCATCATGAGCGCACGCAACGATTATTTACGATTCCAAGGTAATATTTAGTTACTAGTTAAGCGAATGAATGTTCGGTCATACAGAGCATCGAAAGTCCTCTTTTAAGCCTAATTTTCCAGTTTAAATGAATTTGATAACAATTTACTTAATAGAATATTTCGCATAAATGCACATTTATTTTAGCTTATGCTTCATAACAAGAATTATAGTTTGCTTTATTATAATTTTTATCTAATTGTAACATAAATAATTTAATACTATTTTTATTTATTAATTAATTTCTTTTTATTTCAAATTAATATTTACTCGCAAAACATAAAAAAGTGTTTAGCTACAAATTTATTTAAACAAAAACCTTTAGTGAAATTTTTTTTTTTTTTAGTTTTATTGTAAACATTTACAAAAATTAATTTTGGAAATTCTTTTCCAGTATATTTATATATGTATATATATATATATATATATATATATTTATATATATATTCATATATTCATATATTCAAATATTCATATACGCTACAAAAGTTATCATTTTATGTGGAGCTAAAAATATTTTTTTTTTTTTTTTTTTTTTTTTTTTTTTTTTTTTTTTTTTTTTTTAACGACATTAACAATTATCATTAGCGATTGTTCAAAGTTTTCTATTAAAATATATTTGAGTATATTTATACCCACATCAGTGAATTGAAGGATAGAAACACTAACTAAGCACAAAGTGATTTTATGTACAAGAGCGGTTTGCTTTCAACTTTTTTTTCCTCATTCAAATTTCATTAGTAAATTATTATAAATGGGGCGCCTCGACGAAATATGAATGAGGATAAAATTCGTATGAGATAAGAACAAAAATCTTTACATATATATATATATATATATATATATATATATAACATATAATCGTTAAAAAAATATGCAGACAATCCTTAACTGATTTGTTTATGTCCAGATACCCAAATTCGGGCTTAAGGAATCTTGGTGTACCGTTGAAAACGGGGCAAATTAAGAGAAGGACATTTTTTCCGTTATTTATTAGAATGAGGTAAAGGTATGAAAACTCATTAAACACGAATTACGACGTGTTAGTTAGTTCATTAAATTGTTCGCATTAAATTATTTATTTATTTTTTTTGTATTTGTAAAGTGAGAATCTTATGAGAACGTTATGGCAACGATTCCGAAAATGCTCGAAATTTTGCATAATAAATTGATGCTGATCACAACGCTCTCCTTCACAATTACCTTGAGTGGCTTGTCGATTAAACACAAAAATGCACTGATGGGCATCGGAAAGACGACGGACAGACATGCTTAAATTGCTTAGGAAAATGGTTGTGAAGTTTACATTAAAGAATGTGCCTATCGTAAGCCGTTCCAAGTTTTTTATATTTGCCCAGAACCACGCTGCGCTGCACTAATCAAATGTATTTATAAAGAAAATGTAAAAAATTCAACTTAACAGACCTAACAATCGATTCTAGTTGGAGTAAGCACTTCTGTACTAATTAGATTTTAGATAGAAGCAGCATTAAAATGGATGTGAAAATAATGAAAAGTAATGGACTGATTGACGACTTTGATCAAGCTTTCTTATGTCTTCTTAGCAACTTCAAAGGATAGCGCTACTATTAAGATTGGATTGATTTCAAAGTCGATGCCTAGAGTGCTTTTTAATATTCAGTTTTTTTTGTTTTTTTCTTGCGTTGTTAGTGACCCGTCACTCGGGGGAATGGCCGTGCTCTGTGCACGTGTGAACACCGACAATAGTCAGCGAGAAAGAAATGATGAAATACCCATATGCCGCTATGATTGTCTGAGAGGCGAAAGTCCGATCGGTGCATGTCTTTACCAACCCAGTAGTCTCTGTAAGGATGTGATTGTACACACAGTGGAAAGTGAATGCCGTTATACGAACTTGTCTTGTATGACACTTAAATAATCTGAGACCCTTACATGAATCGGTCGAAAATGTTGCAAAAATCTTTGAGAAATGTATTGTGTATTAAAAACACAAGAACACCTTACAGTGTGAAGTCTTTTGGAAATTTTGATTTTTCCTGGACATCTTTTTAGGATCTTGAATAAAGTCTATTATACAGGGGAATTGTTGTATGGCTCTGAACAATCAATTTTACAAATTAACATTTAACGTATCTTAGCGTGAGTCTCGCGCAAAAACACCATTGAAGAGAAACTGACAACAACATAATTTCGAGTACATGAGTACAAAATATTGACACAAAATTATTCATCATCGAAATCTTGTTTTTTTCTTCTACATCGATCAAAATATCTTGATTTGGTGCTGAAGATATACTAAAGTTATTAGCAATCACTTTAATTTTTCTTAGTTCACCAATTTTTCTTCACAAACTTCCTGCCACGTGTATCGTTTCCAGCACAAGACTCATTTGTACACCAAGGCCGAATTTTTAAATGAAGATATTAGAATCTGAACATTTGTGAAAATTTCATGCGATCCAGTGATATTTATAACATTATTTGAGACGTGCACCGATGGCGATGCACGTGGGAACGAAAACTGCATTTTTATTTTCCCTTACAGTGGACAAAATTTATTATTTGCGTTTATTAAATTTGTTGGCGTGTACCGAAAACGGTACACTTGGCGTAAAAATGACATCTGTACATGAACAACTTGGCAGGAAACGTCTGACATCGAAGAACACTTAAAACAGGGCAAGATCTTAATAATTTTATTCTCAATTTTGAAGGTTTTATTATCATATTATTATTCATAAGAATAAGAGTCTCAGGTAGTAAGTAGAGAGAAGGGTTCAGGAATGATTTTTGATGCATTTCGTTAACGCTTAACATTTTTGCAGCATTAACTTATACAAATTGTGAATGACTTTGAGTTGCACTCAATTAATTATAACGCAATGCTGAAATTAGGTAAACACATCTACGAAGCCTACAGCAAACTATTGGCCAGAAGTTGAGAAGTAAGTCTCACTCATGTAAAAAATATTTGATTATCTTAATATATTATTTCCCTTAAGCACAAGACAAATTCAGATTCCTATAGTGGATCAACTGCGGATATTGAAAGCTTCCCTCAAGCTCAATACACTTTTATTCATATTAACGTAAACAACACTAGACCAAAGGGGCCATGTAAGCCGCCGCTATTATGGGAGACATTGCAGACTGCACAGGACTGCATGGTGATTGTCGAGGTATTTTCAGGTAGTTTTGCTATATCCATCCGTCCGCGTGCATCTCTGTCCCCATTTTTAGAAATGACGCGTTCATTTTGAAAGTGTCCCAAGTTGTTTTTTTTAAAAAGTCGTATTTTTGAGTTTTTTTGTTTTTTCGTATGGAAGACCACTGAAACATTCTGTATTATATAGATATAAATAAACATTTAAAATTTATTTTCTTTAATTTAATTTGAAATGAAAAAGTGGAAGATTAAAATTTGAAAGAAAAAAGTTTTTCTAACAATGACCCTGAGGTACGTACGTATCTAAAATTTAAGTAAAACATTTAGAATTGAAAAATATTTTGGACTAAAACAGGCCCACAGTGGATAAAAAATGGAAAACGCTCGACTTTTATTCTGTTAGTCTCTTCTCTTCTTCTCTAACGGAGATATCAATCGAAAATTTGATCGATAATATATATTTACCTTAGTTGCAATGAAAAATTACACTTGATCGACTCACTACGATGTTTACTCTCAAAAAATGATTATTTGATTTATGCGGCTTTATATTTTAGTTATATATATATATATATATATATATGTATATATATATATATTATAGTTATTGCATATATAAGTATATGTAACATTGGTCAATAAATCTCATATATGATAACATTGTTGACAGACCCATACGATTTCTGAATAGTACTAACCTTCAACCGACGCATGTCAAAACTTTACTATCCAAAAATCATATGAGTCTATTATGTATTGTCATGTACATATCAAACCGAAGACTTATTGAGTTTATTATGAATTACATATATGTATTATATATTATATATTATTTATATATATATATATATATATATATATATATATGTAAACTACAATTATATATATAATTCATATGTAGATATATATATATATATATATATATATATATATGAATATATATATATACATATATATAATAATATAAATAAATATACATATATATATATATATATATATATATAAATACATTCTTCCTATTATGTTAAAGTAAAATTTTTCGAAAAATTTTTGATGACTGGATAAATATAGAGAGGATTGCGCAGGGACAATGGTACATTAAACTGTAAATTTTAACACTTTTAAGAATGTGTTGTTACTCTGCATGTGTATAATACATTATCTTATATAATCTTAATTTCATTTTATGATTCCAAAAATAGACGTTTGATTATTTATTCTTTTTAAATTTCTCTTTCTGTTTTTGTTTTTGTTTTTCTTTTCTTTTTTAATGACTTATAATTTTGTAATTGTACTTAATTTACCATATTTTCAGGTAATGGTGGGCCATAGTATAACAATGAGTGGATACTCCTTTGTTAAAAAAAAAAACTTTGTTCGGTAAATTTCTATATTATGTCTTCTCTATATATATATATATATATATGTGTGTGTGTGTGTGTGTGTGTGTGTACAAAAGCCAGATAAAGAATTTTATTGTTATAGCCAAAAGGCATGATAGTATAATAGTTTGCAACGATGAAAGTCTTCGTTTTTTTTTTTTTTTGTTTGGCTTTAAACATCTAGTACCCACCACAAATGATGTATAGAATAGAGCTACGTTTCGGAGACCGCATGGTTTTTAATAAAGGTAAATGGTATACTGTCTGCTTGTCTCTTTCTCTTATTTAGATTAAGTGCAAAAAGCATCCAAAACCGCCCATTGGCCGCCACCGAGATGAGAGAAAATATGAATCTAATGTCATTACATCCGTCACGGAAGGATGACAATTATATTCAAAAACGTAGGTCTCACAAAGTGTATATATTCTTGATCAGCATAAAACTGTGAATCGATTTAAGCCTGTCCGTCTGCCCGTCTGTTCATCTGCATATAGTTTGTCGTAAAAGTTCTCCTGGTCGCTATCGACTTGAAATTTGATCGAAACATTGGAAGTCCTTGCGCGCAAGTTGGTATTGAAAATGAGCCAAATCGGCTATAGCATGTAAACTGAGAACGCCTCTATTTATCAAAAGGAATAGAAAGGGAGGTTTTTGCTCATTGTTCATGAGCTACAAGAGATATATCTACAAAAATTTAATCGTATATCCTATGGGCAATGCTGTTCAAACATTGTAAAAATTGACCACGCCTACCCAATGTTATAGTGCGTTATATTTTAATTTTTTTTTCCAATACTTTAATAACCTGCAGAAGGAAACTTCAAAAACCCCATGCAGCATATAAACTCTTAGACAATTCGAAATTCGGAATGTGCCTAAGCATGTCCGTTTGTGCGACTGTGTAGTGTCTGTGATAAACATTCTTTCGTTCGCAAAAATGAAGATATCGCTCACGAACTTGCAAGAGAGTTTGAAAATGACTCAAATTTCTCAAAGAATACGCCTACAATTCCCAAAACACGTATGTAACAAAAACAGTGAATACTTTTGCTTTCCCTCTCTCACTCTCTCTTGCTCGTTGCTCATAAACTACAACAGGTACACGCTATAAGTTTCCACAACAAAAGAAGGATATTAAGGAGGATGGGTGTAAAAAATTCGGTCACAACCGAATATAATTTGTTTACTTGCTTTTATAATAATATCTTCCAGATACACCCCATGTAGATATAACTCTTATGTGAGATATATGTGCTATATGACTTTGTATACTACACTTATGTTGACTATGCTTGTGCATGTGACCCTTTCGATACTTTATGAACTGAACAGCCAAGAATATGTTGCATTCATTTAATGCCCACCTTATAAATAATTTGCTAAGTGACAAATCCTTGGTAAGCATTAATAACACAGTGAGTTTAAAAATGTTCTGTCTCTCTCTCTCGCTCTCGCTATCGCTCTATCTCTCTCTCTCCCTCTCTGTCTCTCTCTATCTATCTATCCATCTATCTATCTATCTATCTATCTTTCTATCTCTCTTTCTTTCTTTCTCTTTCTTTCTCTCTCTCTCTCTCTCTCTCTCTCTCTGTCTCGCTCTCTCTTAGTGTGCCAAAATTACGGCAGGTTCTGTTTTTCAATTCTGTTTTCCAACTGTCTTCACGTTGGATTTAAAATAGTATTCGATTTAGTCGACAAAGTCGTCCATAATGTACACGTTCTCCCTCTTGCGTAGTTGTAATTATTACTCAACTTTATATATACATATGCGTATATATGTTGTTCTTATCTTGAGTATGTTGTACATACATATACATTCGTATATATGTAATGCAAAGAGATACATATGCATCAAGTATTCCACAAATTACAAACATTATTGATTTGTGATTAGAGTAAATCGCAAGAGGTCGATGCACTGCACTTGCCCACCCCTTTAAAATTTCAAAGATGGTCTTAAATTTATCGATTTTACTCACGCTAGTTTCGAGGTTAGCTCGCAAAGTTTTCCTGTTTATTTTATATTAACTGTTTCACTTTTCGCATGAGGTTCTATTTTCTAAGATTGTTGGCAAGTATGAAAACCATACCCTACACCACTTATAATGCAAAGGTATATTAGATTAGATTAGATATAGGCACCAACTAATAGGACTTGAGATAGACTCATCTTTCATTACACCGACTCTCGTTTGTCTGTCCGTCGGTCCACTTTGTTTTCTTATGTTCAACATATAGGTCGAAATTTTTGAGATATTTTAATGAAATATTGCTCACCGACATGTTTTGCTTCAAGAACAAACGCTATTAAAAATGATTCGGATCGTACCACTTTTTCGACCAATTCCCGTATAACGTTTTTTTCTTTTCTTCTTTTAAATGCATTATAACTGTAAGGTGGTGTAGGACATTTATTAGTGAGCCGTGGTCATGTTAAACGCTTTACGCTTTGAGTACACGTGCGTTTGGACTAAACTTTTTATATAAAATAAAATGTGGTAACGTGTTTGCTTACAAGTAGAATGGCTAAAAAATCGAAAGCTGTAGAGGAGCCTAAAATCTGTAAATTCGCTTAGGCCCCAGGTGAGCTGACATTTAAGTCTCATGATGGCAACGACAGAAAGAGAAAGGGATAGGGCATCTATGGATTAAGTGCTCACTGTAGTAAGGGTCGAATATGATGAAATTGTACTGAGATTTGAAACAGACGAACACGAACTCAGTAGTTGCGCCTCTTATCCACTCGACTATGCGGCAGATTATTTCAGAGTTTAAAACGAAATTTCTACGCTCGCTTGCGTAACATGTTACGATTGCATTGCAACGTTCGTTTAGAAATAAGAACAAAGATAAGCTCATTGTGGTGGGTATTAAAAGATCTGTCATGAATCGAGAATATTATTATGATTCTTGATTACTTTTCGAAGACTTCTCTCTGAATAGGAATGAAATAGAGTTTAGCTTAATTCCAATTATGACGTTGGCGACATGAATATGGCGGCAGGACTTATAATTATTGCATGCTTTGTTTGCTCTCTGAAGACAAAATATTTATATTTATATTTATATTTATATTTTACATTTACAATTTTGTTTTTAGTTTTGTTTTCTTCTAATACATAAATAGGTTTCATATCACATACATTATAATAATTTGTATTTGGGTTTTTTCTTATTCTTCTTCTTCTTCTTCATGTAAAATTGTTTGAGAGTGAATCACTTGTGAGTGTAGAATTTGTATTTTTGTTTTTCAAATCTTTTATTTATTTATTTATTGTTTTTTTTTGTCTTTTTTTAATTTTCTCTGTAATTTTGAACAATTTTTGTGTTTTGCGGAACTTTAGCATAGATAAGATATACATTTTGTTCATAAGATTAAATACTTTTCGCGTTTATAAACAACTTTAGTTGGAAAAATTATTCATATTTTTTATTAATGCATAAATTCTTAACTCGTTTTCTGTAACTTTCTACAAATACATATATAATTCATTTCATCTCCTTTTTATTTATTTATTTAATTGTTTTTTAATTTAAACATTTTTCATTTTTCTTTTTCTTCTTCTTCTTTTTTCCATTTAAGTTTTTTGTTATAAATTTAGAATCGTTTTCTTTTTCCATTGTCAGTAAAATTTTCAAATTTGTTTTTTTTTTTTTTGCAGAAATTTTTCTGTCTTTTAAATATTTTTAAGTTAATTGTTATTATTATTGTTGCTGTTGTTTTTGTTGTTATTGTTGTTGTTGTAACAATCATATTCGTTAAGCCTGGGATCTTAGTTTATGTGGTTTGAAACACCATCAAACAACAAGAGGATACAGTCTTTCTAGCCAGGTACCTAGAAATTTTAATAAAATAGTTATTGAATAGAGCTGCAAACCCCATAAAAAGGAAAAATTTTTCGAAACGTGATATATCAGGTCACGTCGAAAAGACACACGAAATTATTATCATTTAGTTGAATAGCTCTCTTACATCCACCCCACCTTTTATCAAACATGATATCGCACGCATCAGATAAGCATATATATGCTTGACGCCCGTAATGAAAATAGGAAATGAATTAAATCAATAATTCCCGGGACTTACACGTAGTTATTGTTTGTAGCAAAAATTCCAAGTTTTTTTTTTTGAAAAATGTGTGAAGAGCGGCTGTAAGTTATAGACTAAAGGTCGGACTATTATAAAATTTTGATACATTTGCTTGGTACTATGATTCGTTAATGGTCATCCAATGAACTTATTTAGTGATGTATTGCAATGCTCTTAGTATTAATATTTTCAAGGTTCTGGAAAACTGAGAATTTCGAAAAAGTCCGATCGAAATTCAACTTTGATTCGAAAAGTGTTTGCCCAACGCTTCTCTATAGAAAAATGCAATTTGGTTGGAGAATTTCTCACACTGAGAAAAGGAAGTTCCAAGAGATGGCGGACATTTTAAAGACATATCAAAAAGTACTAATGTTTATTATTTCGCATGAACGTTTGGGCGGAAGACAATTGTTCTCCAAATGGATGCCGCCACGTTCACTCAGTATAGAACAAAAAAATTGGATCACAAAATTGCATGAACTTAAGTTTGAATCGCTGCCCGATCTATAGTTATATTTAGATCCGGTCCCCAGGCACCCTCATTCGTTTGTCTATATCAAAAGGGTTCTCTAATAAGATCATCGCGTAACCCTCAACTTACTTTCACGGTCATGGCAAGGTCATTAAAATGTTAGAGAAGTGTTTGACTGCTGGTGTCACTCTCAAATACTCAATGAAAAACAACTTTCTCTTTTACTCTAGTCGCATGATCTACTCACTGATGTGCTATAACCGTAGTCGATGTAGTGCACAAGTGCCTTGCATGCACACCTTCGCCTGACGTCGGGAAAACACTGTAACTTGCACTCTATAATAATGTGAAATTTCGAGCAAAAATTTACTAAGACCTTTTGAAACTCCTACGCCAGAATAAGTATGAGTCGCGGCATAGACGTACTTAGAATATCTAGAAGATAAGATAGGTAAACGGAGTGTTAAGAGTTGATAGTGAACAACAATTTGAGGCAGATATTTCCTAAGGTCGAAGGATGACAATATCATCATGTCACCGTGAAGCAAGGCACAAAAGTCCATTGATATAAAATGGTAGGCAGAATCTGAGGGATGCACCTTAAGCTGAGCGAATAATCTTCTTATTTATCTTACTCATGTTATTTAGATTTCAAATAGCTTTTAGTAGACGTTTGTGTTATTGGATTTTAATTTTTCGCTTCCTTATCAAGAATCATGTTGCACATGATATCGTAAATAAGGATTGTTGCCTCTTTGATGTGAAGGAAAACCATCTGATCTAAAGGACTTTTACTTGTACAAAAATAAGTTTTGATTGTGGTTTGCGGCCTGAAAATTTGAACATGAAAAGGGTGTGGCAGTTGCTCCACGAACCACAATCAATAACG